>VXAV01002936.1:46566-75674 GCA_013399715.1 Alectura lathami
AAAAAAAAGCAAGAGCAGTATGTAAGGTAGAAGAACGTTGCTACGTCTCCTGCTAAACCAGCTCAAGCTGGAAATAAACTGGCAGTGGGGGACATCTGCAGACAGTCAAAGATGGTGCAAATGTTGGTGAAAATCTTTGTGGCCACTGTGATTCGTGGATACTAGCCAAATGTAAACAAAAGCTTTTTCTTTTGTGACATGCATAGTATTGTGGCTTGAGTCACACAGAGCCTTATTGTTGAATTATTTTTTTTATTCCTTTTGTAAATTCAAGTGGAGAAAGAGGTTTAAAGAGCTGTTGGGACATAGCGTGCCCTGCATGTGGATGAGTGAGGGGGTCTCTCAGCTCTGGGTCTTCTATTACAGTTTTCTGTCCTTGGCCCCTTCTTCCCTCTCATTATCAGTCATCCAGAGATGCAGCCATGGATGGTGGAGTCACATTTCAATGAGCTGCAGGTTGCTGTGACCACAAGACCACAATGCACTTTTCAAGAACCACTTTGGCCCTTGATAATGATTTGGATATTTAAAGAACACTCAAGTCCAAGCTACACCAGCAATGCCAGTGGCAGAGCCAGTCCGGGATCTTAAACCTAGCTCCATAGCCCAGTCACACCTTTGTTTTCTGGTGAAACTCAGTCAGCCTAAATGCTCCTTTTTGTTAATCTTTGATTACATATTTTCTCAGCAAAATTGATGAATGGACATAAAACCAAAAGAAGCCATGCCTCTGTAAGTAATCTGTTGTAGGATCTGACAAATCCAGCAGGGTGATAAAGGCAAGGATGTCGCAGCTATATAACCCCAGGTCCATCTCATAGTGAGGCTGAGGACATACCCACACAAGGCACTTGTGCACACCCACGCAAGAGACACATATAAGCAAGGTTGGCCATCCTGATCAACATAGGCAGAAATACTCACGCAAACAGACAGCTCAAACCAACTAACCCTGTCCCCTTCTGCGGTGGTGCAGGATGAAGGCCTTTTAGTGGGAAATACGCACACAGGTGTAATGTGCTTTCTTCTAGCAGCTGGGCTTGGACTCAGTGTGGATCTCAATCTTCCCAGGTGCTGGTACCTGGGCATGCCATCCTCTGTCCAGGTACTGGTACAAATCTCCTTGCATGTGCACGCACACGTCTGCGCACACGTAGCTCAGCCAACTGTGTATCCTCTGGTCCCTTCAGTAGCCAACTCACAGATCCTCTGTACCTCTAGGATCTGGCCCATACCTACAACCCCTCAATACCTTGCTCCAGAGCCACTTATGCTCAGTCATGATTGCACATACACTTACACAAAACACACGCTCCAGTCTCTCCCAAGGTGGCACCCCAGGCACAGGTCTCTCTGACCCTGCTCCAGCTCCAGCTGCTGCACTCACACATCCATGGATGCTGAATAGAGTCCCTCACTCAGAAAGAGAGTTAGAAATGGCATTTATTGAGGAGACAAGACACAATTTGCTGAGTGGGTGCAGAGCATGGCCAGAAAATGTGCTGACCAGCTGCATGCTCATATGTCTTTTTATACCCTCATCCCTCCAATTTCCCATGCTTGTTCCTCCCCAGACTCCTTCGGCACCTCTTTTTCCCCACCTTTGTTTCTTCCCCTAAATATCTCATACTAAGTCTTAAGCAATCCTGAAATTCTCTTCCCCAGCATCCCATTCCCCCTCAGCCTGTAAGGTGCTCCAGTGACTCTTTCCTTTTGACTCATCTCCACCGGTTTCACTCCCTGCCCTGGGGCTGATGGTCTCCTGCAGAAGTCCTGTGAGGAGCTGGATCAGGATGCTCTGTTTTCTCTGATCAAGTTATTGGGGTCCCTCACTCATCATTGGTCTTATATACTATATCATGGTTGTGGAGATGAGATTTAATCACAAAAACTACTCATGTGGCATGGCACCTGGCTACCTTGGTTTTCAGCAGTGCGAGTTCAGTGCCCAACTACAAAATATGGCAGGGGAGGAAGAGCACCAAGTTTCTGAAGCACCACTGGAGAAATCTACATCAGAAAAAGTCATGATAGCACACAGATCATCATTGATCATCTCTGTGTGTTGGTACCTTCTCACAAAGGCTAATGTGCAATTTGCTGTAATTTTGTCCTGAAAATTTGTCCTGAAAATTTTGCATTATGTCAAGATTCCTGATCTATGGAAAGTCCTTTGCCTGTTATGCACTAGTGAGTGTCAGGACAGACAATGACACTTCCTGTGTCATGCACCATATAAGGTGCACTCTCTAATTTGCCTGCAATACACAATTCCCACTAATGCCAGCAGGGCTTATTCACACCTCTCCTAAAATTTCTTTTTACTTTGTAGATGAACAGAAGAGAGTTTAGAGAAAAAGGGAGAATGTTAATTTTCTTCTGATTGGGCCTGGATAGATACCTGGGGCATATTACCTGAGTGTACTGACTAACATAAAACATTGAATTTGTTTCACCCAAGTGCACACTCTACAGACTCTTCAGTGACGGAGTCTGCTGCCAGGGTATCTCCCAGAGACAATGTGAGTGAAATAAATAGCAGACAATATTACGTTTGCAGATAACATACAAGTGTAACTAATGCATATAGATTATCAAGACTAAGCCATTTTGAAAATCTGTTCGTCAAAAATTAGGTCATATCTGGCAGAGGCAGCAATGAGATTTCTGGCTATGCTGAGGTCAAAGATGACTTTGAGGCCTTTTGTTGAAAGCTTGAGTGCTGTGTCTGGCTTGGGAAGTTCATTCAGCATTTGTCTGCAATGCAGCAAAACTGTGTGTCCTGGCTGAAAGGAGGAAAAGAAGTTATGATGCTGACAGGCTTTTCATCTCTTATCTGATGTGCATGGAGCCCTGCAAGCCAACTTGCCATCACCCCCAGTAGTCCTTTGTTACCACAGCTGATGAAGGATCATGTTATGACAGCATTGTCTGAGGTAATGGGCTTCTCCCTCGGTACTGACTCCTCTCATCCTGGGCCCCAGCCTGACAAATCGGCAGAAATACTCCAAGCTTCCATGCTAAAACTTCAACAGGGAAAGATTAGAGCCCCAGATCTAACTCAGCCTGGCCAGAGCAAGCATCCTAAAATTGTATGGGTTCTTCACCAAAATGCTGCATGCTCAAGTCTTGGTTATAGCCACCCACATCATAAATTTCCATCACTGAATGGGGTCACGTTAACTCTCCTCCTGATCTTACCAGTTTGACTCCCTTACAGCTGTCTTCTCAAGCAGAACAGAAGGGCTGAAAGAGAGTAAGAAAGGCTTCACGAGGCTCATTAACCACAGGCACTTCTTCCAACTTCATCTTCTTCATGTCAGTCAATAAACTCCCTCTCTATTGCTTTTTAATTTACCAGATCTTGGGATTTTTAGGTGGCTCAGGCGGTATTTGTAATTCTTTCAGCATCCAAATTCTCAGAGGAAAATAATTCATCAAGAGAGAAAGAGAAACTGGTGTTCTCAGCTGAGTAGAAGTATCTAACAAGTTGACCAGGTGATCTCTAGAGACTCAGAGCCAAATAAAGAGAATGTACAAGTCATCATTGTTTTCCTTAATCTGATAAGTTTTCAGTGCGGACTCTAGTGTTTAGAGTTGGCTTCGTTTTTCTCATTTCTTATCCTCTCTTTCTCCATTTTGGTCACAGAAGAAGGAGCTGTTGAGATGGTCTAAGTACTAGCCATCACCCAGGAGAAATCCCAGTTTGCTCTTTCTAGATGTTAGTAGCAGTTATTAATATTTACCTTTCCTGCAGTGGTTTTGGAGGGCTGACAGATGGTTTGGGAGTACTGTATTTACAGATCTTCCAAGGGTGGAGTACTTGTGTTATTTTTCTAATGTGCTTGGCCTCTCCTGTGGCAACTTCAGTGCTTCTAATTTGTGGATGACATAGAATCCAAAAGCATACATAAATTTTTACCAGATAGTTCCACAATACATTAGGACCTGGACTTTCCCTCTGCTACATGCCAGTTAAGAACTACTTTCTCATCATCTTTTCCACTTATTTCCCCTTCTGGTGTAGCCAGTATGTCGGACTCCTTCATAAAAACATGTCATTTACACTTATGCAACACATGGACATGCTATTGCAACTTGCTTGGAGTTTACTGGTACCAACAAGAGCAAAGCACATGGTGGTAAATGGAAGTTCAGTTCTTGTGCCAGCTTTAAGCTGAGGGTCTTTGTGTTTGCTGTTTCCAAACTGTGAAAATTATATGGAGGATTCTGCAGGTGTCAGCATTTTACTGTAATCATTTCCACATAGTCAAATAGAGGAATTCAGGATTTTGGTTTCTTCACCTGAATTTGCAAGTTTGTAGAGCAAACTGAAAGACCTCTGAACAATATCCTCCTACATTTACATTTTGAAGTGTAAAGCCCTTGATGGTAATGACTCATAAAGTATTTCTTCCTTCCTCAGAGATCCAAGCTTGCAAATGGAAACAAGGTCTGCAGTCCCAGTGAGGAAGCTGGCACGGCAGGGTGTTTCAGGGTCCACACCACATGACATGATGATGGATTGATGGGACCACATCAATAGGCCCTGAGTGCCATGTGGATCTTAGGGTAAGAGGAGATGGCAGGATCAGATGAACATCATTAGACAACCCATCCACAGGGCAGGATAGACCTCCAAAACAATAAACAACAGGCTGGAGGTTCACAGCTGAAGGCGGCAGGTGACATGGCTTTCTGAAGAGAAACCTCTAGCCACTGGGAAGTCACCAAAGCCCCCACCTGCTCCCCCTACTTAACACAGTCACGAGGTGTCACGTCACAACACAAACAGAAAGAATTTTTGGCTTAATCTGTAAGCACAAATACAGGCTGGGCAGAGAATAGACTGAAAGCAGTCCTGAGGAGAAGCACTTGGGCATGTTGGTGGATGAGAAACTCAACATGAGCCATCAGTGTACACCTGCAGCCCAGAAAGCCAACAGAATCCTGGGCTACATCAACAGAGGTGTGGCAGCAGGGTGACGGAGGTGACCGTCCCCCTCTACTCTGCCCTTGTAAGGCCTCACCTGCAGTGCTGTGTCCAGACCTGGGCCCCCAGCACAAGGAAGATGTGAAGCTGCTGAAGCGGGTCCAGAGGAGGCCACAAAGATGCTCAGAGGGCTGAAGCACCTCTCCTATAAAGAAAGGCTGAGGGAGCTGGGCTTGTTCAGCCTGGAGAAGGGAAGGCTCCAGGGAAATCTCATTGTGGCCTTCAAGTTTCTAAAGGGGGCCTACAGGAAAGCTGGAAATGGACTTTTTATTGGGAGATTTAGTGGTAGTACAAGAAGTAATTTAGATTAGATTTATGAAAGAAATCTTCACTATGAGAGTGGTGAGGCACTGGAACTTGTTGCCCAGAGAAGCTGTGGTTGCGCCATCCTTGGAGGTGTTCAAGGCCAGGTTGGATGAGGCTTTGGGTAACATGGTCTACCAGAAGGCATCCTTGCTGATTGCCCGGGCATTGGATCTGGATGGTCTTTAAGATCCCTTCCAACTCAAACCATTCCAAGTTTCTATGATTCTATTAGATATTTAAAAGATGTGACAGGCCTTGCTAATGCTGGGTAATTCAATTTTTGAAGTCAGGAAAAAATTGCATAAATGTAAATGTTCTATATGATTTTGCCCAGAGAGATGGTGGATGCCCCGTCCCTGGAGACATTGAAGATCAGACTGGACAGGGCTCTGAGCAACCTGATCTAGCTGTAGATGTCCCTGTTCACTGCAGGGGAGTTGGACTAGATGGCCTTTAAAGGTCTCTTCCAACTCAAATGATTCTATGATTCTATGATTTGATGATTCTATTTAAGGCTCCGTGGTAAAAATCAGTCAAAGGAATAAGAAGCAGCAGTTAATGTTTCCTCCACAAATGCTAAAAAAAGCACCAATAATGTGTATGAATCATCAAATCTACTCTTACACAAGCTGGAAGAAAAACGTAAGAGTCATGCAAGCTGGGATAAACTGTCATGCTCTGGGGCATAATGCAACGCATGAAGTCAAGCAGAAGCTCTTCTATGGGCGAGCCTTTGCATAATGGTACACTGTGTGGGGCTTTGCACCTTTTTTTAAATGTTCTGTGATAACAACTGCCAGAGGTAGTGTACTAGATTGCAGAAGGCATTTGACTGACCTGCAGTGGCAATTCCTATCTCACTACTGGTTAAATTCTTTTCTCCTTTCACATTTTCATTTGCAAGGTCACCAACCATATATCCATCTCTCTGCTATGAGAGTGTATGAAGAATGCCACTCAAAGGCAAGAGGTATACATCCAGTATTAGATCTGTCAAGAAATGAAATTGTCCTTTTTATGCTCTTTTAATCACTGTGATTTCTGTAGTGCTGTAATATTTACATGATGCAATGATGTCTTACTTCCTCTGATTATAGGAGTATCATGGTCTTTAATGCATTCACACTTCTGAAAATTACTGCTCCTTTTGTCTCACCTCCTGCAACAATATTCAGAAGACCATATTCTTAAAAGTAGCAATTAGCATATTGCAGTGGTACAAACGTCATCTTATCCCCATGGTGATGAGATCCCAAAGGGAAACTGTGTGCTAATAATCAGAACAACACCAGGGAACATTTCTGGGCAATGGGACTTAGTCATCTATATTGCTAAAATGTCAGGACACTTCCAGGCACATTTTTGGCCCATCCCAACCACCAATGTCACAGTCCTCAGTATGGGAGTCAGCATGGGACACTGATCATTCCCCTCAAGCAGTTTGGGTGTGGTTACCCTCCCTTGGAGCATTTCACAGTGCAGATGGAACACAGCCCATCCTGTGCCCAGTGGGCCTCCTTTCCAGAGGACAGCAACAGTCACAGTTAATATGCCAGCATTGATAGCTAAGGTTCTCTCGTCTCGTGTTCACATCTTATCTTCATTCCCTGAACTCATGATGTTCCTGTTCTTAGCAGCCTTCTCCTCTGCTTTATCACATAGTAGGTTGTGCTGCACATGAGCTAAGCAAGGACAGACATCACATTTTGTGCTCTCCCACATGCAAGGTGTTTAGGGCTACAGGACTTACAGAAGGCCCTGGCTGGTGCATTTTCTCATGTTCAGAATCCCTCCATTCAGAGCCAGGTACTACAACTATTTGGCAAATGGTAGGACCTCCAATAGCTGGCAAACTGAGCGGCATGAAACAGCTGATGGAAAAGAATGGGTTGAATCCCAGAGCCACAACTAGGTGTCTATGGCTGTTCCCTCCAGTGCAAACTGTAATTTTTGTGGATTAGATTCTTCAACCAACCATTTCTCAGTGACTGTTTGGTATGAAGAAGACTTTCCAGGCAGGCAAGTAAATGCTTTCTGGTTTCAGGAGGGGCGGAGGGATTAATGCACATGTATGTGTTTACAGCCTTGTAGTGGCTGTAGGTTGCCTAAACGATCTGTGGATCAAGCCACAAGTCATCCACTGCTGAGATTTACACGGTTTCCTTGCAGTTCAGCATTGTCTGTCCTACAGTGCCTCACCACATCTTCCCAGCACAGGGAGCCAGACCAAGGTCAGGATACTTCCAAATTCATCAGTAAGGCTCTTAAATTAACCACAGGCAGCACACAGCAACATGGTGTCCCCATGCAGCAGTCCTCCATTCCCCACTGGGTCCCACGTGTCATCCAGATCTGCCTGACGTGCTGTGCTGCAAGCACAGGCTTTCCCCATCCAAACCCACACCATATGGGTGCCTCATTCCCTTTACTTGCAGCTGCAGGTTTCCTGCCGTGTGTGCTCAGCCTCTCACAGCTGGAAGCAGTAAGAGGTAGTTTGATCTTCATGTTATATGCAGGAAGGATTGAAGTTTGCAAATTTTTAGCACTCTGCATGCTAGCAGGCCCATAATAATCTTTATTGGTCGGTTTGCTTGCTTTATGGTTGCAATTTTCATACTTCAATTAGATGCTTCAAGCACTTCCTGCAGGAGCAGAAGGCTATTGTCACTTTATTACTTCAGAGTCGCAGATCTCTGTCCACCACTCACTGGCTTGTGGCAAGAAACGTATTCAGCATTTCTTCTGTCCATCCAGTGAAAGAGTTGAGCTGGCATTTTGCCACATTTGTCAAGTGTGGGCCGATATAACCTGTATAAGTTTTTTATAGTGTCTATCACCAGAGTGTCAAAGCGCTGAGACACTGTTAGTCATGCTCAACTCCCCATTGATCCTACCACCAAAGGCCAACCCTGCCAGAGACCATCGGTCTTCCACGTGGTATTTCTTAGAGGATTTGTTTGTCAGGTGGGCTGTTCTGTATCCAGTGAAAGGATAGTCTCTAACTCTAGGGTTTGATTCCAGGTTTTAATTAGGGCTGATGGCAAAAGGGCTGTTCACAAGTGCATTTTGCAGGATTACTGTAACACCGTTTATGGAAGCTCTCTTAAATTCATTTGTTTCATGTAGTGAACCCTTCAGTGCTTAAAGAGGACTATGGATGATGCAGGTGTTAAAACTGAGGTCAGAATATCCTGTGACAGGTGGAACTCCCACAGGCAACATCCTAGAAATGGATTTACAAGAGGTCTGTGATGTTTAGAAATAGATGGTTGTGCCATTCTGAGCTGACTGGCAGTTTTGTTCATGATCTATATAATAGTTACATTAGACCTTTAAAATTTCAATATATTTTTATGCTTTGGCACTCTCCAGACACATTGAAATAAATCTTGTGGGTTTTTGCATGTTGCAACAACTGGGTGAGTGCTACTGTGGTCAGTTTTAATAGGTATTAATACAGTGAGTAGCAAGAAAATTATAACTGTTTCACATTAGACATAATTTTACAGCAGACAATTTTATAAGGAGAATGGAAGGAATCAAATACAGTAATTTGTATTAAAATATCTTTTACATTCCCTGTGTTCCAGTGGAACTGATGACAAGTATAAGGAAGCATGCTAGGACAAACAGACCAGAAAATTAAATTCTTCTAGCTTTCATATGCCACAGCAGGAATAATTTGCCTTTTTTTTTTTTTTTCTTTCTCAGCTTGTCTTTTAATTTTCTTTTTTGGAGAGAGTATGACAATGTAATCCTACATTTCCAAATCCTATTAAAAAATATCATTTTCGTAGTAAAAAGTATCATTTTCATTTTCGTAGAACTATGATCTGTTTTAGTTCTTCTAGATGGGCTCTGATGTGGTATTTGTGATAGATGTTATTTACTTTGTGTGTGAATAAATCCAAATGGTTACAGCCAAGGTTTGAATCTCAGGGCTCTAGATCTTTGGGGAATGTTTATTCTCCCAATTAAGCATATATATATTTGCCAGATGTTCAAGATCTGACTGCGTTTTTGATGTGTACCCCATGCTAAAAGAGGCTGTGCTCAAGCTCTAGATCCCACTGAAAGCAGACCACTTCAACACATGGGGTGCCTTTGCGTTGATGTACTGGCACCATTGATCTCAGGGTTCTCTGTTAGTCAGGAGATGCCTGTGAAGGCTCTGAGGGTCTTTGTGGCTGCTGGCAACTATGTGGCTTCTGAGGTCAAGCCTTCCTTAGTGTGATTGGAAGTTCCTTCAGCCTGGTTTTAGCTGCCCAAAGATTTAGTGTCTTGCCTAAGTCACTCACCTAACTGATCAATCCGGGGAGAGAGACACCTCTAAGGAGGCCATTTATTTCATGCTTATGTATGAGATAACCAGTCTTATTCAAGACCAGCTGGTTTCCATCTATCCATCACCTACAAGGAGAGCCCAGAAAACAGGTCTGGCTAGACACCTAACATTTAGGTGGCTGTGCTATAGGCTCAACCTGTTGACAGGCTACCACCAGGGCAGAGACAATCATCTACATGGGAAGCATGCAGTGATGGAGGTCACATGTTTTAGGCTTTGTTTTCAAGCCCCTTCTTTACCTTGGAGCAGACATAGCACTGGCCATAAATCAGGATAGTTACTGCCTTCTCCAGCCAGACCTTAATCACTTGTAAAATAAGGACTATCAGAATAGTTGCCAGGGTTATACAAGGCTGATGCATGGTCATATGTCTGTGTATACAAAAGGCTGTGTGATTCATGGATTAAAGATGTGGAGCTTGCCTCTTTGTTCTAGGAATTTCTACAGCACACATGCTTTTCTTTGAGTTCCTGACCCTATAAACACTTCTGTATACCATTAACTTTTTCATGTGAGGAGTTCCATTGATTAGCTAAGCCCTGATATCACTCACCACACACTTACTTATTCCTACTCACTTGACTTATAAACTCCAGGCCTATTTCTCAGAAGTTCAAGAGCTCAAGGCTGTGTATACACTTCTGTTAGTAAGTTCAGGTACGTTTCCTTTTGAAATGTCTTTATTTCTTGGCCACAGGAATAAATAAATAACTTTCTTCCAAAAAAAACAACACAAAAAAAAAAAAACCAACGAAAGACAGAAAAGAAAGCTCGTAGTTTGTTACACGTATGAGATAGAGAAAAAAAATACAAGATTTTTCCCTGTTGTCCCTTTCATTTTTTGATAATATAAACTACTACTGTTTCTCTGGAAATGGGCTAGATGTTTCTACTGCCAGTACTGGTGATATGCAGAACTAAATGGTGGGAAAATTGGTAGAATTTGGTGGGAATTGGTAGAATTGGTGGGAAAAGTGGTAGAATTAAGCTTGGCAAGGGATGTAAAAAACAACACAAAGGGTTTCTTTAGCTACATAGGTCAGAAGAGACAGGTGAAGGAGAGTGTACCCCCCCCCGATGAACGGAAAAGGAAATCTGGCCTCCTCATATGTGGAGAAGGCTGAGGTACTTCATGAGTTCTTTGCCTCGGTCTTCACTGCTGATCAGGCTGCCCAGGTCTCTCATGTCCCTGAAAACCCAAGTGGGGATGGCGGGAGCAAAATCCTTCCCAGTGTAAGAGCGAAGCAAGTCTGAGACCACCTGATGGGACTGAATGTCTACAAGTCTATGGGGCCGGACGGGATGCATCTTGAAGGAGTTGGCAGATGTGGTTGCCGAGCTGCTCTCCATCATATTTGAAAAGTCGTGGCTGTCAGGTGAGGTCCCCAGTGACTGGAAAAAGGGAAACATCACTCCCATTTTTAAGAAAGGCAGAAAGGAAGACCCGGGGAACTACAGGCTGGTGAGCCTCACGTCTGTGCCTGGAAAGATCATGGAGCGGATCCTCCTGGAGGAGATGCTAAGGCACATACGAGGTGAGGAGATGGTCTGAGACAGACAGCATGGCTTCACCAAGAGCAGGTCATGCCTGAACCTGATGAGGTTCAACAAGGCCAAGTGCAAGGTGTTGCACTTGGGTCGGGGCAATCCCAGGTGTGTGCACAGACTGGGAGAAGAACTCCTTGAGAGCAGCCCTGCGGAGAAGTACTTGGGCGTTTTGATCGAAGAAAAGCTGGCCACGAGCTGGCAGTGCGCTCTTGCAGCCAGAAAGGCCAATGGCATCCTGGGCTGCATCAAGACAGGGGTGGCCAGCAGGGAGAGGGAGGTGATCGTCCCCCTCTACTCTGCCCTTGTAAGGCCTCACCTGGAGTGCTGTGTCCAGGCCTGGGGCCCCCAGTACAGAAGGGATGTGGAGTTGTTGGAGCGGGTCCAGAGGAGGGCCACCAAAATGATCAGAGGGCTGGAGCACCTCTCCTATGAGGAAAGGTTGAGGGAGTTGGGATTGTTCAGCTTGGAAAAGAGAAGGCTCCAGGGGGACCTCATTGCGGCCTTCCAATACTTACAAGGAGCTTACAAGCAGGAGGGGGACCGACTTTTTGCACAGGTGGATAATGGTAGGACAAGGGGGAATGGGCTAAAACTGAAAGAGGGGAGGTTGAGGTTGGACATCAGGAAGAAATTCTTCACTGAGAGAGTGGTGAGGCACTGGCACAGGCTGCCCAGAGAAACTGTGACTGCCCCATCCCTGGCTGTGTTCAAGACCAGGCTGGATGGGTTCCTGGGCAGTTTGATCTAGTGAGCTAGTGGCTGGCAGCCCTGTCCACGGCAGGGGGGTTGGAACTAGATGACCTTTGAGGTCCCTTCCAACCCAAGCCATTCTATGATTCTATAATTCTATAAAAGCTTAAAAAAAAAAAAGATTGATCAGATTTCTTTTACTGTTTATGTCTTCTAATGGGTTGAGATATTGTTCTTCATGTTGTTCTTTATAAGACACCAAAATGCAGCCAAATAAAGCCTTATTGACCAAAATAAGTTTTGTTGTGTGTTTTAGAAACTTGTTTTCTCATCATTGTAACAATGTGGTCAGCTTTTGAGATTTTATCAAAAGTAGGACAATCAGACTTTTTTATTTTTCAAGCCTTAGTTTATATGGTCATGTGATTGCATGGATATTAAGGCTTGCATATGAGGAGAAAAAGGTTGCTAGTGGGCACAGGACATGGACACTACACTCTTAGATTTGAATGCAAATAAAACAAGCCTGAGTAATGTTTACAAAGAAAATCTCTTGACTCTCAAGCTAGTCTCATTGTGGGGGGAAAGATCTCATAACTTTTTATTTCTTGAGGCAGTGAAAACTGAAGCTAGTATCAGGCTGCACAGTACTAACTTCTTCATGCATCTTGCATTAGCATAGGTCTGAGGGCTGCTTCCTGGAATCAATGGTTTTGTCTTGTAGTAGAAATTAAAGTTGCCTTTATCTGGCCTATCTCCTCAGGAGTCAAAATAGAAGAGGTTCCCAGAGAGGGTATGGGGAGGCAAACATTTTGTGGGGGTCAGAACCATGTCAGAGGCAGACGCTGGTGCCCAACCCATCCGCCCTTCCGCTGAGCCTCTGCACAGCTCATTGGCCTTGTCATGACACAGTCTCTTCGGGAGTACTTTGTAGTTTTTAGCAGAATGTTTCCATGGTGTCCAGTCTGTGTACTTATCTGGGCAGCAGTGAGACACAGAGAAGAGGGGCAGGAAACTGCGGGAAATCAAAAGCAGCAAGGCATTCATGGAAAGGTAAAAGGCAGCACAAAGCACACTTTATTGCACAGTTGCTTTGATTATATATCCTCCCGAAGTGACCACGTGATCTACAATGGTTATGTGTACAGTTACAATCGAGTGCTTTGAAATATATGCCCCCTAGCTACCACATTTGATTGGTCCCTAACTGACCAGCCCCGTTATTCTTCAGTAAGCCCGTTGCAGCATCTTGCAGTTGTTTTCCAAGATATGATTTCCTTACCTTGTTGTGCAGGAATGTTCTTGAGAAAGCTGGACTGTTCACAAGCTTGGGTTGCTCACATGCCCATTGCTCTGTAAGAAATGCCGTGCAACAGGAAACCTGCTGTGTTTGGACAAGGCTCATGGAAAAGTGAGGGGGACTATCACAGAGTGGCTATGAATGTGACCCAGGATCGTTGTCTGCATTAGCAAAACCACTCATCTCTCTAATGAAGTCCTTGACCAGTTATTAGAGATCAATATGGCATGAGATTTTGCTCCATGGTATTTTTAGACCCAAGAACAAGGGCCAATGCAAATCATCAAGTCTTGAGGAAGAAGCTGCCCTGAAGGGCTGGTAAACACCTGGGGTGACCTGCCACCCTCTCACAATTATGGATGGGAAGGAGATAAGATTGTCCTGTGCTTTGGAACCAGCCAGCTTCCGACCTTCTTCTCTCTACCACATATATGCAATTTAGATGCTCAGTGTGGTTTCTGTATATGTATGTTGCCACAGAGCGGTTGCACAGTTCTGTTGACCCATTACATTGTTTCATGCTCAATAGAAGTTGTTGCTTTTATATTAGCATTTTATATTAGATTTTTAGGGGGCAAAAAGTCTGTTTCTGTACAGTGAAAGAGAAGGCTCAGATCTTTAACTGCAGGCTAAGAGCAGTCACTGAGCCCCCCACCCCCCTGGGTTAATGATAGAGAGTGGAAAGGAAGCCAAGGGTTTTTGAGAGTATGCAATCATTGTAGGAAGAGTTCCCAGCCTTTCCAGGGCACTCTTCCTGAGCAATCTGTCCCCTTCTCTCACTCCACACTTGTTAAATAACTATTATAACTTTTTCACAGCTGTCTACCCCATGCAGAAGTGTGGACTGTCATGTCTGCATGGCATTACTAGCGCAGCGAGACCCATATAAACACACGACAGGTAGTGCTGCCTGGGGATTCTCCTTGCAGGCCAGCTGAGTACAACACGGTCTCAAGGCTTTTCCGTGTGCCACCTTCTGAGATCTTGTCCTTTTTCTCACTGCAGGAAAATTAGCTGTTCCCTTGATCCTGTTAGAACTTTCCTCTTTCTGGCAATCTCAGCCTCCTGTGGTCTGTTCTTGTTGTAAAAGTGCTATGCATTTCTGTGTATTGTTTGCAGTATGACCTGTTTTACATTAACACTATACTATAACCAACAGTCAATAATAACTAACAGCTATACATAGATTTTAAATGAGTGGTGAAAAACAGATACCCTATGGGCATCATATTTAAGAGCTAGGGGTGCTCAGTCAGTTGTACCAAAATCATAATAATCTTTGCTGTAGCAAAGAAACTATAGGAAATCCTTTATCTTCTTTTAATTAAATGTTTATATTTATTATGTCCACAATATTAAGTATTGATAATTACAGTATAGTAGATAACAGTATAAAAAGTATTTAAAAATAATTTGTTTCTACAAATCTAAATACATTTTTTTTTTTTCTGTACAAATGGGATTATATTTACTTCACAGGAGCTGAGACATTGGATTAATCTTTATAAATCATGGAGAGATCCTCACACAGCAGGCATAATATAAAACATTACACCAAATGATTAATACTTTCTTTAATCAGACCTGGAGACAAAATAAATTAAGTTTCTAATAGTTCAGGAAATTTTCAGGATGTTCCATAGCCCTGTCAGGACACGACCCTCAGTTGGATAACAGAGTTGTAGCTAATTGAGCGTCTCATCTATGAGCTGGTGATTAATTCTACTATTTTTCCACTCTTTTGATTTTTTTTTTAATTCAATTTTTGTATTTTCTTGTTGCATTGTTGGTAGGGTTTTTATATTTTTATCTTTGTTGTTGCTGTTTTGTCTCATTTCTGGCTTCCCTGACTATGATGGAAAAAAGCAATGAGTTACTGTGGGCATTTGCAAGCAGGGATGGGGTGGGGTGGACAAATCACTTCTGCACAGGGCTTTTGGAACTCTGAATTTCTCAGACTTGTCTTTCCCAATTAACAACATTCCCACTTAACAACATAAAAATATATAGGGATAAAAACAGAGGAGAAAGTGAAACAGATTTTGCTATGACATTAATAGATAGTGAAAAAGAAAAAAATAAAAAAAAAAAAATTACAAAAAAAGTATTCCAGTGCTTCACATAGCTGGAGGCCAGAGCCTCTGGCTGTTGTTTTAGGAACAGTGTTAACAATACTAATAAGAGGAGACGAGAGATGTTGGGACTGGGAAGAACATTTGAAGGAAAAAATGACCATCCCTCTCTTAGACTGGGCTACATACAGGCACAGAATGGTTAGTGTTGCAATTCTTCTATGGCTGAACAACAAGAAACTAGCTGTCATTGGATCGCTGTGGGTACATCAACAGCAAAAAAAAAAAAAAAAAAAAAAAAAAANAAAAGTGGCTAAACAGTGCAAAACATACTGTGAAAACAGGAAGGAAGATCATGTAGGTGGGACCATATGGCATAAGTTTCTTCACTAAATACAGATCATTCCTCTTCTGAGAATGAAGAACTAGGACTAGATATAGTAACATTTTCCCATGCATTCAACATGCTTGCTTAATATAGAACATGGATGGAAGCAGACTTACTGTTGTTGCCAGTATCTACATGTTTGATGGAGGTTTTTGGGACACATTACATGGGGAGCATGAGCAGGGACACATACCTGACCAGGGTAAATACAAAGAAAAATCATCTTGATGGGCTATGTTGGGGACCGAACTTAGCTTTTTTCTACCCATCATTTTCATCTGAAACAAAGTCCTGGGACAAGGAAAGGACAAAATTCCCTGGACAGAAGGGAGCTGTAAGCCTAACAGTATCACTTTCTAGAAGAGAAAGTGTATAAATATGGATTTATTTTCTTCCTTCTTTGCCAGGAGAGACGAGGAAAACAGCTATTTGATATGGTTTTATTTGTGGGGGAACCCTGAAACAGTCAGCTTATGATAGAGAGGGCAGATCAAAACCTAAGGAGGACTGTTGAGTGAGAAAAATGGATGGCTTTTGATAAGAATGAAGCTGCATGAGCAAGACACTGCGTGAAGATTTCCTGCAGTACTGGGGTGGCAAAGCCTAGACCTGAGGAGACACGAAGCAGAGATTGTTTTCTGTTGGCTTGAATTGAGTCTCTGCATGGTTTCGAAGGAGTGCCTGGGGTTTTCACCATACCCTGGGCAAGAGAGGAGTTCACGTAAGACATGCAGAAGGGAGGGAGAGGAGAGAAGAAAACAGCTGAAAAAAGGAAATATCTGGATGAACCAAAGGGAAAAGGGAACGATAAGAAGTAGGACAACACTGTTACTCTCATTTGCCTTTGCACTTCTACTTCCTGGAAAGAACAGAGGAGCTGGTTTACACAGAACTGTCTCAGCAGCAGGTAACTGGGACACCAGCCATAGGTTTGCAATGGGATTAAGCAGTTGAGCAGCTTTAACTGAGAATGCCAGTATTGGTACAAGTGGCCTGCAGGCTAGAAAGCGGATTGAAGTAACAGAATACCCCAGGATGGATAAATCCAGACTTCTGTTTTGGAAAAGGAAGGTAATTACACTTAATGATGCTGGTGTTGGAAGAAAGAGCTGCAGAAGAAGAAGGGAAAGTGGCCAGCCCAGGAAGGGACCATTCCAAGGATAAGTCAAGAGCACCGTCCTGCTTAAGCAATTCAAACATCTGAAAAGAAGAATGGAAAAATTCACAGATGTGTCATCCCCAGACACATTTTCTCCCAGCACTTTCCTCAAGTATATCTGTATGCTGATACCTTGTGGTTAGCTGGACAACCTGTGCTGTGTTGTCTGGATGCAACACTAGCTCTTGCTTCTGATATCACTCTTTTCAGTTAAAACAATGTTCCTTTTCGCTTACCAATGATGCAGACCTAGCAGACTATATCAGACCATAGCTATTTTCTCTTCTTTTGTGTGTGTTTTGAATCACCAGCCAGTGATTTTATTTTAAATAAGCATGACAAAGCAAGGAGTAATGGTAGCAGGAGCACATCACAGGAGCTCAGGCATGGATGCACTTGAGCTGTACCTGAAATCCACATTATTTGTAACCAAGGCTATTATTGCATCAGCAAGGAGAGGAAATCTAAATGCAACCCTTGCACTCGCATAGCAAATCCTTCAGTTGAATAACAGTAATGGAGCTGCTACCTTCATCAACAGCGAGGAAACTCGGGGAAAGCAAAGATTTACCCTTTTCTAATGCTTCTGAGATATGTTTCTGGTCACGTTTCTCTTACCTTACCCTAAATTTCTGTTTTCTGCTCAAGAGATCCAAATCCACAGAGGGGTTTTCCAGCCCTCTGCCTAGCCACGAAGACTGCTCACTGAACTCGAAATGAAAGATAACAATGAGGTGAATGATGGTCCCAGGTGATCACACTAAATATATTTGTGTTCTCCATATTGTTGGCTTAGTGGTGGTAGTTCATCTGTAGTGTTGTAATACTGCTAAGCAAATTCATATATGGAAGAAACTCTTGTTGACTGCAAAGAAAAATGGAATCTAACTCCATACAAATTATTCTTTTCATTCTAATGGTAGAAATATTGATATTTTCAATTTAAAAAAAAAAAAAAAGAGCAATTTTTCCTCTGAATCCCATGATGAGGCAGTAGAGGAACACTTGCCCTTCCAGTGCCAAGCAAAATGCTGCACCCAGAGCATCCTCTGGCTATGTAAAATACAGTATGGCCCAGAAGAGACGATTTTGAGTGAGGATCTTATGACACAACACCATTAAAAACTGTGTAAGGTCTAAGGAGAGTTTTTGGCTAGGGACACAGTTTTCATTTTCTAAAAATGGCTGAAGGAATCAGCCACCCTGTTAAATCAGATTACTACTAAGTACTACATGTGTGATTGATCTGATCTGACCAGAGGTAGGTGGTTGACCTGCAGTGGTCATGTAGGCCGTCTGTGTAGTCTCAGGAGAGAAGCCCAAGCGCTCCTAAACATCTAAAATAGGCCATATGAGTCATACACAAAGTGCCTGCTCATCTCCTGCAACTCTAGTGGGAGCTGACAGTGACTTGTTCAGGTGCAGAGGGCTTCTCCGCCAGCGTGCAGTGGGGTCAGGTGGGGTGAAGCCCACCTCTGGAGCTTCAAATCTCCTTTAGTTTTGGGTGTTTTAGACAGTTCTGTGGATGCTTGGACCCTGGCAGGGAAGTAGACATATGTCTAAACATTCCTGTCTGATAACCCGGGCATTGATGGTTATTTGTGCCAGGATTGATTTTGGATTAATGTATTCGCAGTGCAGCTCTGTGAAGTATTTCAAGCAGGAGAAAGAGCAAAAATGCATGGGAGGTTTGTGCCAGAGAACAATGAAATGTATTTCTTTCAAAACCTGATTGCCAAAGAAAAAAAAGTGCTTGGAAAGCTGTTTCTTCCTAATGAATTCTTCCTTGCCTAATAGAGTCTCTATGAGACAGCAGATTTAATTGTAATAGTAGTCTTTTGAAATGACTTCTATTTTCCTGCACAGAAATCTAAGATCTGTTGAGAATGTCAGAGACTTAAAACATAAGCAAATACAGCTGAAATTTTCCATGAACTGAAAACTGGAAGCATTTGATGATTTACAAAAGTTCATTTCAGAATTCTATTTTATTTTATTTTATTTTAGTTAATAGAGTGTGATTCTCATTTTTATACTAATTATTTACAGTATTTCACAATGTGTTATTAACGATAGTATATAACTACTTAATTGAAGTATTCTATTACATTAATTGTCTTTAGAGATCATAGACAGGCAAGTGCTATTTAGCATGTTTAAAAGCTTCATCTTCTTTTCTATTTGGAAGTGCCTTGTGCTTATGATATTTGACACTGACATAAATGCCATGAAATTGTGTAAAAGTGATAAACTTCAACATTAAATTACCTCAGAAATGGATAATGAAATTCTGAAAACTCTGAAAATACTTTTTTTTTTTCTTTGTAGAAATAATACATTGACATCTTTTTAATCAGATATTATAAAAATCTAGAGTTTGTTTCAACTAAGTTTAGATTATTACGGAAGCTCAAATTTCAAACTGTACAAAAGGCAAGAGTGGGAATAAATTCAGACTGACTGTAGTATAGAATGCTGTTCTCCAGAGCAGTTCTCATACAAATTTTGTTGAAATGTATATACCTTTGGTCTGGAACTCTTTCTTCAGAGACAGACTTCTCACAAAATTTAAGAGACAGGCGCATGACATAGCATGAATAAATCTGGAGAAAGAACTAGGCTTAAACTGAATAAAACAAAGTGATCAGATAGCCAGATAAATTGTGGTGGTGGAAGATGTGAGTGCAGTGATGGACAAATTAACTTGAATTCCCTCATGTTTGCCATAGGAAAACACATACCAAAGGTTATCTCTGAGACTTGCTTCAATATTATTTTTTCATGTGTCTTAATTCTCTTTAGCTATATCCATAAAAGGAGGGAAAATAATTTTTGAAATAAAATACATATTGATATTATTATTTTATAAGCATTAATATTAAATTGATTGCATTGGTTTCATTGATGTAATGCACAATGAACCAATGTAAAAACTAATCAGTATTTAAACAGGCAACATTTTCTACTTTAAAAGTTAGTAAGTGAGATCTTTATCTGGAGGGTAGTACATAACAATGCAGAAAAGCTAAGAGTAGTTGGGCTTTCACAAGTGTTATTTTAATGAAGAATATCCATCTAATGGCGCTCAACAAGCCCTCCGAACAAGTGAAGTGGTGATCCAGTGGTGGGCAAGCTGAGGGAGAGAAGAGAGTCTGGTGGAGCTCCCCCCACCTTTCAGATGTGGCCTGCTGGCTTTCGTAAAGCCAGGAGATGCAAAGCTGGAGATGGGTAGAGGAGAGCACTGAGGTTCTGGTGGGACTCCCACTGCCACCGCAAGGCAAAATCAGTCTTATGTCTCCTGGAGGGCGGACTCCAGGGGGAATGTGAGAATTCCCATTGCAGGTCTGGCATTCAGACCAGGAAATCTCTCCCCCTTGACAAGATAACATCTGCTGCTGCTGATGATATTAGCTGAACAGTTCAAGTGGTAGCAGGCTGTGCAGCAGTGGAGAAAGTTCAAGTGTACAGGCAGCTGTCGATGTACAACTGAATTGAGGGGGAGGGAGAATTGTTACAGCTGCACATAATGGCATTTATTTCTATGAGGTTCTTGGTTTTTGGCTTTTCTTCATTTAAATAAAACCTTGGAAATTAATTGCTGCCTGCAGTCTGGGCAGTGTGTGTGTAGAGAGGCCCCAGTGAGAAACTCCGCAGACCAATCGCGGCCAGGAAAGCTGCGAGTGTGTCAGAGCTCCTTCTTTCTCTGCACAACAATTCACATCCGCAACCTGCCAGTGAAGAGAATGAAAAAGTGCTTTGACAGCACTTAAAAACCCCAAAGCCACCCCCCCTGCAAAGCAGAGGCCAACTCCACCGCTCTGTCCATGTTCCATATGTGAGATAATTTGTATTCATCCAGATGCTGGGGAAGTTGTCCTGTTTCCAAGACGTCTAGCGCGTGGACTCAACAGGTTCTGGATGGCCTTTGCAACCCTGAAACACAAGCCCCTGAGTGCTGTCACGAGCGCCTGGTCCCTGCTGAATGAGGAAGGAAGAGCAGGCCTGTCAGGGCCACCATTTGGGCTCCAGCTTTGTCCAGAACTGAGCACCCAGCCAGCCCTGGCCTTTCAGCTTGGGCATCATGGGCTATCAGCAAGATGTTGAAGCCTTTCACTCATGGAGAAGGCTTTGTACCTTATCCTGGTGCCCCAAGTAGGACACTCAAGCACCCACCAAACTTGGGCCCTGGTCGCTAGGCGCTGGCATCTCTCCCTTCAGCTCTTTGGCTGGTATTCAGTTCTAGGGGGGCAGGAATTTTGGATTTGGTTCTGGGTTTGGGGGTTTTTGGAAAGACTGAGCCATTCTGTTGGCTCTAACTTTCAAAAAACATATCAATGACTAATTCCTAATGGAAGAAATGTGCAGACTTTTGAGGGATACGCAGCAAGAGGCTGTGAAGGCAGCTCAAAATGGAAGGAGCAAGGACTTGTTTTCTACAAAAATGTTGCTTTCTCACTGATTTCTCACAAACGGTTTGAGGATACAGGGAGAAAATGGTGGTCCTAGTGTTTCTTATCAACACTTACCCTGTCCGTGGAAGTCACGACATCCACTCACAATGACCATCCTCCCGCCAGGGCAAACCACGATAAACCTGCTGGTTTGGTGCAAGCTGATTCGACTGATGTAACTGCGTCATCCGGTGTCCCCGTGGTACCCCGAGGAGACAGCAAAGCCCTCGGCCAAGGGCAGGAGGAGGGGAGAACCGCACGCACTCGGCATCGCTGCGCTGCGCAGTGCCAGATAGAGCCAGGCAGGCAGTGCTGTGGCCCCACGTGATGATATTCATTTCACACAGCCCCTGCCTGTTCCAACTGAACGATAGGAGATGCAAACTTTGACTTCTGCGCTTGAAAGAGATATTGTCTGATGGAAGTGTGTGGGTGGTGGGTAAAACAAGCAGCTAAGTGTCAGCACAAGAAGCAAACATTCTCCTTCCCCCCTCTGCCCCCTCCCAATAAAGTTTTTGACGTAATGAGCGTTGCTCCCAATTTTCCTTCCAAATAGGCATTGCACTGGTCCCCATGGCAACTGTCATGCTCAAAAGATGTCCTGTCAGGAGCCATGAAAGGCACAGAGACATTTGTATTAGATGGTCACAACCACCCTAGCTAATGCTTAACAAATACACTGCTAGGCTGCATTCGTCAAAATGAAGAGCACAAACATTTGTGTTCCATTAAACAGAAATTAATAAGACTCAAATAGGAAGAAACCAAACTGGACTGTTTTTTTTTGTGTATACAGCTGTGTTATGAAGTAATACAGGGAACGTTAGTATGAATAATGATTGCACATGTGCATTCAATTTATTTCTTTTACTTCTTATATGGTCTCCTTTAACCCTTTTTCTCTATAGGTTTTTCAGAAATCAAACACAGGTCTAACAGCTGGGTAAGACAGGGATTTCAACTGCTCCTTTCACACTGCTGAGGTCCAATAGCAGTTCTTTATTTAAAGGCACGCTGGGTCACCGGGAAGTTGTGCTTTTGAAAAATGTTCACGTACGTGATGATTGAGCACATGAATGCAGTGGTCTGATTTTTACCAGAGAAAAAAACGACACAGGCCGTATCCTGAACCAGTACAAATCCTCAAAATTTCCCGGGCTACAGAGAAGCAGATCTGATTTATCCCATCGGAGGACCTCGCCTGGGGTCCATGCATTGACAGAAAAATATAGCAATAGTGAATCGTGCTTCCAGCTCAGCTGAAAATCAAAAGTGAAAGTTGAGGAAGAAAGCAGAGCCTCCTCCCACCACAGCCCTTCTCCTGGCTCCTTGTCACAGAGCATAATTTAGAGCAGCTCCTTTTACGCCTTGCTGCAAGCAAACAACAAAAGTAGACTGTGCTACACGGCCTGACAATGACAGTCTGTGCTCGATTTTGCAGGCCACAAAAGGCTATGGTGGCTTTGCTTTCTCCAGTCAGCTTAACCTCCCTTCTTTTCTTCCAAGAAAAAAAAAAAAAAAAATTGGCCAGGATCCTGGTTCAGCAATGGGCCCAGGCCAACTGCCCAGTGCATGTGTGTACCCGTGCCTGGACTGCCTCTGTCTTCGCTGTTCATAACTCTTCTTCACTTATCATTTCATTTTCCCATTTCAATGTTCTGACTTTGCAGGCAGCAGAAGTAATCATTTAGCTGGAGTCTGTATTTCCATCACATGAGGCTTTTAATCCCACAAGGCCTGGTTTTGCAACAGTTTGAATGCTTAAATATTTGTGCCAGGACTCCTACCTCCTCCCCTGCTTTCTCCTCACATTCCCTCCTATCTCTCTTTTAGCCTGTGAAACTCCTATTATCCCACTGAACCACCATCTCTCGGGCTGAACTGAGTAAGATCCTTATCCCAGGCTGGGCATGTGGGAGGGGAGGCAGCAAATGGAAAACATTTCTCTTTCTAGATGTAATTGCAAAACAGGAATTTGCTATTCCATCAGCATGCACGTGTCCAGACCTGGACTTGCACAGAAAAGTTAACTTTCAAAGAATCACAGAACCACAGCATGGCAGAGGTTGGCAGGGCCTTCTGGGTCCATCTGCTCCAGCGCCTGCTTCAGCAGGGACACCCAGAGCAGGGTGCCCAGGGCCACATCCAGGCGGCTTTGGGAGATCCCCAGGAGGAGACCCCACAGGCTCTGGGCAGCCTGTGCCAGGGCTCCGCCACCCGCACAGCACAGCAGTGCTCCTGGTGCTCAGGGGGAGCCTCCTGTGTTCCAGGATCCACTGACCCTTTTCTGAGAGCCACTTTCCATCTGGGTACCTCCAGCATGTCTCGGTGCCTGAGATTTTTCCTCCCCAGGTGCAGGACTTTGCACTTTTTCTTGCTGAACTCCCTAGCAATTACCTTCCCTTGATGGAGGAGGGTCAGACTAGGTAACATGTAAGCAAACTGAACATACTCAAGTCCATGGGATCTGATGGTCTTTGAAAAGACCAGGAGAGGTTCCTTAGGCTCAGAAGAAAGCAAATATCATTCCAATCTTCAAGAAGTTCCAGGGAACTACAAGCCAGTCAGTCACAACCAGACCACTGAGAAAGTGATGGAACAAGTCCTCATGGAAGCCATTTCCAAACATATCAAGTATAAGAGGGAGACAGGGAAAAGTCAGCATGGATTTATGAGGGAAAAACACGCCTGAGTAACCTGATTGCCTTCTAGAGGAGTTAGGCACCTGAAGTAGGCAAGACACGGGTAACAAATACAAAGTTCTCTTTGTGCTGTTTTTCCCTTGCGATTTCTCTGTAAGAGATATGGCAAAATCTCCAGCAGGGCTCTGGCCTCCTTCATATCTGAGCAAACTTGTTTTTATGAGCAGTTAATCAAGCGCCCAAAGAATCTGTAGTCAAGGTGGAACAATTTGAATTGATAAAAGTTGAAATCTAGAAAAGGTACTGCCAGTCTTTATTAACCAGAATTTCTACTCTTGAGTATATTGTTTGCTGTAAATCTGTATTTTATTTAGCTAGTCTACTTGAACATGTGGTTATGACTGCAGTGTGAAAATTTTGGTAATGTTCTATATAACAATGAATGCCCTGGCCCAAATATTTTCCTTCATGTCAGTGAAATGTCTCATAACGGATTCTGACACCCTGTATTTAAAAAAAAAAAAAAAAAAAAAAAAAAAAAGGCCTTAATTAACTTCTTAAGCCAAAAATGTAGCATTACACTCAGAGATGCTTGAGAATTTTGGAGCAGACAGGTTGTCTACCTGAAAATGTTGTTTGATATGACCAAATGGAAAAGTTCCACAGTATCTTACTGCAACTTTAATTGTAAATGTAACTTTTAATTCCAGGTTTGTCGAACTGTCTGTAAATTATTCCATTCTGGACTACACAATCAAAACCTCTGAGTTTTGATTTGAGACCGGATGCCAAATCCTTGAAGGAGCGAGCTGAAGAAGCTGAATAAGGACCCCTCTTTGATTCTCATGCAGGACAAGAACTGGGAGGAGGAAGGGGAAGAGGGAATCAAATGCACCTAGCAGACATTAGGTTAAACGCAAGAAAAAGGAGGCTCTTCAGTATGTCCTTCATCCTCAACAAGAAATGATAGATGCTGAAAGTTCAGAGCACAAATCTCTTGAGCACATAAAGACGCTAGCCCCAGCACAGAAATTCTCTGAGCCACAATTTTTTTGGAGACTATGAACATATTTTGGTGAAGAAGCACAACCTGTTTTCCATTTGATTTTTTTATGGCAAGTCTGGTTCTGGGCAAGATGTGTCTTTGATCTTATATCCCCAGGGAGGTAGGAAGTGGGACTTTTAGCTAGCTCAGGTACAATGTTTTTGTCTCTGTCCTTGCAGCTTCCATGCAGCTTCCATTTGTTCTATCATTATCTTTTTTAGAAAAAAAAAAAATAAAGTGTAGGTCTATTTAAAATAACAATAATGTAACAATAATATAGAGTTCTATTGAAAANAAAAAAAAAAAAAAAAAGAAATTTGTTACAGGAAGAAAACAACTTTCACAAATTTTTAATTTTGGTATATATTTTAAAATAGTAAAGGAGAAAATAATGAAGCATACGAGAGAAACTCCCAATTTCCTCTAAAGCTGCTACCAGCAGGCACTAACAGGATCAAACCGTTCTTTTGTTATTTCACACTAACACTTTGTCCAAAATTCACATGGTTATTTCTGCAAAGTGTACCCTGCACTATGTGATAACACACAAAGACACTGTTCAACAGCTAAGGACAACTTGTAGTCTTGGGTTCCTGCTATGCAAGTCTGTAATCTGGAAGAATTTAGGGCAGGTGTACTGTCAGGTTTTGGAAGAAGTGTTTCATCCATTCCACTCAGGGGACCAGGAAAGGCTGAAAAGCATGAAGATTACTTAGCTGGTGTTGAAGCCTAGATTGGAGATGTCATCTGTATTTTTTAATGTCCTTGGCTTTTCCTATTGGCTTGAGAATGACAATGTTTTACTGTTTTGGAAATTTTACTTACTATTATTTTAATGTAAAGCTGGAAAAAAACAATAAGATTAATCACTCTGGGACTAAGCATGAAAATTTTTAGAAGGAATCTTTACAATTTATTGAAACACTTTCTAACTTATCATGTGAAGATATATATTTACTAGCCCTTTAAAACTATGATTATTTTTCCAGGACATTGGAAGGTCTTTTAAGATCTGTTACAATCCAATACCAAATACTTGTTCAGGGAGATTTCATATCGCAAAATATTGAGCTATTTATCTTTATTTATGCCTGGCACGTATATGTAGCAAGTTTGCAAGTTTTAGGTTGTCATGAATGTTTCTTGAGAAACAGCCTTGGACAGAAGTCATTTTTCTAAATTAAATAAATATGTTGGTTTTGATTTTCCAAAATACCCAAAGGAACTAGCTCACATTCTAGATCAATGGCCTGCAAAATTTCACTTTGAAATATGATGACATTTTTTACTTAGTGAAGCACAGAAATATCTCTAGAAACAAAGAAACTCTCTGCAGAGGATCTGGTCCTGCAGACTTTACCCTCATGAATTAGAGCTCTCCAGACAAGGTTTCCCATTGAATTTCACAGACCTGCTTAACTAGGTTTTCACGTTAGCTGAGGTGTCCGTACCATTAGGTGTCTGATGCTCCACCTTGCTGCCACAGTTGTATGAACCATTAACATTGCTTTGCAATTAAAGCATATCACAGATGTTTTCCAGGATGTTTGAACTATTAAAACTAATTGATGGATGGCTGTTTTCTTGAGAGAAGGAAAATTCCAGTCCTCCAAAAGATAAAAGATTTTTGATGGTCAAATTCTGAATCATTTTAGACATGATCCCCAAATTCTTTTCCACACTGTTTTTTGTGTAAATTGTGCTGGAGACTCCAAGTTAGGAAGCATAGGGGTAGGGAACAAAACCTTCTGAAGGCTCAGACCACTCTAAGGACAATAACTCAAACTGTGCCGGGAGCAAGCTGCCGTGAACACAAATTTAGGCTGCACAAACACAGATTAAAGCCTTCAGAAGTTAATGGAGAAAATATCATGGATTGCTGGCAGAGTCTGGCTCTGGTTTTAAATTAGCACTTTGGGATCATGTCTTTGTTACAGACCAGGAACAAGAGCGTCACAGAATTTTGGCACCCTGATACTGCAGTGCATTGGAAATGCCAAGGCACAGGTAGACATGCAGCAGCTTTGAGCCATCCTATATACCCCATGCAAGAGCAGCAAGGCACTGATGGGCGCCGGGGTGTTTATGACTTCACTGTTTGCTTGCAGTTATACATTGCTTTGGCTTAAATTTCTCTGCAAGCAGGACTTTGTCTTGCATAAGATCCGCTTCTTGTTAGCTTTGGCAAGAGCTCCACAACTACCTCTCCTCTGGGTCCTCTGCCAAAAAGGTAAATTGGATGTGCAGAAAGACTTGGGCCAGCTTCACAAAGTCTTATCCATAGAAATAGAGTCAGAGAGTCATACAGATGTGTTCAGAAAGGCTATTAGATCATCAAGACCCATTTCCCAGGGTAAAACAGGCTACAGTTTTACATTTTTTTTTAGCTCAAGTTACTTCCATGTCACATTGTCTACCTGCAGTTTCTCCTAATCACAGTCTTCCATACAGACATCCAGTCTTGAGGTGAAGACTTCTGGTACTTTGGGCCAATAATTTAAATTATTCCAGCTTTCCAAAACATCTGCTTTATTTCTCTTCTGAATTTGTTTCTTTTTTACTCTCCATTGCTCATCATGGTTGTTTCCTCCAACTTAGGTCCAAAGTAGTGTCTTGTGCTGAAAGTACCTGTGGCATATTCAAATTACTCTTCTTCCTCTTTTTGATCAGGTCCTTAGGTCTTGCACTGTGTAGAATTTTTCTTCTCCCTGCCTTCAAATGATTTTCCTGGCTCATTTTCTGCATCTTCTTCAGTTTTTCAACATCTTTTTATAAAAACAGGACGGCCAGAACTGTACATAATGTTCCAACATCTGTGTCGCTGCAGCTATGTACAAATGTAAAATTACATCCATATTTCCACTGGTTGCTCCTCTCTTTTTGCATTCAGGGCTTGCTTTAGCTAAATCATTGCTGCAGGAACTCTAACACAGCTGCACATCCATGAGTCTTCAGCCCCTTCAGTTGTGTTACTTTCCCAAGCCCCAGGCCCTGTGGCCATGTCTGCCTTCCTCTGTCCTACATGCAGAATTCACCTTTTGCCTAACATTAACACCCACACTCTCTGGAGATCAGCTCCACATCACTTTGGATATCTGCCCAGCCCTCACCATGTTGTACCACTCTGACAGTTTCTAGGTCATTAAGACATTTCCAGCAGAAACTTTACATCCCCTCTACATTACCAATAGAAACATATCCTAGCATCATGCCCAGTATCAATTTACACATTTCCATTGTAAAAATCTTCATTACCATATGGTTTCACATTGGAAATACTATTTTAGGATCTGTCAATTATTCAGATTTTCACCTACTCCAGAACTGCTTCACAGTTTCTGTATTCAGCCACATAGATGCATGTTTTCATATCAAACCAAGCAGCTTTCAGTAAGTATTTTACATCTGTTCAATGCCTTTTATCAGTGAACCATCATCACAGTTAAACCAGTTTGTTTTACAAGAGTTATTTTTCTGTAAACCATGTTGGCTGACAATGTATTCTCACCTGTTATTTCCTTATTACAGCCAACTGAAAAGTTTTCTTAAGCCTTCTTTCTCACACTGGAAAATGTAAATGGAAATCGATGGAGATGTTTCCTGAAATCATGTTAGTTTCCTCAAATTATTTCAGCTGAAAAAATGTGTACCTGTCATCTGTATGGGTACAGGAGAACCTGGAAATAAAAGGAGCTGGAAAGTATTGGTTTGGCATTTTTAAAACAGAATAGAGTTTCTAAGCATTTTTTAAAACATTTCACAATTGTTTTATTCCGAGTTACCTTTCTCTATCCCTTTCGTGTTCGTGGAATTGAAGTGCTCCAGAAGAATTTGCTCCATGCAGTAAATGTCTCCTAAACAACTCAATTTTTCACTATACTTTCTTCTGCCTTTTCTTTCCAATTAGTGAGGTCTGTAAGAACACAGGTAAAACTGTGCTAGTATTTATTTTGCATAAAGATAAGCATTTTTTCACGGCTTTTTTTTTTTTTTTTTTTTTTTTTAAGCATAATTTCCCTGAACACCCTAACCCTTCTTATTTTATACAGCTAGTACAACTTCATACAAAGTGAGTAGAGTTCATAGATGTAGCTCGAGATAAAAAGCAGAGGAGTGGGGAGGACATGCTAATTTCAAAGCTAATTTTTTTTTTTTTTTTTTTTTTTTT
>VXAV01002938.1:10052-51155 GCA_013399715.1 Alectura lathami
AAAAAAGGAGGCAGAAATGAGGGAAGGAAGGAAGGATGGAAGGAAGGAACGAAAGAAGAAATAAAAAGAAGAATGAAAGAACGGAGGAAAGAAAGGAGGAAAGAAAAAAGAAAGAAAGAACTTATGTAACACAGCTGTTTCTTTAATAAAAAGGAGTTCAATGGATAAATGTGGAGAAAATATTTTGCATGGCTCTCTGTAGAACACCTCCACTTTAAACTGTGGTACATTTGAATATTATGTTGTGCTATTGTATGTGTATATTCCCTTTAATATAAGAATAAAGTGGCTATTAGGTTCTTTTAACAATCTCTGTTCCAAATCGAAAAGCTTTTAATAACGATTAAATTCATTGCTCTAAAAACTACTAGAAGTATCTAAAGCTGATCTGGCCATTCATAAAGTATCATTTACCACCAGAATGGATCTACTTTCAAACCATCCTACTTTCACAAATTAAAAGTGTGTAATATCTCATGGCTCAACAACTACTATGCTGAGGCTTTGGACAACAAAAGGGAAAGCTGGTATAAATGGTACGGTGGCAAGGAGCAGGTCAAGCATTGCAAAGCAGGTACTTGGAAGCATGAAATAAATGTGTGATTCACCTCCACCAGAGGAGTCGGCCTTGCTTTCAGGCACTACATCGTAGGCTCCACAGCTTTCTTGCACCCACTTGATTTGCTGAGGTTAATCTGTTCATAGGCTATAGCTTTGTTTACACAAGTTACATTTATCTTAACATCAAGCACTTCTATGCCGATTGACTTGTCTGGTGCTTAAGACCATTTGAAATGAGTTTGTTTTTGTTTTATCTTGAAGTGATTCTTGATCATTTAAATAAACTGATATGAAATAATAAAAATAAAACTTTTAGCAGAATTCTGTGATTATACAATTAATCAAGACGGAAACTTTGAAAAAAATTTACACAACAGTTCTCAGTCTACTGGAGACTGAGGAAGGCTGAAGAATTTAGAGAGAATGAGTATTTGTGAACTTAAAAAAAAAAGGGGGGGGGAGGGATTTACAAAGAAAATGTTAGTTTCAGGATTGTGAAAATGTATTATAAATCATACAGTATTCTAAACAATAATAAAAGCTATAAAAATAGTTTTGTGTCCTCATAAAGTTTTAAAAAATTAAATTTTGGGGATAATTAACACCCTCTATAGTAGAAGATAACTATCAGTTTTTTTATGACTGTAACATATGTGAGGATGTTTGTTTAATTCCCCAGTTGTCAGACATGAGGTTGAAAGTTTTTAATAGCCTCTGGGTATCAAATCTATAGCCTCAGGCTGCTGTTTGTAATTTAATATGAGTAATTCATTACGAATAGAGAAGAAACAAGAATTGCCCAGTAGCTATGAAAGCACATTTACATTATAATTATTAGGAACATAACAGCTAGAAAATAGATAAAAGGAATTTTAGAGTAGCATTGGCAGCAGCAATAGTATCATCTGCTCAGATAAAGCAGAGAAATATGGCTCTGGAGAAATTACTTGTTAGGGGAATGGTGGTGATAGCTGAAAGGCCAACCACATCTCAGCTGCTGACTTAGTTGCAATGCATACCACTCAGAGAGTTGTGTGTGACTTAGAAACATCTTCATCATCTATCTGAGGCTGTGTTGCAATAGTTACAGACAGATCAGAAAGAGTGGGGTTTTCAAGGCATACGACTTTGGCATCAGCAGATCTGTAGGTGACTTAATTTTGCTTTTCTTTTGAGTGTTTCTACATTGAAAACTCAATTTTAAGAAGTAACTAATATTGTGAAGTATGCAGTACTTGAAAACTAAGCCCTCTGGACTACAGTTCCCAGAGGACCCTGGCACTGAAGAGCATCCACCTGGATCCTAAGCAAAAGATCACATTTTTTCCAAAAGATGTGTTCACTGCTTTCAAGCAGCAGAACAGTTGAAAATCTTTTCCGGGTTGTATAGCAACTCAATCTCTGTTCTGATTGATTATTCCCAGGGAGTTATGTTGGAACTTCCATATATCTTCAATTTATTTTAATGACCCAGCCACTAAAATAAAATCACATACTAAACATTCAGGTATTTAAGTAGATGTCAGGTGCTTGCTTTCTGAACTTGACACAGACTTTCCTTGCTGTTTGTCTGTGGCCACTTAAATAAACACAAATGTGTATTGTAGCCTGAGAGTTTCTTCGAGTATTCCTGGTGATGATTTCTTTTCCCACCTCCTGTTTTTCTTTCCACCTCTCCGTCCTACCTCCTCCTTCTTGTTGTTTCTTCTTCTAAGAACTGTCATTCATACTACAAAGTCCTGGGCATGGCCACCAATGTGTGTCCTCAGAAGAGCTCTGAATGCTTGTTTGGGGTCCTAATACACGATGCCTTGTTGAAGGAATTATTTGCTGTCTTTCAAATGTCTTGTGGTACTCTTCCACTGATTGATGAAAGTTGACATTTTTGTCCTCCCCCTTCTCCACCCAGGTCACTATGGCAATTCATATGTGTGAGTAACTGATATGGGTCCTGCCTTCTAGATCAAATGTTGATAGCAGAGATACCAACAAAATTCAAAGATAGGAATATGGATCTATTTTGTCATTGTGAAATAGGATCCAGGAATGGGGATATTTTGCCAGTTATTTGGAAACAATGTCCCTATTTTTCCCCCTTTTTTTAGGGTGAGAAAAATGCCATGAATAGGAAGTAGTTGTGTTAACAGAGGAGTACATGTCCAATTTTGAGACAGTTATCCAGCCCTGGTGCATTCTGCAGGAAAGGCTATGTTGTGATTTCGCCCAGCAGGCAGCTAAGAACCTCACAGCCATGTCCCTTTTCAGGACACAGGGCCCTTACAGGGGCTCCACTGACCATTTTATGAAAATAACTTTTGTGTTAAAACTCTGGATTTTTTTTCTGTGATTATGAGTACTGCAATCTGCGTCTACATCTAACTACTCTTGTCAGCATCCTTCAAAGGCAAGCTCTCAAGGTCTTCTGTGATTTCAGTTTCTCAGGAGTGTGGTACATAATGATATATGGCTATGCATTACTTTGCTACAATGGCAGCTGAGACTACTCCCTAAGAAAGGGGTTTGTGAAGGAAGCATCAAACCTATCCTTATAGATGACCACAAGAAATAGACCTCTTAATTATTTTTTTTCTGCACTTCACTGCAGACAGATCACTTTTTTTTTTTTTTTTTTTTTTTTTTTTTTTAAGTCTGGAGGAGCTAGAATGTGTCTGTTTTATTCCGGCAGTGAATCTGTCCTTATGCAACGATGACCTAGGAGAAAGCACATCCAACAAGGCAGTGAAATCTGAAAGTACACATCTGGGGATGGCAAAGGGACAATAACATTCAAAATTACTTGAATAGAGTAGGATGCTGTGGCAGAAAGATGATGCATGCAATTGAATTCAAAATGAGTGAGAGCAATGAAACTACAAAGGAAAAAAAAACAGCAAGAAATAAGATCTATAAAAGATGCTTATCACAGAATCCTTATCAAGATAATGGAACTACTAAGCAAACCCTTAAAATCCTTCTCACAGATATTACACACCACTTGTCACATCGTTAAATGCAATTTGGAAATGGCAAAGAAGGCTGTCAGGTATGCGGCAGGATCTGTGTTCTCTGTCTGCACAGGATACTCATAGGCTTTCAGTACAAAAAAAAAAAAGCACCGTCTATTCAGGACATAGAATCTGCTTAAGGCATGCAGTCCTAGCCACTGCAGGCCAGTAAAGCACATGCTTAAATGCCTTTCTCACTGGATCCTACATTTTTTAATTCAACTTCACTTTTATGAATGGATGTAAATATTTTCATCTCCTCTGCATCTTTAGCAAGAAATTATGAGTAAAAATGCATGCATTTTTAGCCAAGAATAAAAAACATTTTGCTTCAGCTTCTGATCTTTTGATGTTACTCATGGTAAAAATGAGCAATAAACGTTTTTCTTGAAGTTCTTTGTTTTCTCCAAGTTTCCAAGACATGTCATTCTTCAAATGCTAAGCCATTACTATTTCATGCTAAACAACAGCTCTCTGCTTCTGCTAATAGGGCTGTGAACTTATCTTGGGTGAGACTTGGAAACAAATGAACTCTGTATTGACTGGGTACTTTAATTACTTAACCACAAAGCAATGAAAAAGATGTAACTCATATCATGATACAATGATTGGCCAAACAACAAACAAGCAATATGTCTTTCTAAGCAAGATGAGATAGAAGGTAATCATACAACTACAGAATATCCTTAGTTGGAAGGGACCCACAAGGATCAAGTCCAACCCCACACAGCACCACCCAAACCTAAACCCTGTGTCTGAGAGCGGTGTCCAAATGCTCCTTGAGCTCCGGCAGCTTGGGGCCGTGCCCACTGCCCTGGGGAGCCTGTGCCATGCCCACCACCCCCTGGTGCAGAACCTTTTTCTAACCCCCAGCCTGACCCTCCCCTGATGCAGCTCCATGCCATTCCCTGGCATCCTGTTGCTGTCCCCAAAGAGCAGAGATCAGTGCCTGCCCCTCTGCTCCTCTGGGAGGAAGCTGTAGGCTGCCATGAGGCCTCCCCTCAGCCTCCTCTGCTCTGGGCTAAACAGAAGAAGAAAAGAATAACCATTGTTGCCTTTCAAGGACTTCTGTGGCAATAGTACTGATTTGCATTTTTAGCAGACTGATTAGCAGAGATTTTGACAGACTAGATGCACTCTTGAAGTGATTTTAGTGCATGCTGCACTTGCCCAAAACTCTGCCCTTCTTGTGAGATGGATTTGAGTGGCCTGCTGATTTATGACAGCTTCATTCCTAACTTTAACAATGGAAATTACATCAAGAGCAAGGTGGCTAGTCTTTATGTTTACTTTAATGTATTAGTTTATTTTTCTGAAAAGTCAGCCTAAGGATTTTTTTGTGCTGGGTTTTCTTTGGTTTCTCACCTTGTTTGCACTCAGGCCTGACAAAGCTGATGGCCTCTGAACACCAAAGGGCTTCATGGTACATGCAGTGTTTGTTGGGGTCCCTGAAATTCCCGATTCCTTGTACCCTGCAGATGCTTACTGGCCCTACACAGCCAGTTTGTTGCACTTACTCTCTGTTCATGGGGTACTTATTGCAGCTAGCTTACCTCACAGGGAAAGTTTTAAGAAAACAGGTTTATTCTGAACCACCCTTGTGAGGTTCAGCACTATCTGTGTACGGGACAAAGCCTCCTGCTTTTTTTCATTGTGGCTGCTTTCTGATGGGTGCTGCACTGGAAAGACTCCTGCCCTCACTGTAGTGCTGGAACAGATCCCGGAGCATGGAGGTGGCTCCTTGCACAAGCTGAGGCTGAGCCCTGGCAGCAAGATAACCTTTGACTGTCATGGGGATTTGCTGGTACCCCAGCAGTCCCAGGCTCCCCTGCCTTGGTGCTGAGCTCATTATTCTCAGAGTGTGGAGTTTCAAAAACAGGATAAAACACTTAACTCAGAGTTTCAGGAATATTTGGAAGCTGAAGAGGTTTTGGCACCAGAGGATATATCACTCATGTACTTTCTGAGGTCTCTGGCATTGTTGCAAGCAGAGTTTTCCCCATATGAGTTCCTCTTATGGTCTGAAACTCCCTATATACAGCATTTAGAAGTTGCCCTGTTTGCTTTGGCAATTTACTTCTGTCAGTGGAAAGAGACTCCTAAGTATTCGTATTAATCTGATACGATTTTATCCCATTAATCTGATGGGATTTTTGTAGTGCTTTAGGGTCATCAGATCAGCTCACGACTAATGAATTTTGGTCGTTTGCCTGATAGTGGGCAAACAAATCAGACATCTGCCTGTAAGATGCTGACGTTTCATTCATGTGTATGTGGAAGAGTCTGGAGATGCTAATGAAGGAATTTGTTCTAACACTTTCTGTGAGCCCTTTATTAACAGAGTATAAGATTTTAGTTGGAGACTTGGACAAAGATATAAGAAAGATGGATACTGGCAGTATGTCACACAGGTATTTGGCTGAGAAATCCTAGAGGAGGTGGGAATGTGTGTCTGTATGATATGTAGAGAAAGATTTTGTGTCAATGGGCTTCATTAGCTTTTGTTTGAATTAAAGTGCAGATCTAGGAGCATTTACTTACTATACAGAGAAGGTCATTCTATTGTTCTAATTGGACCTGCCATGCAATTAGCTGCAAGTTTTTAGAAACATGATTGTGAAGCTCCCTATTTATCTTGTCTGCAGAGGCAAGTTTGTGAATGCTGAATTAACTGTGTCCAGAAGAAGCTTTACAATGGTAACCTCCATAACGCTAGTCTGAATGCTTGAGACTGTTCTGGGAAAATTTTGTATGCTTTTATGATATGCTTTTATAATATGATTAATAACCAAAACCTCAGTTACAAAAAAAAAAAAAAAAAACTGCGTATCCTAAAAAAAGTCAAATCAAATTGTCTAGGTAGAAGAAGCCTCTTCAGAAATGAGGAGCTTTTTCTTTAATGTGAATAGCTATGAAAATGATTTTCCTGAACTAATCATTATAGGTCAGGGTCAAAATGAGAGAGATACTTCAGACTGTAGAAAAAATAGATTAAATTATTAAAAAATGAATAATTTGCATAAGAGCAGCTTGGGACAGAGGCAGTTGACTAATGTAATGCCACAGAATTGCCATTATAAGATGATTGCTGCTAATTTTTTGATTACCCGGTAACAGGACAAGCAGTACAGTGATTAACTGGCTCATAGAAAAACAGGGAGCAGTTAATCTGAAACAGTGTTGCCATAAAATCCAGAAAACCTCTGAGCTGGATTGCTGCAGATAAGTAGCTGCTGCATAAGCACATAAACTAAGGAGTAGCTTGCAGCAAAATGAATGTAGCCCCAGCAGGGACTCAGACCAAAAGAATAAAACAAATAGCACCAGGCCATTACGCTGTACCATTGTGTCAGAGGTTTTAAAACAGTTGTATAATAAGCATCTTTGTACAGTCTTCTGTGCCTACTGCTTTACTCTTTTTTTTTTTTTTAAACTGCAGAGCAGAATGTTTATATACACAGAACTAATCCTTTTGAAAGTCTCCCTCTTGGGTTTTATTTATTTATTTTTTTTTTTTTGCACAGTGATCAGAAGCTGTGTGACAAAATCAGTAATTCCCATCTGATCAGGGAAAGATTAATAAGCAAGTTAGATAAAGGAAAGAAATGATGAGTGCTTAGTTTTTTTGTTTTGATTTGGTTTGGTTTTTTTGCTTCCTTTTCATTGAAGGAAATAGCTTAATTTGAATTAAGTAAATGTTTTGAATATAAGGTAGTTTTTTTACTTTATTCCACCATAGAGCATTGCTGCTTGTATTTGAATTTAATGGCCATCAGCAGGTCATTGGAACATAATTGAGAAAATCTTACAGCTCTTTGTATGCCAGAGGTGAACCATTCTGTTGACAATAAAATAGTCTTTGTGGCTGTTGGTCCTGCCCAGCTGGTGGGGAGAATCACCTGCCATACAACCCTGCCTGATTTCCGCACCTTGTGCTGTTTTATTCTGTCATAGGCAGAGGATGCTGCCACCTCTATACCCATCCTCCTCTCACTGGAAGAGTTCTGACAAGCATTTCACCCCTTGCCACACGTGATGAGGTAGTAAATCTGCTCGAGGCAGTAAGTCTGCTGAAAATTTCTTTGAAGGATGGACCCATTGTTGAAAACATGATGCTCTCACCAAAAAAAGTTGTGGTGATACAGCAGGAATACTGGCTGGTGGTGGCATTCTTACTGTGAAATTATGAAACATAGTTGTCAATATCTGAATTTCTCCCATTTCAGTGCCATAAACCTGTAGTAGTTAAATGGATACATGAGACCTCCAGTGGATGGCAGAAGCCAGCAAATATACAGCTGACACTTCAGATGGCTTACTTACCCCATTCTATGCGTCTTGTTCTGTCAGCTGCATGCACGTCTGAGGGGGAAGCATACTGTTAGAGGAACTTCCCACAATATGTAATGCAAAAGAGTAATGAGGACTGCAGTTTTAGGTATTGACAGCCTCAGACGTGTGTTACATTAGTTGTTTACATGAATGATGAATGTTAAAAAATGGTCTGTTTGCACACCTCGAGACTGCACTTGCTCACAGCTGCGTGATTTATTTACTGTAGATGAAGCCTCTACTAATTTTTTCGTTGGTCAAATCATATTGGCAGAAATTTGGAGCATTCATTTTATTTCAGAACAATGCAAAGAATTATGAAATATAAACAGCACATAAATATTAAAATTTATTAACTGCTTTAGCTAGTAAATAAATGGAGAAGAAAATGCTACCTTCTACCAAACTCTTTACAATATCTGTATCTTGCTTATATTCTGGCTTATATTACATTTATCTAAATCTCTAGGTAACTCTTATTGTTGAAATATACACTCGTATTCATTATTAATTCTGATTAACTGTAAATGAGTTCCAGGCAGAAACACCTTCAGGGCCTGTTTTCTCATTTCTGCTAGGTAAAATAGAAAATTATTTCAGTAAAGAGTAAAATTCAAATGTTAAGACAGTGGTATTTTGAGGTACAAGTTCCTAGCACCACATCGATTTTCTTATTAATTTTAGTGGAAAAAGCTCAAATTAGGAAGGGATTACATGAAGATAGAAATGCCTTTGTCCTTCTGAGTTGCAGTCTTGTAACTGAGACTAAATGAGAAATGGTCTTCCTTTTGTCATTCAGAATCTGTATTCATTTTGATGATGGTCTGAGATTCTGCCAACACTGAAAAATAATGAAATAACCTCAGCGTATATTTCCTCGTATCTGTTGGTTTGTTTTAATTACCCCAAGTGCAAATAGCAATGGAACAAGGTACAATAAAGGTTTTCTTCAGTTTGCAATACCTGAACAACATGCTCATTGTGGTGAGATCTCCCTGGTGTAGTTTTGCCTGGGGCCAGCACTGATATCCCTCAAAAAAGAAAGAAAATAATCGTATGCACTACAGTGCTATTAAATAAATCTTGCTAGGCAAACAGGGAAGATCTGCTTGCATTACTAGAAGCTCACTTCTAGTTTCCTCTAGTATCACCAGGTAAGTGTTGCTTGAGAGGACAAGTCACCTTCCCTTTCTGAACTGAGAGCTACCAGGACCTTAGCATCCTTGGAGCAGCCACTGACTCACACTCAATAATCTCCCCAGGGTCTTGGCTTCTCCCTAAATTTCAGTGTCAAGCAGTCAAAGTCAAGAAATGCCCCAGAACTGAGTTGCATTTTCTTCCCTCTGGTGTGCAGTCCCTCGATGAATCAGAAAGACTTGAAATGTACTTGTATGTGCACCCTGCAAACACAGGAGGAATATACAGCAGCATTCTACCACCTTCTTCTCCACTTTTCCTTCTCACTGGAGTGGTTTTACTCATGTATTGATCACTTGGTTGCACCACTAAGCAGCAGATGTAATGGTTTTGCCCCACAGCTGCCAATGCCAACCACGTATGGCATAATAACACACAGACCACAGAGATGTCTGCTAGCCACAAGTGAATAAATACTTTTAAAGTCCTTTTTAAATACATTATGAAGGCCATAAATGAAAAATGATTATAGGATGAAAATTCAGGCTAGCACAGAAAATTTGGTGGCCTGGATAGTTTGTACTAAGTTGACACATGGGATTTTATAAAAAAAGTTGAATGTGCAGTTTGCATTCAACCGATTAGAAGGCCCTTATTTTACAGCTGGCAGAGAAGGTGCACTTTCTATTGTGCTGATAAAATGTCACCTGTTGAGCTGTGTGTAAACTGACCTTTTTTGGATGGTCATGTAGCAGCTGGGATGCCATCTGCATAAAATGAGATTGCAGGTGATAGTGAAGGAAGAACAAATACCCTCAGCAACAGCAGCAGCAGCTAGAACCTTTCAGTTGTGTTTGTTTTACTTGCCCCAGTGTTTGTCAGCAGCAGATGTGCTCAGGAAGTTTCCATCTTGGAAAGTGGACTGGAAGGGAGGAAATGAGACCCTTTGTGTGAATATTGATTAATTGCATCAAATAAAAAATGTCCACGTTGCAAAAACCAGCATAATACGAGAAAAGCCAGACTGAGAAAACAGTGTTCTTTATTAATGGTCACTTTCTTACATACTACCCTTGTGCTTTTATTAAGATGTAAGTCAATGCGTATCACCAGCTTGCCTTGCCCTTCAAATCACGTAGCTTAATCTGTATGTTGAGAATTTCTTAGCTATCATAAGACTTATTGCTGTACATTGAGTATTTTAACACATTGATAAGTTTTAGGTTACTAAAAGCACAGAAAGCACTATCTAGACAAAATATATTACTGCAGACTTGTTATGGTTTCCATTCTTGCAAAAATTGTATTAGCCAGTATTTTCACCTCAGAGAATCTTTCAGGGAAACTCAACATTTTCCCATTTTCTTGTAATTATCATATAAATTAGCTATGCTTTTGGGAAGGGTGGATTTTTTTTGGGGGAACACAAATTATAAAGCTTTTGGTCATTTCACTCAGTTATTAACATTTTAATATTAGCTACCATCTTAGCAGAAAATGAGAGAGTAAATACTCCTGTTGAGGTGTATTCAAATGTAACAATGACAGGTCAAGAATAAAAGTTAAACAGATCTTTAGCTGTTGCAGAACCATGCTATAAATTGTAAAATATTAAATGGTACAATATTCTTTGCTGCAAAGCAAGAGTAATACGAATTCAACGACTAAGGGTATGAAATGTAAAAATGAAAAACCTTGTACTTCAGTACCTTATTTTGCAAGCAAGGAGAATATTTGAAATGTCATTGGCTTTATGGAAAACTTGCAAGCTATTCAGGCTGTAGCAGTTAAATCCCAATTTTCAGTACTGATGTATAACCATATGTAGAATAATCCAACCTGTGGTTTTGGACAGGGGATGTATTCCTCTATCAACAACTTCAAAAAAGAAATGAAGCCTGGAAGGAATACGCAGAAATAAAGTAGGGGAGGAAGCTGCATCACATTATTAATAGCTGCTCTGCTATTGAACGTCAGAAGTAAAGGTTTTGCTTTGTGATCATACAAAGAACATTTCTATTTTGCAAGAGAATATCCAAAGGCTGAAGGATCTTCTTCTATTCCTTATCATCCACAACAAATTTCATGAACAATTTATGACCCAAAAAGTAGTGTTCTATTATGTATGGTAGGAAATTTCCAACTATTCACTTAGCCTATTTTATTTTTAGAGTATACAGCTAGTTAAATGAATAAAAATGCTGCAGACTTCTACAGAAAGGGAAAAGAGCACCTAGTGCATCAAGCTGTTACTTTGTTCTCCTTCCTCTACCTCTCTCCCTGTTTTCATGCTTGGTTAGAGCTATCTTTCTCCAGCATCCTCTGAAAAGTCTTTAAGGCAAAAGAAGGCTTATAGTAGATAGGTAGGAGTAGGAAAAAAGAAAGGGAGTGTGTTGGAAAGGTTTAATAGGGCTGATGTGAAAAAGAAATAAAGCCAAAAGCCTGCAAAGTTAACAAAAGCGTGGAGGTCAATACTGTCGGAGCTGAAGCTGACATTCAGCTCCTGCTGGAAGTTGGTAGGAAGTTTGGTAGAGGAGTGTGCAACCCCACACACATATCACACGGAGCCAAATCAATTTGCAGAGAGACAAGGAAGGTAAAATTTATAAATTCCATAAGAAGGGTGCTATTTTCTTTTCCTTTTGAAACTATTGGATTGCACATAGAATTTTGGGAGCTCGTGCACAGATGTTATTACCCAAGAAACAGCAATCTGCAAAGTAGGATACCTCTTTAGACTGTCAGGGTGGAATTCAGCTTACCACATATAAACATCTATGGTGTAAATGCTACCTCTGAGCAAGTCATCTTACATTCTGATTAAGATACAAGAGTAAAAGACAATTCTAGGGTGTGATTCATCTTTTCTTGAGTAAGACATTTATGTCTGGTCAGAGAAATCATGCCCTAAAAGCATCTGTTTGTATCCATTTGCTATAAAGCGAGCCTGGGCTGAAGAGCTTTAGACGTAGACATTAACAGTGAAGCTGTACCATTAGAAGAGATGAATCCTACGTTCGTGTTTAGTGCTGATTACCGCATGAAGAAGGGATTGCCTGACTCTCCTTGAAGCGCCGAGAGGGCAGATAATGGGACAAGAATTTCTGATTCTCCTGGTCCCTGTGGGAGCCCTTCTGTTCACTACTGCCAACAGGATTTATACAGCAAACTGCATTACTACAGACAGGCTGAGGCACTGAGGAAAATGGAGGAGCCTCAGCCTGCCTAGCCTTACATCAACAACTTGTTTTATCAGTACTCCTGTAATGAATGCTGTGGAAAAATATCTTGTCTCCCATACTGCATTCATGCTTCAAGACCCACACAACAATCCAGATTGCAGAGGTTTAGGAAGTGACTATAGACAATTTTAACTGATGGTAGTATAGACAGCGATGCTTTGAGAGCCAGCACTTTCTTTCTATTTGATTGTGTAATCTAAAGACATTTTGAAAATATTGAATTTTCTTGCTACTTTAGAATGATCTGTGGGGCAGAGTGACGGCCTCAAGCCACCGCCTTTTACTTCTATTTTTTTAAATCAGTTTCTAGAAAAAGTGTAGCGTATTGTGGTTATTTGTAGCAGCTGCTTGTTTCCTCAGCAGTAATATTTAGGACACAGTTTTATTTGTAAGAGAATCTTTTGAGTAAAAGAGGGGAGAAAAAGGATGACGTGTGTCCTCTGTCCTAATCTGTCATTGCTGTCAGTTATTTCTGTGTCAAGCAACAAAATGCCTACTACGTAAATAGCCACTTCTGCTTCTCACTTTCCTACCAGTTATTGTACATGAAGAAGTAAACAAACAAAGGTCCACTTGTATAATCAGGGCCAATCCATTGGCAGACCTTTGGTAATTTCTGCTGTCTGAGGATGTGATCTGCACCTTCTATTTGTGTCTTAAAATCTAAACAAAGTCTTTAATTTTGGGTTTAACTTCTCCTTCATTTGCAAAATGCATTCAGCTTTGATACAGCTAGTGAGGGAAATATTTCCCCAGGTGTGAGACCTGTGGAAAACATCAGAGAATTTCTCTAGCACCAGCTCAAATCCTATTCTGCCTTCAGCGTATATTTGAATCTCCTAATGCCAGACAGAATACATTCCCCTCTTCCTACTTGTCCCTTAGAGGCAACCATGGATGAGCTACTTTTTTCCTCTCTTAAGGTCCAACTTTACAGGCACCTTTCTCTCCACATTTCCTTATTTTTATGCAGGTTACAATTCAAAGGAAGAGCCTTTGCATGCGGAAAACATTTGTTTGCAGAGAATAATTCCTCCCTGGTGCCACGTATTTATTTTTTCTCAGCATTATAAAAAAGGGTCTTGCTGCTGCCTCAGAAGGAGCTCATTATGGAAAGACTTCACCTTTCAGTTGCAAACGATGTTTCCTTGAAATGATAATGTAATGAGTGTTAGATCAGCCCTATGTAGCTGTTAGGCTATTCTTTTGATCGGTTGGAAATGCATTTGTTAAAAGGCTGCTTTATTGATTTCCTGGCTGGTTTTTATACTGTTTGGATCATCTGTACACACACACACACATATCACATTTTTACCACTTCAAAGTGGTTAATAAATTCACACTGCTCAGGAGATTGAACACGAAATGAAGTGAACCCTTTCTATAGAGAACTCTGTTGTTCAACCTTTGATAGAAAGAGTCTTAACTGCATGCTGAGTGTCACCTTTAAAATACTTTTAAAACAATCTGCCACAAAAGGAACAGCATACACTAAAGCAAAAGAATATGATTCCTAGGGAAATAAACTGAGTGAGGCACTGTGATTAAGATTTCTGTAAGTCTAGGTGACAAAATATTACTGACTTTATACTAGGCTCAGTGCAGATATTGTTTCCTGCTAACCTATCCACCTTTACTATTTTCACTTTGTTATTTTTATGATGTATTTAGTAATATAAGCTGATCCATTTTACAGGTCCTCAGTTTTGACAACACCCAAGCAGGTTACTGCATTGAACTCTGGATCAAAATTAGAGTTTGATAAAGTTTTATGATACAGCCTCTGTTTTTGTTCTTGTCATTTTTCCTTTTTTTTTTTTCTTTTCGTACTTGTTTTGATTTACTTAACAATCCATTAATATCCTTTTGGATCACAAACCTGAGGAGCCATCCTTGAATTATTTAGATGAGCCTTGTGAATGGGAATCTTCAGGAACTGTGTAAACTGTTTTGCTGCAACTCACCTTTGATTCCCAGCTAAGGACGTTCATTCCAGTTTGTCTCTTCCTCTTCTCTCTCTGAGTAGAATCACTAAACTGCACCTCATAGCAATGTGGTGTTAGCATTAGCAGCCAGATCTTACACCCATGTGAGACCTGTGAAATTTTATCTACACCTTGACTGTGTATTTAACAGCCCATTAAAATGACCGTGCTGCTTATTTTAGCGTTTGGCTTTGGCAGTGTTGAGGGCAGAATATCGAGTCAGAAGTTGCTGTCTTAGCATGAGCTTAAAGTTTATTCAGGTGCTTAAGTTAAAATGCAAAACCTGGATCTTTCTAGTATTGTGAAGGTACTGAATTTACCAGATATGAAACTATTCAAATGGCACCATCAAGAAGGACTTAAGGATGTTTTTAGTATTTTATGCATAAATGTCCACATATATGTAGTATCCAAGGGACCTTGAACAAGCAGAATAGAATAAAAATATCTAACAGAAAGCATTTACATTTCAGTACCTGAGTCGTCTATCTCCAAAACAGGGATAATAGACTTTCTTACCTCTCAAAAGGATCATGAGAATTAATATATTAACTATTCAAAAGAACTGGAGTATCATGGTAATTGCTACCACATACCCAACTAAGATAGCAGAGAACAATTTCTGAAGAGACAAAGAATTTTACTCCCACAGTCAAAGGATTGGTAAGGTTGTTGGGGACCTTGGAGGTCTTCTGATCCAATTCCTCACTCCAGTCGTGGCAAACAAAAACTTTCCACTATCCAATTTAATTCTATGAATAGGTATCTGTAGGTATCTGACATTTGTAAAAGATGAAGAGTCGCTGTAAAAAAGCACCATTTAATGAGCTTTAGTTTTAGTTCATTGGCAAAATTGACATAAACTACTTAGAAATTAAAGAATTGTTTTCAGTTCTTGAAAAGATACAGCAGGTAATACAGGATTGAGTTAGTTGCTTTGTTTCTTTAATTTTTTAAATCTTAATTTTTTTTAGATTAATAAAGACTATTTTTTAACAATGTTAAAACTGTTTGTTATTTATCCTTTAATTTGAGGAAAATATAACTTAATGAATGCAATCCAAGAGCATTTTCATGTCATCAAGTTTACATTTTTTCACTAAGCAGAAGAATGTTGCCAGTTTCTGCTTTCTTGTTTATTCTTTTCCTTCTAAAATAATTAAGATCTATTTTCTTCTAGGCTGTTACTTCCTTAACTAGATTTAGATGTACAGACAGAATGAAGAAAACCACTTCTAAGGGAGTGTTTTTATTTCTGGACTTGTGGCAGCTTTTAAGTAGTAGAGCTTTTCTTTTTTTGATAGCATATAATTTCTTGATCTCAGGAGCTGTACTTTAAAATACTTACCAAAACTTAAGATTTATCCTTTGGGCTAGTGAATGGCTTCTTGCCCATTAGCCTTTACTTTTTGTCCTCTTTGACTATGCAATGGTGACAGAGAAAAGGACATCTCATTGTCTAATTCCAGATCTGCTGATCTCTACCTGAATGGAATGAAAATTTGAATTTTAAAATGAGAAACCCAACTATCTTATAACCTACATCTACAGAAAGATGGCAGATGTTCTGATGTGCTTGCTTGGCGAAGTGGCAGGATGACACATCACTGTTTACCATGTTTTGGCCAACGAATAGCAGGAAATAACCTTGAAGTATATGGAGAAGGCAGTTATTCAACAAATGGACAGATTCAGTCCTGTATGTTGTCTATAGTCTATGTTTTTGGTGATGTACCGAAGGCCTGCTTGCCTTCCTCCTCCTTTTTTTTTGCCTGGGACAACAAGTGACCATATTGTATGGGTGATGCTTTTGACCAGGAGGGTTTGTCTCTCTGTCTTTCTTTGAAGACACCTATTGCTGTGATTAGATTGGTAAGACATATGTAAAGAGAGAAAGTGGATATGAGTTTTGTGTGCAAACAACAGTAAGTTCTTTAGACGGCTGCTGTATTTGTCAATAGGTAAGACGGAAATGTGAAGGCATCAAATACAAGGTAGCAATCATTCAGACCAACCCTACATATTCTTACTAGTAATTTAGTTCTACTAAATTGGTATTGATCTTGAGATAATTATTTAATACTTGTTTATTCCTTAACAGCTTCCTTAATATTTTAATGCAGTGATGCTTTTTAGGTTTTATTTAGCCTTTGTCAGTCATTGAATGTAAAAACTCTCAAATGCTTAAAAATGCTATCTATTCTTTTACACTCTGGTTATCAACACATCCGTCTACCTAATCTAACCTAGTGTATTACCCGTCATCTTTGATCATGGTAGTTTCTAAGTAAGCTCTAACATAAAAACAAAACAAAACAAAGAAAAAAAAAAACAAGGAAGAAAAAATCTGTATTGAGTTTTAGGAACAATTTGCCTGACTATATTAATCGGGGGAAGTATATGAGAAAATTACTTATCTAATGAGTGTACTTTTAAAAAATGCACAGTATACCTATCACGTTTTGAGCAGTAGATCTATATGTACTCTTTCAGCTTTCAGACACTGAAACACCACTTTCATAAATAACGTTTTTACCATTTGATCACCAGTCACTCAGATATTTACCTGCCTTTTATTTTAGCTCATTGAGTCCTTTGAATGCCTAGTGGTCTGTACAGAGCTTCTGCCCTATGTTGCAAGCTCTGTTCTCAGTTGCTATGCCTCATTAAGCATATGAAAATATATCAATAAGTTTTAAAATATGCATCATATTCCCAGTGTTTATTTACCATATAAACAGTTGCTTTTCTTGCCGTAGGTGTGTCATAAATTTAAGGGGAAGTTTTTGACCCTGTGTTGAGAGTAATGACCCAAGATACAACCTCTCTCTCTCTTGCATAAAGTTCACGATATTCACACTGGGAAAAAGTTTTTGAACCAGCACTTCAAAGAAGAGAGGTTCATTAGCTTCAGAAATCAACACATCCAATGTAAAATGAATGGTCAAACAGTGCTCATGATCCAGTTTTTTATTATTCTTTTTATACTTTGTATTACTGCTACTTCAGCCTCTTGTTTATGCTCTTCATTGTTCGAACTATACAGGAAATACTGTGCATTTCCCATCAGAATTTGAGATGGGATAAAGCCACGTTATCCTGTTCTTGATAATTATCAATAGCTGTTGTTCTTGTTTTGACAACTGAAAATTGTCATATGTCTGAGCACTTTACAAACACCAAGGAATGTTTATGAATGTGTGCTGTGGCCTGGCAGTACAATGGGAATGCTAAGCAGGGTTTCAAGTGTGTATGTTAACCAACAGAGGGAGGGAGGGTGGGAGGAAAAGAAGTTAGCTCTGTTGACTGATGTGTAGTGACTACTAAGAAGAAGGAAGATAGCACAAGCAGCAGTATGCCTCAGCCCTGAAAGGGTCTGGACCTCAAAGGCTGCAAAGCTCTGAGTGCTCAGGAGGAGATGGGGAATCAGATGACACAGTGCACAGTGGTGGTTTAACTGGGGACTTTGCTGTCATTCTCAGGCTTTGTAAGTCTCTCTACTGATTTTGTCTGCAAGTAGAAAGTTTCCTGGATCTATATTAAGTGTGTGTTTCTGCTGCAAACCTGTGACAGAAGGAATTGCTATTGTTCTTGAACTGTTCACAGGGTGTATCAAACAGCAGTAGTTTTCAAGCAGCACTGGTAAGATCACGACTGAAATTGCATCTCACTCATCTCTGTGCTAAAAAGGATGTAGAAAATTAAAGCTCAGAAGAAAAAGAGCTCTGAAACAATATGATGTCATGAAAATGCATCTTATTGTGAATAGGTTAAAGAGCAAGACCTGTCTTGTTTATCAAAGGCAATGTTTAGTTTTCAGTGATGGTTTTATTGTGATATAAGTATATACTTAGGGAAGAACTGCAAATTTCATCAAAGTAAAATAAAATCTGGAAGCTGCAGGCTTGTTTCAACATTTATATTTGTTGATTTTCAAGGTAGTTCTATCGTAGCCATCTGCAAAGTGTTGTGGTCATTTCCCCAACACTGTATCTTTCAGTCCCCTCTTCGGGTAGCCTTCTAAAAGATATGTTTGGGACAGCTAAGGGGTACCAAAGAGAATGCAGAAATCACTGAGGCAAAATTTCTGTGCTTTGTAATAGGAGGGGTGAGGTTAAGTGTTAACAATGTTCTTGCAAAATGCTCTTACATGGATTAATCTCTTTCTTAAAACGAGGGTGACAATGTTCTTTACTGGCCTTTTTCCTGTTTGCTTAAAATAACCTGAGCTGCTTGAAAGCGAACAGAATGATTTGCAGCTAACACTGTTAGATTTGGCTCAGTGGTCACATCTATAATGCTAAATAATACAGGACTGGGGAGTGAGCTGAGGTACCAGAATGTGCAGTACTGATTGTGCAAACACACCCTCGTTGTTTGTGGGCTCTTGGGCATGACTTTGGCCAGTGCCAGACAAATACTGTAGCCTGCAGAGTGGACAGGAGACCATGCATTAGATCCCCTTATGAAATGAGCAGTAGGGACAATACTGAACCAGAAATGAATCCTGCCATCTTACCCTGTTCTGCCCCTCTGTTCTAGAAGGTTTTGCAGTCTTAGTCTCTGCCATGTTGAATATCGTGCAGTTCTTCCACAAGGTTTTGAAAGTACTGCTGTGATGAGCAGCAGACAGTCTTCTCATTATGTTGTAAGTATTTGAAGTGGAAAAAGTTGGTGGTGGAAAAGGGAAGTCTTCAGCCGTAGAAAAGCCATGCAAGGCCTGGAGGACACCACGACCAAATAGTACCTTGTATGGAGGCAATCATAGATTTGACTGAGCGTCTTAAACAGGAGGCCTTACCCCTCTGTATTTATCAGCATAGATGTGGTCAGCTGTGATCTTTTTGTGTCTAGATGGCTGCCTTTGTTCCTTTTCCCACAACAAGAAGTGCTGCAGAGCTCCCTGTTTGTTCAGTTTGTCACCATTTTTGTGCAGACGGTGTTAGGTGGAAGTCTTAACAAATATGCCTTAGGGTCAAGAGAACAACCTGATGATTCAAATGAGTTAACTTCAGGCAGTTTAGTTTGTTCTTTGATTGCAAAACACAGCTGATATCTGTATTATAGCAGCTCGAATATTTTTTCTCCTTGTCTGGGACTCGGAAATATGAATGACAAAGACTCTGAACTGAATTCTGTTTATTTATTTATTTATTTATATTATATTCCAAGCTGAAATGCACTGGATTAACAGTCAGGGCTCTGCTACAGTTAACAGTTGCCTGGAAAACAACCTCACGTAAGAATTTGCTGACCCAAAAATGAGAGAAAAAAATCAGTCAGTGAGTCAGTGAAAACGAATCTGACGAACCTCTAAGCACTGCTAGCATGGATGATGTTCTCATCTCACAGGTTCAGTTTAATGATAACACCAGTAGGGAGACAGAGTTGGAAAGAGCGCATTGTATCTTTGCCAGCTCTCTTCCCATGTTCTGCAATCAGTGGAAACAGATCTGGGTAAACAAAATTCTCAGCGCTGGTTTATCTGTCAGAACAGTCTCAGAAGGCTTGTAAAAGGAGGACAGTGGTCTCTGTGCCTAATACCTTGAATAATCAGTGAAATTAAACAGCAGCATCCTTAACATCTTATTCTTCTCCCCCTTTTTTTTAATTTTTATTTTTCCCACACAAAGTGATTTGTGACAGAATATAGTATATGCATTATAATGGTTTTAAACCATTAGAAGTTAAGTTTAGATTAGACATTAGGAATAAATTTTTCCCTCAGAGGGCGGTGAGGCCCTGGCAGAGGCTGCCCAGAGCAGCTGTGGGTGCCCCATCCCTGGAGGCGTTCAGGGCCAGGCTGGATGGGCCCTGGGCAGCCTGATCCAGCGGATGGCAGCCAGCCCACGGCAGGGGCTGGGGCTGGGTGGGCCTTAAGGTTCCTTCCAACCCCAGCCATTCTATTGCCCTGTGATTATATGATATGGCATATATGCATATTCAGAGAGTCGCAAAATGGGAAAATTCCTACATCATATGCATGGGCATCTTTCTGAACAGGTACTTGTTGCAAGTAGCCTTTAAATAAACAGTAATTCAGTTTCATGCAACTGTATATTAAAGCATGGTTAGTGCCAAGAAGTCATCAGATAGTAAAGCGGAGATTGAAGAACTGCGACTATTTAAATGACAAACTTTGACAGTAAAAACAGCATGTAAATAATAGCCACCAAACACAGCAAGTATTTTAAGTGAGAGAGAATAAAATGGTGTTTGCAAATTAACCTGTTAGGTGCCAGTAATATGAAAACAAGCCTTTGTAAAAAATCAAATATGTGTTTTTGTGCATATGAATTCCCTCTACTCCTTCGTCAGGAAAGTAATGGCAGTGGCTTGTAGGCTATGAGACTGGAAAACATGACATATAAACATCATGCATTTACACATTAACTTTTTGCCCCTGGTACCATTTACTCTTCTTTCTGGAACCATTCTCTCATGATTACTTGTGAAAAGAGGGGTTCCCTTCTTTGGCAATTGCCTTATGTACTCCCCATACATTTTCATTTCTTTCTCTTGGTCCTACTCTTTCTATGGCAAATTTTGAGAAGCCATGTGCTTTTCTCTATGTTAAGTAGACATTAACACAAGACTAAAAAACAACAACAACAACAACAACCAAAACTAAACTGATTGGTTAGCTTTGCAATTTTATTGTAAAAGTGTAGCTGATTCCAGTATCGGAGAAAGTGAATTGTAATTCTCTCTTTCCCTAACTCAAATATGATTCTTTTGAAGAAGTGAGTTCATCTCTGTTTGATTTTTTTTCCAAATATGAGGGAAAAAATAATTGAATTAGTGGTAGCATAAATGTTTTCACATGAAACAGTGTGTGTGCATGTGCCAGGAAAATGCATTAAGGACAGTAGGTGGCTGAATGCATCAAACAAAATCTGGTTTGATGTACAGTGAATTATTTTAGCAATATCTTAACCTCTGATATTGTGACTGGAAGGGGAAGAGATCTATCAGTATGCAAATTGACTTCATGCTAAACTAAGTATCTTCTGGCAGGCAAAATTAAGCTTTGTGTATGAAGGCTGTACTCCTATTCAGGTTCAAAGGGTTGCTTTGAAGTACTGTGTATTCTGTGAACAAACATTGTAATGGGTGAGTAGAAGGCAAACATCTGCTGGTGCTGAGTTGCAGGGATGGCAGGCTGTGTCTATGTATTCTATTAAGAAAGAAATAAGAGTAATTTCTCACCAGACACTGATGAAAAATGTTCTGATACATCTGTAGAGTAACTAAACAGGAATGTTGATAGCTAGGGAGCAGTAGCAAAAGGAGCAGAACTGGGATGAGCAGCATCAGTTTTACTTCAGCTTGATGGGAAGAGGATCTCTGCTCAGAAAGTGCTACACAAGCCTCCTGTGTTCATTTGGACACATGGGAAATCCTAAATGTACTGGAGCTCCCTGAGAAGGTAGTGTGGGGATGAAGTCAGTGGTGGGATGGAAAAAACTGTATGTCAAAGGGAACTGCAGAAGAAATAAGTAAAGGCAGCTTGTGTATCACTATGCCTACCCCTTACAAACACAAAGAAGAAACAAAAATCAGAAGGCTCTGTGCAACTTTTCTGGACTGATGCAGAATGAGTATAGCCTTCTGGAATTTGAATGCTTCGGTTTTGAGATAGTCAGGTAAGTATTTATTCTCAGTAGAACATTCAGAAAAGCTGGGGGATCTAACCAGACTGGCAGTTGGCTGGCCACATGAAAAACAGTCCAGTCAGAGACCATAGATCTGTTTGACTCAGTGAGCTTATTTTTGGACCTGACTCTTATGCTTTAATCTGCCTAGTGACAGAAGAACAACTACAGGGTGATCTCTATTCATTTGTTCCAGTATCTAAGTATAACTTTCTCTGTGCCATGTATGGCTCTGTGCTTACACATGAATTGTTTACTCTTGTGTTTTATTTTGAAGCAAGAGGTGAAGGAGCAGCATAGTGTGGGTGGTGTCAGTTTAACACAGTGTTTTGCTTCTTCAGCTTGCCGACAATACTCTCAAAAGCTCATTTCATGTGAACAAAGGAGGACAGACTTGTCCGGCTGTGATTTTTAGAAGCTACATCTTACAATGCACAAGGTGCTATGTGGAGCAAGCTTTCTGCAGTACCAGGTCTAGCACAGAGCAGAGACTCGTTACCCCATCTAACTACTTGTTCTGACATCCAGGCCTGCCTGTCTCTTCTGGTAATAGCAATTTGTTTTTATGGCACATGCTTTGGGGGGTTGCCAGAATACTTTCCCATGGCAAACTGTAACTTCTGCATTAGTGTATGTCACATCCAGGTATGAAATTTTATTTTTGATAAAAGCATTCTGAGACAATTTATTTGCAAGCACCAAAGTTATTAGTGGCTAGTGAAGTGCACCATCGTCTAGTTACTTCTGGTATGTGTATCTGGGTTCATTAAAAATCACTACAGCTCTGCTAAGTGATAAAGCCCCTTCCCTGCTTTCCTTTCTTCATTTTTAGAAATGGCTCTATGCTTGCAAGTTGCAGGGATCTGAGCACCTAGACTTGTTCCTCTAACAATTCCACTGGCCAGACACTCAAAGTCTGTGAATGTAGCAGAGGCATCACAGGTTAAATACAATTGTTATTGGATGGTTTAATCTGTTTCTGTATTGCATGGTCTTGCATTTTAAATGGTACTGGCAACGCAGTGTATCATCTTTCACGTTTGGTGGATAGTATTGCCTGAGTGATGTCCCTGTGACTTGGATCATGAGACAAGTTCATAAACAAGTATGAACAGAATATAAACCTTCACTGACCATGAACTGAGTGTGTGTTGTGTACAATCTGATATTTGTGTGTACAATCTTGTCTGTTGTTACAAATTGTTTAAACATTTCAAATTCTTTCTTTTGCCAAATAAAAACACCTTATCACACATGCTTTGGTAAGATCAGTGCTCATTTAAGCAACAGTTAATTAAATTAGCAGAGTTTAGAAGTGAACATTATGCACACTTTGGAATTTTTTTTCTGGCATGATTTAACATAGTTGGCTGAAATATTGTGCAACTGGCAAGCACCAGGAAGGTACCCTGCTCTTTTCATGCTGTAAATAGATCTTAAGTATGTTCAGGGCTTTGGATGACTTAGCTGACCTTTATTTTTTTTTCCTAGACATCCATAGAAATTGGATATGTTCAAAATTAGAAAGGATTCAGCTATGGAGGGAGTCAAAGTAAGAAGAAAAGAGGTTACTCAGTTGAAAGCTGATTTTGGGGAAACAAGGGACACAATAAAGGCTGCATCAGTGGGCTTGTTGACGAGGAATCAGTAGAAGATTAAGAGCACATAGTATAAGCATTCAAACCATATTTCTTTGGTAAGGGCCAAATGGTGCCTTCTAATTTACTCATTGAATAGAGGCTCTTTTTATTATCTTTGAAGCCTTAAATAGACACACTGTGCTGGAAAAACAATGTCTGAAGTTTTGGACAATTCTCTTTTCAGTGTTTGCCATGTTCCACCATTTTTTACATTTTTCTAGTTCTGTGCAAAGAGCAAAAATAATGAAATTGTGGTGCCCTGCCAGGAACGTGACAAACTCTGCCATTGCAAATAAGAGGGACACAGCATGTGATATTCACTGTGTTTCTAGAAGACTTGAGGAAAGCTCTGCAGACCCATGCTGTCTAAGGGAGCACTGCACATATGCAGCTGGGTCCCTGAGCTGGGATCAGCACTGGGTGTTGGTAGCCCATCAATGTGATTCACATCACCTTCTGTTCGTGATTTACATCAGAGATGCCCAGCTCAACAGAGTAGGTGGCCAAAGGGAATCTAGCTTGCCAGGATGGCACCATATTTCCACATCCCATATCTCAATCCCACCAAAGTCTGCCTTCTTGTTACCTTCCTGCATTGATGCCCTTATGGCAAGGTCCTTCCCCACTGACCATCATGAGATCTGTCTTTTCCCATCCATCGCAGTTCAGTTATTGAAAAAGCCAGCTTCCTCCTGGAGCTTTGTTCTTTAGAACTGACTTTACAAGACAGGTGTATGTGCATGTTCCTTCAGACTGTGCATGTGGATATGCTTAGTTTTTTGAGTGGCTGAGAGCAATTTAAAGCTGTTTTCCTAGAATATAAGGCTGTAAAGTTGAAAAGTGAACAAACAAAAAAATGTTCTATGTACAGAAATATTATTTGTGTGTATATTTCTGTTCATTTTGCTGTTTATTGCTTCATGTTCCTCCTTACTCTCTTTAATTCTTGTTTCTTTGTGTTTACGGTCTCTCTGGCTTATTAACTCTGCAGTGCCATTTTACTTTGCTGGTGGTGACAGGCTGTCATACCGCTGTAGATTTCCCCGTTACAGAACCCCACTAGTGACAAATACTGACTCATCAAGTGGCATTGGTCCAAAATCACAACCGGAAAAATCAGAAATGCAACCTCTGAAGCCTTTCTCTAAGGACTCCCCTAAACTCCTTCAGTTCTTGCCCTCCCCTCCTCCTGTCTCTTCTGCTCACTGCCACCACTGTGACTATGGCTCCCAACATGACCGGCTCAGAGTCTCTGGGCTGCAGCAAGTGTCCCTGTGTGCTCCATGGCTGTGCTAAGCCAGGGCAATGTGGCAAGCTGCTGTGGGCAGGCAGAGCAGCCATTAACAAGTGTTCATTTCACCTGTCTTGTTCTTTTCCTAGCTCTTCTTAATGCTTCTCTCCACAAAGATGGGCTCTCTAATAACACTGTTCCCAACATGTTAGTTGTAAGCCTGTCAAGTACTTGGAGAAGGCGAGAGGAGAGTTGTAGCTGTGTATTTGGAGCATCCCTACCCAGAAGGGTTACAAACAAGGATGTCATAGCTTGGTAGGGTGAGGAACTGGTTTTGGTGCAGACAACAATGCAGTTTATAGCAGCTGAAAAATTCAAAAATCTTCACTGCATTCTATGTCTGACAAAAAGAAAAGAAAAGAAAGAAAGAAAAGAAGAGTTATGTCATTATTTCTTTACTGAAAGTCATGGATGTACTGTAGCAGAAAACAGTATATCAAGTTGATGGCAAGCACCTAGAGGAGGTGAACAATGTCACTTGCCAGGGGAACTAATTCTATTTTCCAAAGAGGGAGGGGAAAGAGAAGGTCATACAACACAAAGGTGGGAAGAGACAGAAATTGCATTTTGCCAGTTAATTAACAACCAGCCAATTTATAGCCTGTAGCTTTCCTGTAGACCCAGAATTGGGAGCAGAATCCATACACTCAGCCTTCAGACCTTACAACACATGTGACAAGGTATCAGTGTGTGACAAATCACCAGTGGAGGACGCCTGTGTTGTCATGCGTGGTACCCTAGGTGATCTATTTTATTTCTTCATTAATTATTGATAGATTTTGATGCCTTCATTGCTTTTATTTTTAAAATAATATTTTAATTAATGATCAGTGGAATGAAGTATTTTATTTGGAAAAAGTGGGGCAAAAATTCAGCTTACTTTAATTAAGTCAGCAGTTCAGAATATTTGCTGAGAAGTATTTGAATATTTCAGAGGACTTCATTTAAAACAACAACAACAACTAAATAAAAAAACACAAAACATTAGGATTATTATAAAAACAGAGGGAACAATGATGAAGAGCACTAAGAAAGAGAGGGGAGATGAATATGAGGGGAACCGCATTTTAATAAAAGGATCTCTGCTCTGGATGGAAGGCCTGCTTCCTAACCTGCTTCTGCCGGCAGTACTGACTGGAGAAATTAGATGACATTTTTTCCCTTCCCCCTCTGACTCTATCCCTGAGGTCTCAAAGATGTTTAATTTGATATGCCTTCGAGTCCTCCCTCCCACCCTCTGAAATCTCCAGGGATATTTTATCATGCAAGGCTGCTGAAATTTAGATGTTGTTAAGCTATTACCTTAGCTGGGCTTGCACTTCACTGCTTTCTTCATCAAAAGATAAACCAAATAAAGGACTTAAAATGTACATAAATATAGGTTTTTAGAGGGAAGCAAATATAGGTTTCAGTAAGCAAACGCTTCTGCAGTCTCCTGTTTCTGCTTTTCTATGGATCAGTGAGTTAACAGAAGCCTATGAGAAGGCTCTCAGTTGTGTGATGGTTGTGACAGGTATTAGATTGGAGGCAAAAAGAGACAAAAAGGACTATCACTCAAAATGGCACAATGCTGGTGCTTATAAAATATAAGAAAAAAAAGAGCTTAGACAGAAAAGTAACCTACTGTTTACCAGCATTTTACAGTATTGGTGGGCATCAGTAAATGAATTGGATGCTCAGCATTGTCTCTTCCAGTTTATTTATTAATTCTCTCTTAAAACAAACAAACAAACAAAAAAAAACCCTTTTATCACCCTCCTCATGAATAAGCAAAATAAAGAGCTAAATATATAAAAAAAAAAAAAAGAAAAGAAAAAAAAGCTTCTTTGGATGATCACAAAGACCTCCTGATGTTTATAACTTTCCAGAACAATCAGCAATACTGTGAGATTCAGAGTAGAGATACTCTCCGTGTTCTTTGGTGAGCCAATATTCAGTTGGGCATTTCATTACAGAGAGAGCTGATGGTAAGCAGGGGAATGATGAGCTGTGAAAAAGAAGCCTGATGAAGTTGGCAGAAGAAGCCCTACTTTTGAAAAGCTGGCAGAAACTGCCCGTGCTGCAGGGAAGACCTGCTTGGATGACAGTGGAATATCAGTCCCATTAACTATTGCTTTTAATGCCTCTGCTTCCTGACAGGAGAGAAAGCAGTTTCTCTGGCATGGTCATCTTGGGAGCAAGCTGGACCTAAGGTCTGCATAAAAATGTCTGTATTGTGAGGCTCCCAGCTGTGAAATTTTGCCAGCAGCTTATTTTACCTTGAATTAAATGGATGGTGCGGGTGGATGGTGCAGGAAAGTGAACAGCAGCATCTTGCTCCCAGTCCCATGAGATACACTGTACGTTCTGTTCCAGTCTTTGTATTATGCTTTCATGATTTTGAGTCTCAACACTCTAATGATTTTTGTCTGCTCAGGATGCAGAGCTGACTGCTGTTATGGCTTTGGATAACAGAGAAGACCTGAATAAACACATTACCTGTGCTTTTGTGAGAACAGGCTGTTATGCTTTAGCAAAGCTCCCACTTCACCACCATCTTTGCTGATAGATTGGGCACATTACTGAAGTGAATAAGTAGTCATATGGCTATTCATATTAATGTTATATAAATTGGTGAAGACCAAAACCTAACACATGTACTTTATAATTTCGTTATTATTTATTTGTATTGTCTGTAATACTGCGGCATGTTTTTTTTTTTTTTTAATTCTTCTGCAGGCTCAGGAGTGTCACTGCCTGAGTTTTTATTCAGGTTTTGTTTTTAAGGCTGTGCTCACAGGCTAGAAAATTATTAAATAATGAATCTGTAGAGGCAGTACTGCTGTAGGGGAAAGATTCTGCAACTGTGCATTCAGAATGTACAATGTTTTTGAGCTTATGCCTGAGTTTTGGGTAAAATGAAGGAGGAGGCAGAGATGCCTTGTTCAGAGACTTAAAAGAACTCCTTTATTTGTCTTCCTTACTTTTGTTATGCTTTGAACCTAGGTGGATGCACAGGCTTGGTTATTTATTTATTTATTGTTTCCTTAATGCTCAAATGTTTAGACTGTTTAATTGAATCAAATGGTTATTTAGGAAATGAATGTTGTGCACACTGCATGCAGTAACTGGGCTGTGAGGGATAAAAAGAGAAAAAACTCTAAATTCTTCTGGCTATAGAGAGTGTTCGACATAAGCATTATTTTTTTCTCCCCTGGAAGATTTCAGTAAAGATCCTATCTTTTTTTTTTTTTTTTTTGATAAAATTGAGTTGCAAATGGATTAGTTTGAAGAATTAGAAATAAATGAAATCTGTAAAGAATTCTCTTTCCTCATAGGGTTAATTCCATCCCCCCCCCCTTTAATTTTTATGCTGCAATATCAACAAAGACTCCACTACAATAGAATCAAACCATCTGGGTGGGGTTACTAGAGGAAGATAAGCAGAAGGTCAGTCGTTGTATTTATTCCTGCACACATTTGCTTTCTCACTCCTTACACTTTATATGTTTTCTAGCAGTTTCCATCAGGTAGTATATTATCTGATGCAGCGTTATTGTATTGTAGGAATTGCAGCAGTTCTACAGTTTTCTAGATGTCACCCTGCCAGATATGTGAGCCTACAGCAGTTTGCATTTGTTACCCTTTCTGGTGTGCTCAAAATATCTTCTAGTGTTCATGTACAGATATGAAAGATTGCTTCACGGAGAGATGAATTGAACCAGCTTGTCATACCTATAAAAATCAATGTATTTTTGGAAAAGGTAGACATATGAGAAAAAAACAGAATCTGGGGATTCTCAGCTTCTTATAGTTCTGTCAAAAGCCTGAATTATTACAACAGAAGTCATGGGTCTTAAAACGAGCGTATTCCATATATTCTCTATTTTGGTTGAAGGGGATCTCCAATTAGGAAATGTGAGATTTGTGATTCCACTGACACTGTCTACCTTTCATACACACATTGTACTGTGTGCCTTGTGCTGTGACACCTGGCTATGATTAATAACTGCTTTTCTCATGGCTCCAAAAAGAATAAATCAAATGCCTGAAAAATAGGAAGTGATTTCCTCTTACTCTCTTTAGGACTCGGCAGAACATGCAAGTCTGCATTTATTTGTCAGTACTGTGCTTTCTGTTACCTAATGTCAGTGCTGTTTTACAGTGGTAGTGAATGTACAAACTCTGCAGGGCACCTACGTAAAAAACCTCACTTCCAGCATGCTCTGTGGGTGCTCATGCCTAGCCTAAAACTAGAAGAAAGCTGAGAAGCAGGAAATAAAGAAAATAATGTATTTTATGCGAAGAAAGCAGTTTGTTGCAACAGATATATCCTATTAGTGCTGTGATGACATTAGATGCCAGGATATTCCATTTTAACTAGATCATAAATTTGAGTTTGCCTAAAGGATTTATCATCAGTGATGTCTGTGTCCCGGTAGCTTCTTTATGGCTTGCAATCTCAACTTCAGCCTCTCTTCTAAGACATCTTTTATCAAGAAATTGGAGCTTGGTACTCATGTGAATTAGGATTGGAGTGCAAAGTTGAATTTTTGCTGCCTCCCTCCTGTTGACAAATGTTATTTCTTTTAATCTACCTACCAGACAAGAAAATGAATTAAACATTAGCTGAATTGGTGAGCTAAATGTCAAAATTCTTTCTGTAAGAAGAGAAAAATGATTTCACCTCACAGGTGTCTAAACAGCCACTTGGTGAGCGAAGATTAAAGTTGAATAGGTTTGTTTTATAGGAAATGAAAGAAACCTGCATTTTTCTTCTTGATCACCTTTTCCATAGCAAATGTTTCCTTTATAAAAACCTTATTCTCCATCTGCAACAATTATTAATGTCATTTGATAACCTCTGGGAGAAAAAAGTAGACAGATGGAGAGACAAGAATAACTACTCCAAACTTGGTAATTAATCAATTTAAAGAGAAGAGATAGGGCAAAATATTGGATACAAGTAGATATACCTCACTGTTAACTACAGAACTACAGATAAAGCACTAGAGTATTTATTAGAATTCTAATTTATTTTAATCCTTTGCTAGCACTATTTGTCTAAATGCACTCTGGCTTGTACAGCTGCCTACCAACATGGAATTAAAATTAATGACGGGGTCCTTTCTCTTGAGTAGGATCTCACAGTGCTTCTATAAATCAAATATTTACAAACGAGTAATTTCAACTGACTGACATTCTAAGGTGACCTGTTCTCAAGTTAGATAAGTAGAGGCCTGGATGGAATGAAATATCTAAATTACATGTGGCTTTTTTTTGTTGTTGTTGTTGTTGTTTTTTTTTCCCCAAAACCCAAATAATTTTCAGTGAACGTTTCCTTTACAGATCAGCATGGTTAAAAATCTTATTAAATTGCGATATACTTATTAGTGACAAAATTGAAATAAAGCTGTAAAGGAGTAAGTTGAAAATGCCAAGGTCGGAGTTGGGCCAAGTTTTGCCATAAGTAGGGCTGGATCATTTCAGGATCATAGATAGAACATCAAAAAATACATGTAACTGCAGTGACCACTTTCACCATAGATGCATACAGGACTCTTCCCTTTCTTCTTTCCACATGAAACCTTACTAGGGAGTTACTAGAAGTGCTTACTTGCTCACAGTCTGGTGGGATTCTTTTTGGTTTGTTTTATTCTTTCATTGTTTTGGCAAGTTTGGCTCCTTCAGCTTTTGCAAGTCTTTTTGCTCTGGGAAATCCACAGAGATGGAAGTTGTGCTGGGTTCTCCTTGGAGCGGGGTCTAATTTTCACACCGTAGCAATCCAGGACAGCATAAAGGGAACTGTTTGAAGCACAGCCCATCAGTGCATGAGGCTGTGTGTATTAACGCTGTGGCACCCCCTTCCAGACAATACAGGCTCTGCTATGGCCCATGGCAATGTTTCTCCTTGCAAGAAAGTGATTCAGTGCCTCACTTATCCATGGGCATATGTGAAAGGTAGCCTCCAATTAAGATATCAGACAATATCTCAGAGAAAACACTGATGTCTATACATTAGGGAGAGAGCTCTTGGCAGCTGAATAACAATACCTCCTCACTCCATTGCCTCTTGAAAAGGAAACACAACTTTCCTTCTTATCCTTATCTGAACTGTGCTTATGAGACAAGGAACAACCTTTCTACTTTTATTTTCTCATGTACTCAGCATAATCTGATAAAAGTGGAAGAATCAAAATCCATCACCTGATGTGAAGAAGTATTATTTTCCCCTTTATTGAACTCTCAGTTTTGCAGCTGCCTCCGGTCTTTTCCATAGGATTTTGTTGCTTGAGTCTGGTTGTTCTTTCCCCTCCAAGTGAGAAATGTCTCCCATGCCGTTTCATGTGAAGCTGAAGGTCTTCTAGGCATTGTTACCGTTATGTACATGGGCTGTTGTAAAAACCAAGCAACGCAAAGCAAAACAAAAACTGTGTTTTTCCTTGCTAGCATTTTCACTCAGATTAGATACTTTTAAATAACACATTCATCTGTGATCTCATTTGCTCTGTGGAGAACATATATTGTGCTTAGCCTTTTAAGCTGTTGGCTGCCGAACTGTCGGGTGGAGTAAGGTCTTCAAGGACCAGGCTAGTGCTATGTCTGTGTCCCTGAACACGTGGCTTAAAATACTTTAAAATATCCTTTTGCATGTGAAAGGCTGATTTAGGTCATCCATAGGGAACAGGCCTAGGAATGTGACTGGCCCTGGGTCAGTCAGTCATGTATGATGCACGATGTCTGCAGTTACCTCTGGTGGGGTATCCAAACTCTGGTATGAAAATTTCTGTGTGCTGTTGCTTATGCTTGTTGTGTACCTCAGCACAGAACTGCTCCTGTTATGCTGCTATAAAACCATTTTCTTTCCATGTTATTGATAAGCAAGCAAAATGCCATGCAGTACCTCCTGCTCTAATCAACCTTTGATCAGTGGCATTTCATCTCTTGGCATGCTCTGTAGACTACATCTTCAGTACATACTGCCTCTTTGAAAATTCCAACATCTTGATATAAGAACTTTCAGAATAATGGGCAGAGGTACATTTTGTTCTAAACTTTCACAGCTGATCAGAGTATTGAAGATGTTCATTAGATGAGATATCCCTGGTGAGCTTGCACTCTCTCTTTGCCAATCTTTCCTGGTGAACGACTCTGATTCACGTCAGGGTCCCAGAGGTTAATGTGCAACTGCACTGTGAATAACCGTGTCTGCTGGTTAAGCAGAGGAAACTAAAAAGGAAACAATGAAAAAGCATTTACTGGAGCCTGCTGGGTGATTAGGTGGACTGTAGACATGAATTAGATTTAAACTCATATTTCTAGAGCCTTGGACTTTTGAATCAAGCCTGCCATGGAGATAAAACACTCTGTATCTCCAGCAAGACAGATGTTTGCCGTTGAGACGAGGATCACGGCAGTTCAGCAGGGAGTTCTTTGCCAGCCTCTTTGGAGCAGTCAGCATTCAATTCGATGACCAGCGATCTAGCTGATAACCAGAAATAAGCAGAAGAGGAAAAAAAAAAAAAAAAAGCTTTTTAGTGAGACTGAGGTTTTAGCTGATAAGCAGTTAAATATATTGGGGTTTTGTTTAGTTTCCAGAGCATCTCCACTGAAAATAACAAAAATATCTACATTCTGCCTCAGTTTGGCTGTAGCATTGGCTGAAGAATTCCTTTCCCGATATATTTTACACTAATAATTTATCTAATCATCAGCAGAACATAACCCAGCTCTAGAAAATAAATGACAGATGACATTTTGGCTTTTCTCAGATACAATGTCTTGCATCTAAAAAAGATGGTAATAGTGGAAAAAAAAGTGTTTGTTTTTGCCGTAGCTGTGCTATTGATAAATGTTCTGTCTTTTCATCTTGCTTCAGGAAGAAAACATGAATTAAACATTAATTGAACTGTATTGACTGCCAACATGTAGAAATCTTATTGTAGATGTTAGAGAGTGCAGAAGGCTGCAGGGTAGATTGCTGTTTCTTCATTGATTAGTTCAGTGGTAAAAAAGACTTGTTGACAGAGTGCTGTTCTTGCGTGAGTAATATTTATTTCCTATAATATTGCAACAGAGGTGATAAATATAGGAAAGACACTGTGTGTAATATATATTCTATATGTAGGATAGGAAATGCTGATCTCTCTTTTATTTTTTCTTTGCTTCTAACTGCATTAGGATTTTCTGCTTCTCTTAAGAGAAAGATCATACAAAATTATATCCTGCCAGTGGCTGCAAATTTTCTTCCCCTTTGCTTTTTTTTTTTTTTTTTTTTTTTTTTTTGTAGTTGTTGTTAGTGCTACAAATTTATGTGCCTTTTCTTTCTTGTGGGTCTTTTCTGTGTACAGTAATAGGCTTTCCAGTACCCATAGTAACATGTATTGAAGGTGACGGGCTAAGAATCTCAAAGCTGAGATTCTTGGCCTAGATGCCTGCACTAGAATTTAAACAAAACATACTGTAGTGCCTTTACGAGGGATCCCTTAAGCACTGAATCAGTGGAAGAATGGAGGATTTTAAAATACACTGTGACTTGAAGACTTCTATAATATATCTATAGAAGGGAATCTGACTAAAGTGATGCTTTTGCTTTCAGGATTGGACAGCCAGCATTTGCAAATAGCCTAAAAATAAACATGGTCTGAAAAATTGCTAGTGTTCAGAGCAGGTGGTTATATACTGCACACAATAAACAATGAAACTCCCACAAAAAATGCACAAAATGGGCTTCCTGTTTGAAGGTTTTGCTTATCCATGAGGACTGTTACTATTAATCCTGCATGATGCAGTAGCATTTTAACACAGTAAAACTCACAATTTCCATTGTTTCCTTCCTTCTGGATTGCAAGCCACTACATAATCTTTTGTCTTGTTTTTCTTTTATATCTTTCTTTTTAACATAAATACATAAGCATGAAAGTTTGAAATTCTCAAGCAATTTTGATTTTGGTGGTACTAACCATTTAACAAATTTTCGTACTGACAAATCCTTTGGAACCAAAATAGGAACAATTTTTTTTTTTTTTTTCATTCCATTCATGCCTATCAAAATCTTACTTGATTTACAGCAGTAGGTAACAAGTAAATAATGCACCTCCTATACCTGTCCTTATTTTTCATATTACTGAGGTTGGATTTTTTTCGTTTGTTTGTTTTCTTTCCTCACCACCCTCCCATGCATTTTCTGATTAAATTCATTTCTTGCTGGGTTGCTGGAACACTGGCTGCAAACGCTTGCTGCTAGTCTCAGGCCAAGGACAATGCATGACGCAGTAGACTTAAATCTCTCTGAAAGTCTCATGAAATCAACCATAAGAGTAAGCAAACACCTGCAGGCATAAGAAAGAAAGATCACTTTCTACTCTCCACATCTACACTTAGAGAAGCCCATCTTCCAAGGCTGTCAGTACTGTTGATCATTGATGAATTACTGCTGTAGAAATTCAATAGTTTCATCTACATGAAGTGCAATTGCTGTATCTGTAATGCACCTATATTTAATCCAAAGTACATGTGCAATAACATTTACTAATACAAATGCATTTCCGTTAAGGTGCCACGGCCAGCCCATACCCATCTCATGTGGTACCTGATAGAAGATTTCAGATATTGTACATGAAGGTGAACTTTTCTTCAAATACGATTTTCTTTCCTTCTGTTGTACCTTATCTCCACTCCTTTAGGAATTTGAGGATTGAGGCTTTAATAAGCAACAGCAATGAGAAAGGATGTTTGTGACACTGGCTTTTTTTGCAGGATCTCTTATGCCTTATAATGTGAAAACATATTCTTGACTTTGCCTGCCTTATTTTGGACAACCAGAATGGATGCCACAGCATAAAACGCCAGAGCCAGTTAACTTTGTGCAGAGATCCACGTCAGATGGTTTGAATCTGAATGGCATTCTCCTTGTATCATTTCCTGCCAGAGGAGAAAGGGCTCAGATTATAAGTGCATCCACACATACCTGATACAGACGACAGATTAACGTCTGTATTAATCTCTGCCTAAATCCTTGCACAGTCTCCTGCCTCAAGACATAAAGCCTTTATGAATGTTAGGTGATTTATCTTGGATTAAAACTGAATGCATTCCAACACCAGAAGTTTGAGAAATCTAGACCAAATCTGATTATTTATTCGTGTCCGCTACCTTAGGAAAGTAGAGAGACATTAGTGAAGGTGAAGGTGTGTCATTTATGAGTTGTGCCCTGACTCCTTCTGTTCTGTAAGAGATCAAGCAGTCAATATGACCAGCTCCAGGTGCTTGAGAGTGGGGAAATCAGGCTGATTGCCATTCTAAGGAGTTTTCTGACATAATTTTTTTTTAGACAAAATCTTACCACTGGTGGTTGGAGGTTTCTTCTTCCAAAAGACATCTTTTCCAGCTGAGCTGGGCTCTGAGTGCATCCAAGGCCTGCAGGTACCCAGTGATGCTCAGTGCAAGGCTCCATGTGGCTGTAGTGGGGGAAGCTCTCAGGCCATACATACAGTCCAGTGTCTTGCTCTTACCATGGTGAAGCACACCCCGGTTATGTATGCCTGCCTAACACGTCCTCTTGATCACATCATCCAAGTAACTCTGTCTAGTTTGAGCCAGCGAGCCTTCAGGGGCCAGGTAAAGTCTTCATGTGGGTCTAGTGACTCCATCACATGCTTCCTACGAGACAGATGCAGCTGAAGCCAAAAGAAAAGCCATTTTACTGTTTTAACTAGCCCAGCAAAAATGATCTGTGACAAAAGGTTTTTTCTTCTTGCGACAGTTTGACGCAAAGTAGGCTTTTGCCATCACAGCTGCAGGTTTGTGATTAGCTCCTGCATTTGGAAATGACTCCTGCAAGGCTCTCTTTGGGGAGCACACACTTGTTATGCCACAGCCAATGAAACTACATGTTCATCTTTCATTTTTAATTTTCATCTATTAGCATCTTGTTTTCAATGTATGCAATTAAAATATTTCAGTTCTTGAAAGTGGACCGTCAGTGCCATGATCCAGACCTTAATCTTGAGGTCCCTCTTACAAACTGTTGCAGGCTTGTCAGATCTTTCATTTGAGGCATGTTTGTGAAATATAAGTTGAAACTTGATGTGTCAGTATCAGACAGAGCCGCACACTGCTTTGAGCTAAAGAATTGGAGGCCAGGTAATAAGCAAAGCATCTTGCTAACTAGCAGTACCAACAGACTGGTATGGTAACATCATTTTCAGGAATGCTATTTTTTGGACTACTTTGTGTGAAGCAGAACAAACTGTTCTCAGTTCATTTTAGACCAGTTATCAGGTTTCATGTTTGATTTTTTTATATATATCTTGAACCTGATTTTCTTTTCACTTCCATGCGTCTCGGATGGTGGCAAACACAAAGATGCGAACCCAGGATCAGCAGCTGGAGCTTACTGCCTGGTAGATCTGTGAGCCCAGCTTTGCCTTAGCCTTTAAGCTCATTCCAGGTTTGCCAGAGGGAGCGTGGCTCCCTGGGAAGCTGTCTGCTATGCCTCTGCGGGGGCTGCAAAGCCTTCACCTCCCGGTTCGACCAAGGCTGTGCCTGCTGTTGGGGGATGGGCTACAAACCGTTCTACACTGTTATCCCTTCTCTCTCCTACTGTGTGTGGCTTTTTGTTTAAAAAGGGAAATTTGCTGTGAATTGAAGATAATCACACACCCCCTCTGCTTCAAACTACCTACCTTATTTCAGCTTTTTGTACTCATGTCCTTGTCATTATTTAAATTGATATTTGTCTGATAACTCTAAAGGCTTTGCTTGCTCTAACTTGTAAAATGCCTGGGTTCATTCAATCAAGCATTAATTCAGTCCTCAAAAGATATTTACATTATAGATTTATTGTATAGTTTGCACTAAACCAGCATACTGGTGTAACCCTGACTGCAGTCGCTTTTAATTGTCTCCAACGATGACCTGTCAAAAATTGATCCTCTTCTTGTTCTGAAACCACAGTGACTTCTTTCTAAGGTAATTACCTAGATGACTCCTAGAAAGGAAGATAAATGCATGATAAAATATTCTAGCATACAAAATCTGGTAATAATCAGTATAAAACATGAGCACCTGTGCCTTTATTTATTTACTTATTTATTTATTTTTGCATACATTTATGGTAGAGTAGTGAATTGAATTTCAAGTTCTACACTAAGGATTTTCTTTTTACTTGAGTGAACCAGCAGTAACATGCTGTATAACTTTTAAAACCGCAATGTAAAATGTTGCTCAAATGAAAATATTACAGCAGTTGAAAGCTGATTTTGCAATGTCAGGACTGTAGTTACCAAGTAGGATTTTTTTTCTGTTAACTGCAAGAGCCTTGCATGAGGTTTAGAAGGGATGATTTTTGGCACAACATCATTTATTGCACTTCCAAAGTCAATACTTGTAGCCTACAAAGGGATCTGGAAATCGCTGCAAATTTTGACTACCATGAATTTTTAACTGAAAAAGCGTTTTGGGCTGTGGTATTGGGCATATTTCTTTCCACTGCCTTGAAGTCTGTGGGGTGTGGTCTTTCAAGTGAAAGAAAAATATTTATTCTGTTGTGAAAAGCTTGATTTAATTAGTCAAGATTATTTTCTTTTGCTAGCGTAAGAAAAGATGGTAAAGAAATTGTTTGATGCCAGAAAGGGTCCTCTCAAACAGCAATGCTGTGTCAGATCAATTTAAGTACACCGAGGTGAACAATTTAAAGCCAAATGCTAATTGCTGTCATTTATTAATCTATGTTAATGGTTCATGTCTCTACATTTGCATCTTATAGACTAGACATCTCTGTATGCACTTTTTGGCTCAGACCTATTGGTTGAGTTATCCAAGTTTCAAAGCCTAGAAAATCCGACGTTTGCATTTGAGGAGCCACTGGACAGGTTAGCACTGAAGCTGGATGTAGTTTTCCTTGTGCAGGGATGAATCCACCTCTATGCAATAACTTTTTGTTTTAATTTGCTAATTAATTTAATAAGGTTCAAATATCGTTATGTCAGCATAATATAATATATCATTAAATATGAAAAATGAGAGAGATATGTGCCTTTGAAACTCCTGCTGGGTAGAAATTAAATCAGTGCTCTTACCTCATGATTTTTTTATAGTCCGCATTCTGTATGTATATAGTTGCCATTATTTTTTTTGTGTGTGTTCTTAGAAAAAATACAAACAGGTCCCTTCCTGCAAACCAAACACAACTAGAGTTCATAATAAAATGGAAAGCATTCAGGCTTGGTGTTGAAAATTTGTTTACTTAGTCTTACTTATTTTTTAACCAGTTTAGCATTTAGAACATTGCACATTTCAGAAAGCCATACTATATAAGAAAAATGTGCTTGTACAAAGTAGACTTGCTTTTGATAAATAATTTTTGGCTTTTAATTTTTTTTTTTTGCCTTTTTTTTAATAAGAATGACAAAAAAAATAAAAAGGCAGAACTGCATCTCCATTTCTTCCTCTCATTGTGATTCCAGTTTTCTCTTATTTTTGCATTTTGCTGCATATTCATTGCAGTACCTCTGCTTCATTGAAATGTTTCTGAAGTTTACAGTCTCATCTTTCAATTTATTTGAAAATAAAATCTGTGATCTAAAACTGCAGCATTCTTAATTGGTTAAATACATTCAGTTCTTTCCTGAAACACTGTTCTTTTCTCTCTACCTCAGATTCATTGCAGGTATCTGCTTCTGCCAGTGACAGCTGAAGATTCCTGATGGTTCTGTGGTTCTGTGTTTGTTTTGTGTTTGATTATTCTTTTTTTTTTTTTTTTTTTTTTTTTTTCCTTCTCAGCTAGCTAGTGGTATTAAACCAGTTGTTTTTTTCAGGCAGCTTCAATTTGCAAAGGCTGAGCAGGTCAATCTATTGTCCTTGCTGGCGGCCCAAGTTGCTGCTGGCCTGCAGCACAATAGGCAGCCTTTGGGGGTCAAAGCCTGCGTGTGGCTGATAACAGTGCTATTCTTGGCTGGAAAACACCATGATTAGTGAGCTTCAGTCTGCCTCAGCATGAGACTGGAGCTCAACAGCAAATCCTAAAGATGCCACATTCAGGGATCTCCTATGTCTGTGACTTTTTCTTTAAGAATGGAAGCCGTGAACTCAGAAATCAAAACACCACTTCTTTTCTTTTTGTTTGTTTGTTTGTGGGTTAGGTCTTTGTTTGTTTGTTTGCTTTTTTGATTGAAATCTATAATAAATAAGGGGGAGGGGGGAGGCAAAAGTTAGATTTGCTGCCTCATCTCCACACCCAGTGTGTGTACAATTCAGCTGACCTCTGACAAGTTATGCTTCCTTATTTCCATCTTCATGAGCCCACCTTCCTTCCCCTGCCCTTAGGATGGTAGGGCACAGAATGGGAATGGCCTGACTGGGGAGCAGCCCTGCAGGAAATGCACTGGGGGTTACAGCAGGCAGCAGGCAGGACAGAAGGCCACAGAGTGTCCTGTCAGCAGGGTGGACCTAAGAGCAGGTCACTTGCTGGAGTGTGGCAGGAGGACTAGGAACAACAGGAAATGAGAGTTTCAGACTGGGAGTGAAGAAGAACTCTTTCTGCTTATGAGGACAGCTGAGCAGGCTGCCCAGAGACCTTGTGCTGTCTCTGTCCCTGGAGGTTTTCAAGACCTGACTGGGGCAACTTGGTGTGACTCATGGCTGACCTTACTTTGAGAGTAAGGTTGGACTTTGTGAGGTCCTTTTCTAACTGAATTATCTGTGCTTCTGTCATCTTTCCCCTTTAAATACCTTTTGAAAAAAATCACGTTTAGCCTAAGTAGATAGAGAAACGCAGAAGGATATAAGTCTAAATGTAGGACAAGACTTAGTATTTCTACAGATTCAAAACTAAAGTAGACCAAAGTTCTGAAATCAGCTGTATGTAGGTGGGAACAACAAAGAACCTTATAAATGGGATTAACAATGTGTGGATACTCGTTGGATGGCTTAAATGGGAAAATCAGACACTTCCTTCTCTGGGCTCGGAAAAAGCTTGTAATCATGAACGAAACAGTAGAGATTTCAATCAGAGATGGGTACCATCTTTGATCTGCAAATTGTTGATGCAAGATCTGGTTAGGAACGCAAAATTTTAATTACACTAGCCCTAGGTTTACTAAATGCACTGCTCTAGGCAAGGCTGCATACAGTATCAGAGGAGCATAGTACAAGCTTTCAAGAACTTGAATAGGAAGAAATGAATGAATATAGGGAGCATTATGTGATGTAATGGAAAGAAAGAAAATGGTACAGCAACATACAGCACTCTACAGTTTAGTCGTTGGTGTTAGTACAAAAGAAAAAATCAAAGAACAGGGAGTAATAAAGTAACTTTATGCATTGCTGTTGTGAAATCAAAGGATAATGCAGGCAAGAAAGAAAGAAATATGGTGAAAACAAAACATAAATGAATGCATTTAAAATCTTGTGGGAAAATGGAGTAAAGAGGAACAACTTATACTGGTAGGGAAAAGATCAGAATGGAAAGGAACAAAGAAAAAACAGCATATTTTAAAAACATGTAGATAGAGAAGATTAAAAATGAATCACATAATATGTACAAGCATGCCAAAGAAAAAACAGAGACCTCACTGTAAATAATTTCATTAATAAATGAAAGAGGTAAAATAGTAATGTCTTTAGGTGTTTAAGCCAATGAGGCACTTCAAGAAGTATCTTCACCTGTAGTATGGAATACATACAACAATCAACGAAGTATATTAAACATTTTGGTCTAAGGTTAAGCAAAACTGAAAAAGACAATATCTCTGTTCAATGACATTGACATATTGCTATTCTCTTCTTCACTTTCTAGCGAAGTTAGGTAATCAAATGTCTTTGCAGGAATGCATTCCCAAGTCTTTTACATAATCTACAATATTACCAGTACACCATAAAGCCAGAGAATCAAAACTGCCTCACTGGTCAAATAAGCACAAACAAACACAATTCATGTTTGCTGCATTCTTATTACTAGGTGCATAGTAACTTTAAGGTTTTCTTTGTGTTATATATTTTATAAAGCTTCCCACTCTAAGTTAGAAAAAAAATGCAGGATTATTGCATACTACTCAAGTTGAGGAGAAGTAGACTGGACAATGTTTAGTTCACAGAATTCCTGTTTTATTAATATCTTTGATACACTTATTGAACAAAGCAATCTTGAGAAATTTAAATAAGAATTTAACAGCTCATATTCTCACTGGAGTAATGTACATATTAATCTCTAGACCTCTTTCTTTTTAAGTGGTACTTTTTTTTTTTTTTTTACCTTTACTTCGCTAGAAAGTGA
>VXAV01002938.1:92505-102732 GCA_013399715.1 Alectura lathami
TTTTTTTTTTTTTTTTTTGGCAGTTATACCATTTTCAGTAAATCCTTGCCTAGATCTATTTGGAATTTTCTCGTTGAATGATTCCGGGAACAGAGAGGTTTTTTTGTTTTATTAAGATTGGAGGGCAGAACAAAGTTTTCCCCATTTCTGTCAGGAATTCCAAGACAAAGTTGTCTTGGAATTACAGCTGTGACATAGCCGTAATAATGACAAAGAAAAATTCCCTTCATCTAAAACTCTAAAATTTTCAAAACTTTAAATAGAAGGAGTGAGTAGTTCTCAGAATTATATGTTACCTCTTTCATACTAATTCCATAGTTTGGATTTTATCATCAGGTTGTTAAGTGTTTTTTGTATGCTTGTGCATGATTGATGCAAGTTTTCACTTCATTTCCTTCAGATTTGGCTTTACCTGAAAGATAAAATAAATATAGTTTTTGATGAACAAACCTCAGCATAATCCAGGACATTTGCCATAGCTTTATTGACTCTCCAAGGGTAGCCAGAACAAAATCCAGCACAATTAGAGTTTTTTCCTGACAAATGGAGTTTGATATGACTGGAATCATACACAAGGATCTGTTGAGAATGAAGATCATAGAATCATTTGAATTTGAACATATTTTATATGCTCCTTTGAAACTGTTGAACTGAAGTGAACAATGATGTACAGAGCTGGAAGGCAAAGTGCAAACGTGAGACCATCATGTTATGGTAATTCCAAGGGTGACTCCTGAGCCTTCTTAAAACGTGCTTGCTAGTGACAACCCATTTGTACAATATAGCAGCTGTGATCTCTCTGCACCATTTAAAGGATTTGTACCATTAGTCCCACTACAGAACTCAAACCTCAATAAAAGACTTACTTAGAAGTGAGACTAACCTATTAGCCTGGTATTATGTGATGGTTGAGCATTCTTAGGTTTTCATAGATGTTCTTTGTTCCTGTGCAGTAGAAGATGGTATTCTGTGCCTTTCTCTTTCGAAGACTCTGGGAGAAAGGATGCTTCATTACATCTGTGTGTCATTACATTCCAGTATGACAGGGTCCTGGTATTGATGGAGCCTGTCCAATAATGCCATACTTCCCCAGTGTAACCGAAAATCTGCTTTTTAAGTCAATTGTAGCCAGTGTGTAATTTATGACTACATCTTTCATACTGGTCTACTCTAATAGAGAAGTAAGAGAATGACCTATTAATGTAGGTGAGGAAGGTGCAGGTAAGGGAGATTATTAGCATGGTGGGAGTGGAGGGAGTGTAGGCATGAACAGGCTCTACGCAGGGGGAAGAACAGTTTTACTCTCTTCTTCCAAAATGTAAACACACTGCTCTTGTTAATATGAAGAAAGTTCCATGAAAGATTCACAAGCATTAATTTGCTAAATAATCTCACATTACCACAATGCTTGAAGCCTTTTCAGTAAAGGAAGTCAATAAAAAGGGAAAAGCAGAGCTTTATTTTCACACATGAAGAGGCACAAAGCAGAATTTTCAACTGGCACTGGAGTGATGAGAGCAATCCCCAAAGAATGCTTCCTCTGGACCAGTCCTTGAATATTTAATAATGGTGAATTACCAGAACCTTTCAACCATAATGAAGGAATAAGCAGGCAATTAGAGCAAACTCCAAATCCCTCACCCTAAAAACCCTCCAGCCTTTTAACTCTCTTAGTGCAAATACCATTCCCTTCTGATTTCTCCCACTTATTTAAAAATCACAGTGAGAAAACATTTTTTATCATCTCTTAGAAACCCTCCTCTATCCCAGTCCTTCTCAGAAACTATATTAATATCTTCTGTAGTAAAATTCAAAGACACTACTGCTTACTGAAGTTTTACTGTAGCATCTTGAGCTGCTATCACAGCCATTCTCATATGAAATGTATGATATACCTTGGGAACCCTCTTTCAACTGTAGAAAATGAAATGTTTAATCCTTGCAGTATATCAGAAATGCGACTCATTGTCCGGAGCGTCTTAGATCATGAGTAGCCAGTTGTGTGTTAGCCTTCTTTGCTTTAGTTAGTAGTTAGTTAGTATTAGAGAAATCTGTTAAAGCTGAGAAGCAAAGGGTTTATGGTTGCAATGACAGCTTCACAGTTATTCAAAAATATTTATGAAATCCTCGTAAGTGAGGAACAGACTGGAGAGGTGGAAGAATAGTTAGACCTAAACTGAAAGTAAGACAGAAGATTCATGTTTATCGGCAAGTATAATCTTTGTTATAATTTGAGGAAATAATCGTCCGATGCATCTGATTCCAAATATTCTTCAGTGGGATCAGACCCACTGATTGGCTGTGAGACTTACAGTCTTAAAGCCTGCTGGCAAATAGATTTAGAATGGAAAATAAGCCTTCATGGCCTATGGATGTTAATGAAACATAAGTTAAAGCAAAGAATGAGAAACTGCAACCACTCTGAAGAGGATTTGGATTATTTAGGTAATTGGTCAACAGATAGTAAATGCAGAGTGGTATAGAAATATGTAAAATAATTAGTCTAGGAAAAAGAATCTAATCATCCAGGACACTGGTGAGGCAATAAGTTGTTTGATTTTATGGAAAAGTCACTGAACTAATTGAGACAGTGCACAGTGGGATGGAGCAATGCAAACCAGTCATTAGGCAGAAAGATCAAGAGAGTAAAGAGAAAACAGGGCACCTAGTTTGGAAGATGTGGCTTTTACATATTGTTATAAAATTAAGAAAAATCGGTATTTTCTTATAAGTGATGCTTTAGACTTTAGCATTACATACAGAGATGTACTGCAACAAGTATTCACTACTGCAAAGATGACATATAGTTGCATAAGAAGTTTTTGCCCACCATCTAGTATTCTGGATTGGCATTGCTCTGTGGTGAATAGAAACAATGTTATGGTCTTAGAATGACCGCTTAATGGAATAGGGTAGCACAAATAGTAAAAGATACTGTGCAGCATACACAAAAGTTATTATGGATAAGCATATTCTGTGTGGCTCTAAAGAAAGACTCTGAGATATTCAGAATCATGATTGTTGTTGAAAGAACTTTGTTTTTCAAGCTAGCAATTCACAAATCACTCCTAATTTGAAGAAAGATAAATTGGAGTATCAGTTTGACAATTCTTTGTATCTATGTAGAACTAGATAGACTAGATTATCTGCTGTTGTAAATTTTTGAGCTGCCGAGAAGCTCTGAAGTTTGTGTTAGCCTAGGCTTTGGCATTGTACCTTTTCCGAGCTGCAGAGATTTTTTTTCAAAACACTTTTGTTTTCAAAGTCCTCTTTCCATTTTGTACTGAGACTGAATAATACAAAAGAGATCAGCACTGAAAATGGTTCCAAAGGGGAAAAAATAGCCATCTAAACTCAAAGACTACATTTCCTGGGTTACAGTGAAAGAGTAGGTGCCAAAACAGACATTATGTTTGGCAAGAGACACGTGACTGTCAGACCTGTCTTATGGATTGTTGGCCTTGATTTTTATTCCTATACGCTCTGCATCATGTCTTTGAAGTGCTTTTAATTAATCATTTTCCAATACCTTACTCTAATATGTTATTGAAATGATTAGCTCTACATCTGCATTGCATTCTCAGGGTGCTCAGATTCCTTCACTTAGCACATTTTTGAGTTTTAATTCATTCTGAAAATCATATACAGCAGTCGGCTTAAACCAAAGTTTCAGTAGCTTAAAGAAATGCAAATAATTATCAACATAGATTCTTTCTAACGTATTACTTCCTCTTATCAAGTGAAGTATACAGGAAAGAAATGTGGTAGACTTTAATTCAACCAGAGAGACGGGAGAGTTGAAGCTGAAACTTCAGGAACTGAAGTGATAGTATTCATGTTTCAGTTATTCCAAAGATTATACAACATTTATTAGAAATGAATTATATCAGGTACACCACTCCTTCTATTAAGAGCTGGGACTCATAATCTTAAATTAGAAAATGCACACGTTAACCTTATCTACTACCTTGCGTAAAATGAAGGGTTTTCCCTCCTTGTTCGTTTATTTGATCTGTGACAAAAAAAAAAACCACCTATTTCTAAAGCTATCATTGCTGTTATATGCAAAAATCTTTATGTTTGCAGTATTTTTTTCTGGGCAGCAGATAAAATTATTTTCTCTTTCTCAATCTATTAGTGTTTTCCATGTGAGTACTGCATGGTGTTATCTAAAATCACAGAGCTGACAATGTTATTTCCTCTTCCTTATATAGAACAAATTATAATCCACATTTCCAACTTCTTCCTTAGATAAATAGTAGCGTATGATACAAACAATTATTCTGAAGTAACTTTTTTATTGCCGTAGTAAAGGATTTCTTGTTCCTCTCCCCTCAATTTTAGATCATATTACTCTGCCTATTTCAACCTGTTTTTGCAATAATATTTTGCCAGAAATTATATTCCCTCTAAAACTGGTTTGTTCGGGGCTCTGAATCTCTCCTTCAATCATTACAATAATAGAACTATAAACCCTTTTACACATTCCTGCAGCTTGCTTTCATGTAGCAATTGTTATCAGCTTTCTTGCACTATGTTGAAATAGTTGTGCGTGTTTCACTGTTTTGACCATTGGCTGTTGAAGATAGAAATACTTAAACTATTTCTTCTATATTTCTGTCCTTTTCGCTCTTTTGCACCCTACTTCAGAGTAGCTATGAATGCAGGTGTAATGTGGAATAAGAAGATAATTAATGAGACTTTGTTAATGTTGGCAACAACTCTAAGAGACTCTTCTTACTGCGTGAAAGAAATTCACCTGTAAATCTGAGTACTGAGAAGGTTAATACTAGTGTTTAACGTTTTAACATCTAGCTGCTCACTGCTTTTCCTGTTTGGATATATTGCCGGACTGGAGTAGTAATACTTATTGTTCAGGAGACCTCCTATCTTCTACTCCAATGATTAATGCTATGTTGTTATTTTCAATGAATTAGGAAATTGCTTAGCAGCATGGTCACATGAATAGAACTGTAGGCTGGGGCTTAAAAAATACGGAAACTTTTGGTAGTGCTGCCAGTATTGGCTCTGTTGTGTCAAAAATGTGACTGGACAGCTGTAGTGTGATCTGGAAAATTGTCTTCTATGTACATCAGTTTTCTTTCCTTTTCCTCCTCTGTCTTTTCCCTTCAGATTCCAAACTCTCTGAAGAAGATTCTGTAACAGGTTATGTATATCTTTATACAACATAGATGATAATGGTTATCTGCTTATCTACTGCAATGCCTGGGGCTATGCTGTTATAAATACTATTTTTCTGTTTTCTTATGTTTGTAACATGTGCAAAAGTAAATGTGAGCTGACTTTTTTTTTTTTTTCTCTCCTTTAAAGTTGCTACAGTGCAATTGCGCTGGAGGAGAAAACAATTTTCATGAGGCCCCAGGTTACTGGTGTCTACAGCAGGGAATGAGAAAGAATAGCATGTGGTAGACTTAAAGGGCATAGCTTGCTTCCTTGCATTGCTTGATGCATCTGCAGGTATATGAAAACCTAGGGGCATAACACCTTCCTAGCATCCTGTATATCTTGGTGTTTTGCAGCCTTTTATATTCTTTTAATTCTTCTTCAGGTCATAATTTATCTGTATTTTTAAATGATGAAATCCTGGCTCCCTTGATGCAGGTAGCAGAGCTCCCTTGCTTAAGTTCCAGTCAAACTAGAATTGTACAATGGCTCAGTCTTCAGAGGATGCTTGGAAGAGATAGGTAAGTGAAATGGTTTAGTCAGTGAAAAAATGTGTAATGTATATATAGAAGAGGTAATCTTGTTTTCCTTTTAGAACTGGAAAAAAAAAAAAAAATNTTTTGAGGTCTATTTTGGAAAACATTTGTAGAAAATTTGTCCAAAGGGAAGTTCTTGTTAAATTGATGTACATGTACCAACGTTCCTTGAAAGGAACATTGCCAGATTATCCTTTTACTAAGGAAGGGGATGGGAGTTGTTCAGCTTCAATTCTTACTTTAAAAAGGGTATGAAACAGTATTTCAGTATTCTCACTTCAGTAATAACTTTGAGATAAGTTGCTGTAGTAATGATTAACTTTATAACACTGAATAAACAAAGTGTAGTAGAGGTGGTCGTGTGCTGTTTCTCAGTCTTAATAATTAAGTAATGTTTATTCATATCAGTGATGAAAACACTCCTGCCCAGTGATTTATTGGCAAAGAACTCACTGAGAAGTCTTACCTTGAGAAGTAACCCTGCAATCTTCAAAACCCAGAGTAAGCATTATGTTCATACACCATTTCTTCTGAGTTCTGCAGCACTGTACTTGTTCCGTTTCATGTGAAACCTTATTCCTTTGGTCAACAGAGTAGCACAACATGATTGTGGTATTATACTTCTGACAGTATAGGCCCTAAGTGCTTTAATTTACAGAAAATTAGATCTTTTTTCCTTTTCTAGTGAACAGAATTTTCAGAGTGGGGTGGTGAAGTTAGGGATGGAACACTAATAAAAGGAAATAATATGCTGCAGAAGAAATTCTTAATCCAGCAGTACAAAACATTACGTTAATTTTGTCAGGCTGCAGGCTTCAGTGTTTATAAAATAACACTGCTTCATATTTTTGACATGTTTGTTGAACCAAAAAAAAATCATAATGGAGTAACAACATATTTTGAGGAATAACATTAGCAAAACGAGCAGAATCACTGTTAGCAGCAGATCATACAAAGCAATTACCTCAATATAAAAATATTCTAGAGGCTATAATTATTTTTTGTTAATGTAAATGCTCATGTCATATGTTTCATATTTTTTCATTTGAGGAAGGAAGAAGAAGGCAGGCAGAATTATAAACAAGTATAAAATATGCTTCTCTTCATGTGGCTTTCTTCTGATCCATTCAGGACTCGAGATGATCAGCAATACCTCTCTATAAATTTTACTCAACTGTTTCAGCCATCTCGGCCATTTTCTCTCTTTCAGCAAGACTTGACGTCTTCTGTGCTCACAAAGACTTTTTCAGTTTGCTCTTTATTAAACCAAACTTACTTAAATTCAGTAGTGAAAGAGCATATTTCACATATTTATATCAGGAATCTTGCCTTTGCAGGATCCTGACCATTCATAACAAGGAAGGAAATTTCTAGTTCATTCTGTTCTATTTGTCTTCCTGAGAACAATCTTGTATAGCAATATGGGGAAAAAATTTAATTGCCAATTACTTTTATGCAAAATGATTCTTAAATATTCAGATTTTCTATGCTTTAAACGGGAATCTTCCAGACATAGTAAACAAAGTTGTTTTTATTATCCCTACCACAAACGACACTAAAGATACTTTTCTAAAGGAATAAATCTGTAAATTGTTTATAATTGCATGTTGGGATTTCATAACCTTCTTGGGCAACCTGGTCCACTGCTGCACTACTCTGTTGTTGCAATTTTTTTTCATAAATGAGAAGTAACTTCACTGAAGTCATTAGAGTCCTAGTGGTATAAATGACCAGTGAACTGACACCATAAACTTTGCAAATAAGAGGAAAGTGTTTATATTAAATCTATTGTTAAGGGATCTAAGTCCATTAAATCACAGAAATTCAGTGAAACCTCTTAGAACATGTATCTAGGCACAAGAAGGGGAAGGTGATTATGAATGTCCAGAATCGACCAAGTGTGAATCTTTCCTGGCCAACTTGATTGCCTTCCATGATAAAATGACTGGGTCTATAGGTGAGGAGAGAGTGTGCGATGTCATTTACCTTCAACTTAAGGAAGGTTTTCTACATTGATGAAGAAAAAGTTCTCATATCCAAGTTAAGATTTTGTGGCCTGGATTCATGCATAAGTGCATTGATTGCAATGGATTGGATCTCGGAGGATCTTTAATTGTTTGTACTTTAACTGAATTCTAGTAAAAACTGGAGTACCACAGGAGTCTGTGCTGGGACCTGTACTGTTTAGCATCTTTATCAGTGACCTGGAAGAGGCAATGAAGTGCACTCTCATCCTGCCTGCAGATGACAACAAACAGGGATCAATATACACAAGGGCAAGGATGCAATGGCTGCAGGGATGGCACAGCAGGAACCTTATGAAATTCAACAAGGGGAAATGCAAAATCCTGTCCCTGGGGTGGACCAAACCCCTGGCAGTACACAGGCTGTGGACTGCCTAGCTGGGGGAAAGGCCCTGAGGGTGTCAAAGGGCAACATGCTGGGCATGAGACCACTGCATGTCATGACAAAAAAAAAAGACATCCAACTGCACTCCGGGCAGCATGAACAGAAGCAGCCAAAACATTGAAAGAAGTGGCTGTTCCTCTCTACTCAGTGAAACAGGTCACAAGCTGCACCTTGGCAGATTCATGCTGGACATTGCAGGGCGTGGTTGGGGGAGAAGAGGAATTAATAACAGAGAAGTGTAGTGTAACAGTTTTGTGTGCAGTAATGAATACAGAAGTGATCATGCTGCTGAGTTATTCTTTCAGATGTGAAAATTACTGCATTTTTTTTATAGTTTCACATTAGCTGTCCCAGACTCAAAGTCATTTAGACTGAAAGACTAGTACTATGGAGCAGAACCCTGAAGACTGAACAGATCCCTTCATTGAGAATCTTCTTTGTTTGGTGTTTGGACAAGGCTGGTTGTAGCTGAGCTGTGGTACATAACTGTGGTTCTGTGCCAAAGTGGCACTACCATTACCAATGATTATGTTTTCAATTAACTCCAATAATAATAGTAATGCATGAATGAAAAGGAAGTAAAAAAGTTTTTCTACTACAAACTTTTTATTCATGGAATATTTTCTAAAATGGAAATAATGAAAAACATTATTTCCTAAAAAAAAAAAAACCTACCTTGAACCCACAATTGATCTTCCACTGTGAAGAGAGAAGACTGAACACTGAGCTATGTTAGGAGAATCATCGACAGCACAGTGAGGAAAGTAATCATCTGGATAGTGGTGGTGAGGACACAGCTATGGAGATGTATGTGGAGAAGGTGGAAAATCTCCAGTGGAAAGCAAGGAGGATGGTCGGGATCCTAGGGCACAGGCCTATCTAAAGTACTTTAAAGAAATACATTCACCTCTTAATGCTAGAGTTTAAACTTCTTGAATTCTAAGAGTAGTTTTTATTTGACAATAAATAATTTTCTTTCCATTAACTGGATTTAATTTAATAACGTACAAAGTCAAGAGTATATATACTTATAAGCAGTTTGAAGAAGTTAGAACTTGTATAAACTTTTTAACGCATCTTGATGTTTCTAGAAGTTTATGTTTTTACATTTGGAGTCTCTGTTGTGACTGTTGTCCTTTAAGTGCAGAAGTGAATAATATATCCCTAGAATCAAGATTGGTCTAGAGTTTAATTTACTGATAAACAATGTAAGAAAAAAATTTTACCTTTGTAATGTCTTGTGAATGAGTGTGATGACTCACCACAGGGCTGGAAGAAAGGAAACCCACCCAAATAATTTGCACTACAGGCCAGGGCCAGTGCACTGCAGGCAGCAGTATTTTAATGAACCTATTCTAACATGGCCCAATCAAGCAGAACCTAGCATTTGCTAGGATGTAGGCCACCCAGAAGTTTCACAGGATTCTACATTTGAGTTTGCCAGTGGTCGGCCACATGGCAAAGATCCCTGTTGAAATAATTGAGAGCTGTGAATGCATGCAAAGATTTCTCTCCTCCATTGCATTTTGTGCACAGTGTTAACATTGCTTATACATAAGATCCCCCTGGGGTTGCCTTGTGATCAGAGCATTCTTCCAGGTCAAATCCCAATCAGTGCACTAAGACAGCAGAGCTCACAGTAGTACAAAGGAGCACGATAGGATGGTCTGCTGCCATAGTAATATGGCCCCAAGCTGCCATTTGCCTACTTGTTCCTCAGCAGTTGCTTGTCACACTACAGACTGTTACTTAGTGATGAGAGATCTTGCAGAGAATATAGATGCTCACCTACATAAAGATTTTCAGGATCAAGCCATTAGTTTAGCTACACCTGAGTACTGAGAAATAGTAAGACTTAGAAGGAATGGATGATTTCTATAGGGGCATATTTTTACCTTGCCTACAGAAGTCATTCCCAGTACAAGCATATTCTGTTCGTATCATCTATTTTACAGACAGAGAATGCTGTGGAACAAATTAGGTCTCATGTAACATAAATGTCCTGTTTGGGCAAATTACTCTTGGTAAAACCAAAGAGTTTGCTTCACATAGCACAGAAGGAAAAATTAAAAAAAAAAAAAAAAAAAAAAAAAAAAAA
>VXAV01002938.1:110861-137040 GCA_013399715.1 Alectura lathami
GGGAAATTTATTTTATTCTTATTTTCATCCAAAAAAAATCACTTTTTTTTTTTTGAGAAGGGAGGAAGAGGAGGGTTGTTTTTTCATCTCCCAAATTATCATGACGGAATCATAATGATAAATGGGAGTGGAAAAGGTGAAAAATTTCCAAGGATCTCTCCTAAGTGTGCAGTCATGCTATTTTCTCTTCTCTTCATTAATTCTTTGATTGAAATTGTCATTCTCTTATCCCCGTGTCTGCTGTAACTTCCCTTCCCACATAGCATTTTAGGATGTTTACAAATGCTTAAATATTGCCAGAGCAGAAGCATGGAAATGTTCTAAATCGTAACAACTGGCTTCCAGCTGATTTGCAAGGAGGGGTGCCTTCCTACATGTTTATACTTACTCATCCTGTAATTATAGCAAACTGACTGTAGGAGCTTTAAAAAACACCAAAAAGCACCATTTGCATGTGTAACAAATAATTTCCAGGCACTAAAAAGATTAGATTTAATGATCTTGTTTGGAATTCGAATTTTTATATGGTGGTTTACAATGAAAAACTCAGAAATAGAGTGAATTTGGGTAGTTTTATGAGCTTAGTATTTGGCTTATTTGAATTAAGCTCTGCTAGGTACAACTTTTAAAATATATACCTTATTCTTCTGTGTTTTCCCTTTTGTATTTGTGCTTTGGTATAGATTCTGTCTTATTTTGAAATCAGTGGTACATTCCAGGGAAACTGAAAAGCCATCATGTCTTTAAAACTTTGCACCAAACTGGAGTTACCTGATAGTATATAGTTCAGCAAGAAGCCACAGAAGATGGCAGGATCTGCTTTTAAAATTTTGATTTTAGGAACAGATGAGTCAGCAGCCTGAAGGCAGGTCTCTATGGACTGATTGATCTTAGTGCACTGGATGCCACAGTCTGAGCCATAGATGAGAAAAGGCTGGTGATAGTGACTACAAGGAATATCTGATTGTGTTCTATTTTTAATTCCTTTGCTGGTTACCGTGAACATAAAAACTAATAGAAATTAATAGTTTGAATGTACACAGGTATGTTTTCATTGGTTTATTATGGAATTTCATGCCTGTCAGGACCATCAGTAATCTGTTCCAGGAATATTTATCATACCCTTTGCAGATGGCTATGCTCTGATTATTTTTTTTTTCAACATATTTACATTAGTGCTTGTAACAAAATCACACATTCAAAAGATGCCTCTCCTGATTTATTTTCATCAGGTCCTCAGAGTAGCTATTAAGTAAATCTTATGTTTTCCATCACCATTAATTCAGTAAAAATGTGCCATACTTGGGAGCAAGGGTGATCTTGAAGATAATCAAACTGAGCACTACATCAGACAACCTCAACAGCCATGGCAACCAGAAGCAGTATCTGAAAAGATATTTACACCCTTTCACGCAGAAGCATGACAGCACTGAATGTTAGATCTGCTAATTCAGGGTTTAATTGGGCTGCTCCTACAATAATCTGTTGCAGATGCAGCATGAATGGTGTCCTCGTATCTGTTTCTGGTGAGAAGGGTCTGAGTTTCCCACCCAGTTCAGCTTTTCTGTGGTCATGTAAATTTCAGAAATTTCCACATTTCTAAATTTTGTCGTCATCTAAATTTCGGTGGTCATCTGCCTCAGAACTTGGATATTGTACTTTACAAATCTGGACATGGTCCTGGGCAGCCTGCTCTAGGTGGCCCTGCTTGAGCAGAGGGCTGGACCATATGATCTCCAGAGGTCCCTTCCAACCTCAGCCATTGTGTGGTCTACTTGGGGCTGCTGAACTTGCAGCTTGGGTTCTCACATGGCTGCTGGAGATGTAGCTTCCTGCTTGCAAGTCATTTACTGGCTGGGAAAAATGTAATGCCAGCTCTCTAAGTTTTGTTAGTCCCGATCTGTTCATTGATTCTGCTGTTTCTCATCTGTCACAGCTAAATTGCTCATTTCTTGGTAAGATCAGGAGTTACAGCACTCTCCCAGCAATACCAGCATGCAAAGCTTCTGAGTACAAAGAGATGTAAACTGCTGGTAGGATATTATCAGTGACTACTCCTCAGCTTCTCTCATTGTTTGAACATTGCATTGATGTATTGGCAATATTTGCAACCTATAAAACTCAGATTTTCCATGGCAGATTTGTGAATTTGGGCAAGGAAGAGCTCGAGAATGAAGGTGGTGTCAGATGGTGTCTTACCATATGCCTGAGATTCTTACTAGGACAATATGTGCACTTGTGACACTTGTGATAGATATCAAAATACAATAGTACAGTTTGGCCTTGCATTATGAGTCCTTTAAAATCTGATTTGGGCCAATAGTGACTTCACAATGCTTTGGGGAAAAATCTCTGTAGAACTACTTTTCTATAGCCTCAAGTGATAGGATAATATTTTGACTGCTACCTGACAAAACTCCTTCTCTTACAAGTGTTAGAACTTCAGACATGAAACAATGGTTTTAGTACTGTATAAACAGAGTTTTATGAGCTACATGTGTACTATTCCATTTCTCTGTAATAAAGGCATTTCCCAAATAACAGCGATGTGCAAAGAAGCACATTAGTGCTTCTACAGTGTTGTTTTGAGCAGTGATATCCAGCAAATCCTTGGCGGTTGAGGCTTTGCTGCAGTCTTTTGCAAGGGAGTTTTATTTTCAACGTTTGAGGATGACAACAAGGCAGCCAGACTCCCAGGGAAAAGAGCTCAAAGCAGCACCTCCTTTGTGTATCAGCTTAGCTTGGAGGAAGCTTTAGGCAGCTTGGTAAAGCTGACTGAACAGAATTATGCTGCCCTAAAGATGAGGGACCTGAATCACAAGAAGTGACTAGTGGTAGAAGGAAGGGGCAGATGACCTCAGAGTCCTGTAGGAGGTCTTGCTGCAGCAAGAGAGGGGACGGGAGTAGGAGGGGCTCCCTGCATGCCCCATTGAGATGATTAGCTGCACCCAGTGGTTACTCTTCAGCATAGGTTATGAATGGCCACTCCTTTACACTGAAGTGTGAAGGTGACCCAAAACATATGAACATTATGGTCCCAGTCCCAGCGTTCTGAAAATCCAAACAGAGCTTACTAATACTATTGCTTGTTCACACAAATATGGAGCACAGCTGAGTAAAATAATTATATATTTTTCATGAAACAAACTCAAATTGTTGGGAACAAATCTGTGTTTTTTCTCTTCACACAATAGTGTGAACTCTTAGCACAACAGTGCTAAGCTTATTCAGAAATGCAAAACTGACAGGAAACAATCAGTAGTGTGCAGAATGAGGACCTCAATGGGAACAGCTTTCAATCCCTATGCTGGGAGAGGCCATATTAATTAAATCTATAATATGCTTTGGAAAAAAGCAAAGAGAAGCATGCTATATCTTAGGCAGAACAACAGAGAGAGTAGTTTTACATTGCTAACATGCAGTGTCAAATTAGCTTTCTTGTGTCTGAATTTTACCTCTGGGGAAAATGTGCTGCAATTGCAAACTAGCAGGGCATAGCTCATCTTGTGTGTATTCATAACTATGCAGGGCTGTTCTGATGATGATGTAATGCAATATGCTCATATTTTTATCATTGCTGTGAGATGGTAAGTTTACCTGATGTACAAGAACCTGACTTCAGCTAAAATAAATATCTTAGTCTGCCAAAAACTTTAGGGCTGTATAGGTGGAGGTCTATTAGTAGCGGTGTTTACTGGGTCCGGTCTTGTCCAACATCTTCATCAATGCCCTCGAGGTAGGGGCAGAGTCCACCCTCAGCAAGTTGACTGATGATACAAAGATGGGAGGAGTGGCTGACACCCCGGAAGGCTGTGCTGCCATTCAGCGAGACCTAGACAGGCTGAGAGCTGGGCAGAGAGGAACCTAATGAGGTTCAACAAGGGCAAGTGTAGAGCCCTGCACCTGGGGAGGAACAACTGCATGCACCAGGACAGGCTGGGGGCTGACCTGCTGGAAAGGAGCTCTGAGGAGAAGGACCTGGGTGTCCTGGTGGATGACAGGTTGGGCATGAGCTGGCAGTGTGCCCTTGTGGCCAAGAAGGCCAATGGGATCCTGGGGTGCATTACAAAGAGCGTGGCCAGCAGGTTGAGGGAAGTGATCCTCCCCCTCTGCTCTGCCCTGGTGAGGCCACAGCTGGAGTACTGTGTGCAGTTCTGGGTTCCTCAGACCGAGAAAGACGGGGATTTTCCAGAGAGAGTCCAGTGGAGGCCCACAAAGGTGATTAGGGGTCTGCAACATCTTCTGTACGAGGACAGGCTGAGTGAATTCAGACTCGTCAGCCTGGAGAAGAGGAGAATAACAGGGGATCTTATCACAGTTTATAAATATGTGAAGTAAGGGAGCCAAATGAATGGGGCCAGGCTCTTTTCAGTGATGCCCAGTGACAGGACGAAGGACGATGGGCAAAACCTGGAACACAGGAGGTTCCATACAAATCTAAGGAAAAACTTTACTTTGGGCATGTCGGAGCACTGAAACAAGCTGCCCAGAGAGGCTGTGGAGTCTCCTTCTCTGGAGGTATTCAAGACCCTCCTGGACACCTTCCTGTGCCACCTACCGTAGGGAACCTGCTTTAGAGGGGGTTGGACTAGATGGTCTCCTGAGGTCCCTTCCAACCCTTACCATTCCTTGATTCTGTGTTTGGAGTGTGGTTTTTATGATAGCATAGTTGAGAATTATGATAAAGAACAGGAAGTATCAAATGCAAGAATGAGTAATCTCTTGGACCACACAAATAAAAGGCATATGTGATATTGTTTTGTTTCAATGCAGGCAAATTGATGATTGCATATTACTGATTTATTTTCATTGCATTGTATTCAATTCCTGCAAAATTTCTGTGGAATTTAAGAGAGTCACTTATTCTTTTCTTTGTATAGGTGATTTTGTGTAGTTAAACTAATGTTTTGCAAAATGATCTATGAAGAGATTTGCATCAGTTTATCACAGTGTGCTTAGTATTTCTGTGTAAGTGGAAATAATATAGGGTCTAGAAGACAATATTACAGTTATCTGTTTAAATTCAGACTCATGTTTTAATCCTTTAGAACAGGTAAGAATGGAAGACACAATTAGACAAGACATAGAAACATAACTACTAAATTTTCAAGTTAAAAAGATTTTAACATCTTTGAATTGTATTTAATAGATCTTTGGAAAAGCACTGTGGTGTAATTACAAGCTCAAAACTGTTCAAAATAGTTAAGTGACATTTCCTTTTTTTCTCTTTTCATTTTTTTTTTTTTTAATTTCTTTTGCTTCTTCTTTTTGTTGTTGTTGTTGTTGTTTGTTTGTTTTTCTTCTTTTCTTTTGGACTTAAATGTAGGACTTCCACAGTTACCCTAACCACACAAAACCTATCTCTTTTAAGTCCTGCTGCTTCCAGCTCAGAGTACCTGCAGCTACAACATCACCCTCATGTCTGGGCAGCAGTCTATTCTATTTTTTTTTTTTTTTTCCTGTGGAGAGTGAGAAGAGAGAATAAACATGCTCTGTTTTTATTATTGTCTCTAAAGCAATTGCAGACCAGGCTTCATTAGGAAGCAAGGAGGTTGAAAAGAGCTGGCTGCAGCAAGTTACTTGTTGCCTAGTGACACCACCAGACCTATAAACTCAGGCTTAACTCCAATTCTTTTAACCCCCTGGAGTCCAGAGACTGCATTTTATTACCAGGCAATTACTGTTTTTACCAGTAAAGAATTTACATTTTTAACAAAAAAATGGTGCTGTACCAATAGATGTCAGTAAGAATCAGAGATGGATGGAAAACTTGTGAGTGAAATTGTTAGTTCTTTACTGTAAGACAGGTAATAGGTTATGTCCTCTTCCAGTGCAACTGAACCTGGAAATGCTATAGATATGTAACATATAAATACAAATGTGAGGCTGTGTTTCACAAACAACATCTTGTCAATGAGAGACAGGAGCATTGTCTCCTATGGTCTGGATTAACTCCTAATGACTCATAGCACATGTTCCTCTCCTTGTCTTTATGTGACAGATTGCTTTCTCTGGTTTTGTTGCTTTGTCATAATGTGCTCATTGCTGGTAAGGGGTAAATTCCTGTTTCTAATGTAGAAGCTAGATAATTCTCAGTGAAACTCAACCTAATTAGCAAGGGAGATGTCCATTTGATGACAGAGGAAGGTTACAAGGCAGAAGTGCTCTACCTGTGCTTTGTAAAGTCATTGTTTAAGAACAAGTACAGTTGCTAGTTGGACTGTAGGAGCTGATAGTTTAAGACAACATGTGCTTTCATATCAGGATAACTTAACTCACTTAAATTTTGGAATTTTTCCCATTGGCTTATTTTTAATTTTTCTACTCAGCAGGATTTTAAAACATAGTAGGCAGTCTAGAAATAAATAAAAAGTTCACAGCTCAGCTGCTGCCTCACCACAACTTAATATGGTTAAAAGTGATTTTTAGCTGTACTAACCATTGTACTGGTTAGATTTAGGAACTGTTAAATTTGAAATGAGCAATGACACTGTTAGTGGTAGTGAGGTTTTTCAATCAATGATGGTAAAATCAGTGGGACTTCGAAAATATCTCTCCTGTTGTAAGAGCACAGATGTGTATAGCAAATTGTAAAATCAGGGTTCAAAAGGAGAACCATAAATATGAAGCAAGAGAAATGTATTGCTTAGGATTCCTTCTTACCAAGCTACCCCTGTTCAGATTTTTTTTGTTTGTTTTGTTTTGTCCTCTTGAATACTTCTTTCCCCTATAGCATTACCTGGGAAGAGAGAGTTTCCCAGGTTTTCTAAAGCACAGAGAAGCAAGTTTCTGCTTTCTGTCTTACTACATGGAAATTGCATGGTTGTGTTACCCTAGTACTGTGCTAGAGTTACCAACCTCTGCTTCACCGTGCTGGTAGATCTGGAAGTTATGCACAGGCATTAATTTGGCAGATGAAAAGCATAAGACATAACAAGCACATGGGCAAATCTGTGTGACTTAAGCTGAGAGCAATAGGGAAGACAATGTTTTGAACCCACCCCAAACTTGACTGGGGGCATGAAAATCCACAGACTTGGCTTAGGCTTACTGGAAAGTGAATTATTTCTTAGAATAATTTTTATGAAATTACCTGACCCAAGGGCTCTGAATCTTCTGTAATCTAATGTATTATTTCACACAGATGCTGCTCAGATAGTAACTAATAGAAAATAAAAATGAAAGAAGTGATAAACTGAAACTTCCGCTCCATCAATTTTATTTTTTTTGCTTTTGTAGCCTGTTCTTTTTTGGTAGCGTCTGGTTGGCAATTAAAATGTGATTAGGGTGTGACGGTAACTGTAAATGTGGAAGCACTGAAATTCCTTGTCCTGATGATTGCTTTCTCATTAGCAGCAAGAATTATTGTGTGTTTTAACTGCTAGCCAAAGCTGAGGAGCCAGTGAATGCTGCAGCTTCCTTTGAAATCATGGAAAGTGGTGATTTCTTTGTCACAGGCTTTGGACCTACAGAAGGGGTAAAGCATGCTTTTCAGTCAATAGCAGGCAGTCATTAGAAAGGAGTGAAGACAATTTCCAGGCTTCTGATGGAAAAAGGCCATTCTATTCCATAAGGGATAATCTTCCAGTAAAAATTAATTCTAGAAATCCTTTTGTTACAACCTTTTATTTATAACTCTTTTAAATTAGCTCTTACATGTTTCAGTGCATTAATTCCCTCTCCAGTAATATTGCTTTGGTAGGTTCCTTATGGAATTTATTTTGCTTACACAGACAACTACTGCCTGAAGAGAATTTTAGTGTGGCTTGCTCATAACATAAAGTTAGGAGGCACTAGCCATATTGAAACAGATCAGGGTATTATACAGGAAAATCTGGATGAAGATGAGATGGTAACTGAAAAAGAAAAGAGGTGGATGCAACATGATAGAAAAAATAAAAAGAACAAAATAATTTACTTGACATTTTTTTTTTTTTCTTATGGGTTCCTCTTGGTTGAAAATATGAGGAATTCACTATTACAGTGTGGATGTACAGTTGGATTGCAAACTACCTATAGGCAACCAGTTTAGGTAAGACTGTGATAAAGCCAGATGTGATCCTTGTTAAGCAAAAAAGAGGTAATGTCCAGGTCGTCACAATTAGTCTTCATGTCTTCAGCAGGTGATCTGCTTCTGCCTTCTACAGCTGTTGTGCTGATGTGCCTTAAGTGCACCCCACACTTATCATGTACCTCCAGATTATCTTTCTAGTATATTTCCATTGATGATGACTACCATGATGTATCCTTTTGACTACAAAGAGATAAACTGGGTTGTCCTGAATGTGCACAGGGTCTGTTTATCTGTGACAGGTAGCCTAGGTTGCTAGACATTCAGAAAGTCAGTAGATCACCATCCAAAGCACAAAGAGTAATTGGCAGAGGTTGTATTTCCAAAGGAGAGATGGAAGCTTTAGTACTGTTATGCAAAGCAACGTACAATTTAATTTGGAATATTGTGTTCAGGACTGGTCAGCAACCAGTCAACTTGAAATAATTGTAGAGAATGTCCACTGATAGGACTTAAGGACACAGAATGTTTATTAGGAAATAATGTTAAGAGTGGGGCTGATTTAATTTATTATAATATATGTGGCAAAGAAGGGGGAAATACTATTGCCTTCTCTACACAGAGCAATGCGATAGTGTCAGAGAGGGAGAAATTATGTTTAAGCAAAGGGAAAACATCAGTATAAGTTGATCCTAAATACATCTGGCCTGGAGAGGGGAAGAAAGCTGCCTGGTGTCAGTAGATGCAAAGTTTTGAAAAAGCCTTTCAAGGGAAAGCAGTGTGGACACTAAAGAGGTCTGTACAGTATTTCCTTAGTCTGTGAAAGGGATTATCTGATGTATTTGCCTACTACAGCAGAGGCCAGTGGTGGGTTACATAAGGAAGTTCCTTCAACTTCCACCTTCCTGTGAAGAATCATTAAACAATTGTTGCACGACCAAAGTGAAAATGTACCATAACAAACAGAAGGCATTTCAGGTTAAATAAGACATTTTCTTCATTTTAAAATGAAAAATGGGAAATTTAAAATGGAAGAGGGAATATGGTAAACGCACAGAATACATAAATAACTACTTAAAATAATGGAAAGAAATAGAAATTCAGTAAATACAGATAATATTATTATTTCATAAGTAAGCTCCACAGCTATTCTAAATTAAGCTGTCATTTAAATGTTTCCATCTTGAGGAGACTTTCTGAATGACTTACAGACAAGCAATATATCTTATATTTCTATATGCAAAAAAAAAAAAAAAAAAAAAAAAAAAAAAAAAAANCAACAAAAAAAAAGCCAAGAGAAAATAAAACAACTCCTCCTATATACACGACAGTTATTAATCCAACAACGTCAATATTTAACTATGATTTTCCATATAGAACTATGTTGCTCTCGATCATGATTATTTTTTCCCTTTCTGTGACTATGTTAAAAATTCGTCTGAAATAGGTTTTGGTAAGAAATATTTTTTATTTCCTAGAAAAACAACCATTTAAAGTTTTTTCTCTCACCCTGTAATAAGATATCTGTAGGATATATATATGAGTCTACATTGTGTACATTAATCCATATCAAGCTTTCAGCGTTTGTTTTACAAATTAGTTTATTCCAGTAAAATACCATTTTTCAGTGCCAAGTTCCTAATCGTTTCTATCTATATCAGTGAACAACTCACGTTCCTCAAATAATTCTGCCTTTTTTTATTGTCTGGACCATCTGCTGTACTGTGAGCAGCTACTATTTTGAGCCTTTTCCCTTTAAGTATAAGTTTCAGATTAAATTAAGCCTTTGTAAAAGCTGAAATTATTGCTAAAGCATGTTCATAACTGTTGATGTCCTTGTGTGGTTCTTTTTTTAAGCCTTTTCAGAATTTCAGGCTGTAATGATAGCACATGCCTTCTAATGATAGCAGCATGAAGAACAAGATGATGCAGTCATTCCTGAACTATCTCCAAGGGTGCACTTTAATAAGTTGCTTATAAATAATTTGTTAAAAAATGTTAACTGAAAATTTTAAAACAAATCTTGAAAAAGCATTATGATTAAAATCTATCAAGGAGGCCAGTTATTCTCGGTGTCATTGTCATGGTGAATAATAAGCAGAAAAAATTAAGATTGGGGCAGCAACTGTCATACATATTTCATTTTACCCAGGTATTTGCAAGCCTGCAAAGCTAATAAACCATATTCTATTAAAATCTTTTCTGGATGTAGTGATTGATATGTGAAGAATATAGGCAGTCTAGCACCAGCTCTCTGGATGATCTGCTAGTTAGTACCGCTAACATCACAGCCTGTAAGGTTAAGTCTACATTGCCTGGTTCAGTGACATATGGGGTTGGGTGAGCTAGTCCACATCCTGCAAGCACTATAGCTTTCTGATCTTGGCACTTGGCTTGGACTAATTTTTCATCCGTCTTTTGCTCAGTACAGTTTCCAACATCTGGATGAGTTCAGTTACGGGGCAGAATATGGAGCTGGGTAGACACACTCATGGTGACCAGGAAGTCATTCTACCAGGTGTAGAGACCAGATAAAGATGCATTTTGTAGGCACATTAACCAATTGATGACAGTGGGTCTATATAGGCAGAAGACAGAATAAAATAAAAGGAATGACGGAATTCGGGTGTCTAATATGAGAGTTAAGTTTCAGTTTTGATATGCATTTATGTATTTAATATAAAAACTGTAGGTTAGCAAATAGATTCAAACAGGATAAAGTAGCATCATTGTTTAATTTCTGCTACTGTGGCTAGACAAATTTCCTTATTTCAAACCCATTCAACTGAACTGCAGTTTTTCCAATAACTCCATTGACTCTGGGCAAGAACTGGGATTGAAGGTCCACCATGCCATCATTTTAGACTGCACCTTAATGTAGTGTAAAACATGAACTTTATATTTCAGAAGTTGTTTCCCTGTTCGGTTGTAGGATTTAAAAGTCTCGATTCACCTCCTGCTAGTTGTGTAATCTCTCTGTGAGGTGCTTCAAATGAAAGTTAACAGCCTTTGCTCTTCCTTCTTCCTTTCCACTCTCAGAGGTAAAGCGGGAAAACTTGTACATGTATTCCAGTAAATGATTGGTATGGATCTGATACTGTATAGGAAATACTGTAGAGATTTTGGTGTAAGAGTTGTAAATGATATTGGTGTCAGAGGATATGTATGGATATGAATCTGAATGTCAGATTAATATTTACTTCTCATTTTTTACTAATATTCCCTGTTAAAGGTGCTGTGGCATAAGCAGTTGTTCCTAGCTTGAAACCGAGAATAATGCACTACTTTGCTTGCTTACCCATGGAAATGTACACTAGTGTAGCTATGCAGAGCTTGTAACAAGAACTCTCATTGTAAATCACACTTACGGTTAATGTCCAACTCAGGGGAAAAATGGTGCCAGTAAAATTGTTTTAATGAAAATGCCTTTTTTTTTTTTTTTTTTTTCTGCAACGGTTTTATTTCACTGCAGGTTCCCTTCAGACTTCTTCACTACATATATATGTTGATTGTCTTCTATTTGATGCATTAATCTAAAGCTCAGAGTGTGTAAATAGATCATATCCAGAAGTTTTTCCCTGCTTAAAAGCTCGAAGATTAAAACTGTGAATTACCTAAGCAATATAGACTATTGCTTCTTCTAGCTGTCTGTGAGCAGTGAAACATGGTGTTAATTTATCCCTCAATACTTGAAAACTGAATGCATCATGTCTTGGTTTATTTGCCCCATTTGTGAAATTGACATTGAATGTTTTGCAAATAAAATGCTCCATCATTATGATTTCAATAACTTAGTGATGCATAAAAAATCATGATGTAAAGACATTTTATCAATTCGCTTGATAACTAAGCAAAAAAAAAATCCCAAGTGGGCAAAGCATACTACCTAGTTTGCTACTCAGTAATTCCATTTTCAATACAAATATGTGTGTTAAACTTCTTCAGCATTTGTCAGGAATGTAGGGGAGATTAGTGCATTAAATCTACAAGAACTAGGGCAGGTTTTTTTTTTTTTCTTTTCCCTTCTCTAAGATCTCATCTTTGCCAGTGCTGTTGTCTTGTTGGTACTATTGTTCCACCTGCATCTCTAAGCACTTCATAAGCCTAAAAACTTAAGCAGGCTTGGTGCATATCAGTACGTGAGCAGGTAGCTATAGAAGAAAAGAAACACTTCTGCTGGAAGTAGAACAGTTGATTTTAGAGATAAGACTTAAATACTTTTGGTTTTAGACCTGAATGATGAAACCTCTCAGAAAGTAGTGCCTGTTAAGAGCTACTACCTCCCCCCATTTTGGCTGATGCTCTGGGGATCTAATTGGTGGGATTAACCAGTTGTCTGCTAACTTTCGTGTTTGTGATAGTGTGTTATTTTTTGATTTTGCATTAGTTTCAGGTACTACAATTTCTTGAAATTGTTCAGTAAAGGTATCTTGACAGCAGAAGTACTTATTCCACTTGACTGCTTGAAAATTATGATAGAATTCATTGGCATCTTTAATGTTATATATAGTGTAAGACACCACTAATACACCACTTGGTTCTGGCAAGCAATGTTTGATCCCATTGTGGTGTTTTAACCCACGATAGCTCCCATCAGCCTTTCGCTCACTCTCCCCCAGGCTGCAGCTGCAGCTACACAGGGAGGCCCAGGCCTGCCAGTTTACCACCAGCGGCCGCCTCAGTGGGATGGAGGAGGGAAGTGAAGAAAAAAAAGGTGGAACACATGAAACACCAAAGCACCACGACTTCTCCCCAGAAAGCAGGGGGAGGGCCATGACATGATGTTTATGGTATGGAATATCTAGTTGGCCAGTTTAAGTCAGATATCCTAACTCCGTCCCGCCCTCAGCTTCCTAATCCCTTGTCTTCCAGCATTCGCAGATTCGATTATGCTAGAAACCATAACAGCCATCTCAATGCATTCTACTTTAGCAAGAGTTTAAGCATTTCAAAACCAGGTTATTAAGTATTTTGTATGCAAAATTTTTACTGTGAGACAAATGGGATGGATATGAATTTTGGGGTTGTACAGTAGAATGCGGGCTCTTTTAATATTCCTCAGTCCTCAGGTGATTTATTAGTCACTAAGTTTCCTTTCTGCTTGGTTGTTCTTTTTTGAGAAATAATAAACAGATGATATCTAAGTGAATAGCAATGAGTGGCCCTTGACAGCTTTATTATTGCTATTATGTTACGGTACATTAAGTTTTTAATGAAATAAAATATGGCAGATTGCCAAATTAGGTGATGATAATTTCAGGAAGCTGTAAACAGGTTACTCAGTAGTTCATAATTGCTGGAGGTAATTTAACATTTAAGAAACTTCCACCCACTGATAGTAATTAAGATCACATTTTGGCTACGTGCATTGATAATGAGTATCTGATCAAGGGAATTTCTCTTTTTTTGTCTTGCGGTATTGCACACCGAGTATTTTACTCTTCTAAGAGCAATGCTTGCCGTTTTATTTCACATCAGAAAGTGTCAGTGGAAGATGTTGTAACAGTATGTAACCTAACTATGAATAACCTCCCTGCATATGACTGGAATTTTACTGTTGGAGAGGGCTGTGCTTGTGCTGAAAATGAAAATTTCCTCTGTGGGCTGTCAGGTTGAAAGCGGTCTTCTGGAAAGAACAACTGGTTCCAGCTGTGTGAAAGGCTGAAATGCCAGAGTCAGTATGGTCAGGAGGGTGTACTCCTGAGGATGCAGCCTTGAGATAGCCGATAGCAAGGAATCCCAGTGTCAGTAGCATTAGATGCTCCTGAATGACCCAAGATGGGAAAGAGCACAACTGGGTGACTGTGATGGCACCTCCTCGACATCAGTAACTTGCTGGATCTCCAACCCATAGCAGGGGAAACTGCACTGCAGCATTTCCATGGCAACAGCAGGGGCCCGTCAACACCTCTCTGGCTAATAGTGACAAATGGCACTTATTACATCAGCACTAATTTCATCCGATCCCTTTCAGATGAAGATACTTAGTCCACACTGATCAAATTGTGTCGCTGTAATTACTGAGAACAGACCTTATTAAATGACAGTGCTCCTTACTCACAGCCCCATCTCGTGCTGAAGCTAAGTGCTTCCCCAGGTTCCCTACTTCTGGTGGTGTGTGTGGCCACCCTTGGGGCACGCTCCATGTCCAAAAGCAGAGCCAGCCCATGTTGGTCATGGACAGTGCAGGTAATTGGTAACAGGTTGTACCTGATTTCTGTATTTTAATACATACAAAAAAAAAAAAAAATGATATAAAACTTTCAGAACAGATGAAGCAGAACAGTTAAATGCACATGAAACTACACGGTCCTTGTTAGGAAAAGAAAAAGTACTAGTCTATGAATTTGTGGAAAATAGCCAAAATTTAGGTTAAGCTAACTGCATTTAGTGCAAAGTACGTGCTGCAGTTGTCCTCTTATTGCTCTACTTCACATCCCAGGTTTAACAGAAGACTTGGTATGAGTGGAATGAATTAAGTACAGGAAATGACCTAAGAGGAAGAAATTTAGGTTGGAAATTCAGCAGATGCACTCTAGTCTCTGCCACTGGCCTGCAGGCCAGCATCATGTTTATGATTTTCCTCCATCAGCTCCTAACCACACCGAGCTCTCTCCAGTCTGCAAAAACAGGGGAAAGTCCTACGCAATGAAGACAGCAAACTGTAGGACATCCAGAAACTCCACTCACAGAGAAGAACCCTATTGTCACATGCAGATTTGCCCCAAAGACTTTTCAATTTAAATTTCTGCTATGGTTTTCCTGCTCTTTGTGGAGGAGGCTAGTGCAATTGTTTCATTCTAAGTTTCTTTCATCCTCTGTTGGGATGGAAGGTTGCAGTTTGATACCCTTCTGCTTCAGTATAAACAGTGAGCAGAACAAGCCGTTAAAAAATGCTGACATTTTATTTTGGAGGAAACAAAGTGGGTAAAAAGAGAAATTAAGGAGCATCCATGTTAGCACTAAAATTCAGGTACCGTTTTGAAAAAGATGAGTCTGACTAAAATGTGCTAAGTTGTACAGCAACTCACAAAGCAAGGGGAGTTTTAAAGAAGAATGCCCTTTGTTTCTGTTATTGTTTCTAAAAGGAGTAGTACTTCCCATTTACACATGCCATATGACATATGTGCAGCTATTATTTTCTGTAAAATTACTACCTTGATATTTTAATAAAATGTCAAGATTACTATTAGTATTACTGTTTGGCCATCTCATTAAATGACAAAGTCATGCAAGACTTCTGTTTCTGTGCTCTTCAAGCCTATATACTTCTGGTGTCTGTTTAAGGGATAATAACAGTAATTTTGTTACATATAATAAATAACAAAACCATTCACATTATCATCAGAAAAACAGAGGAAGTAATAAATATAATGAAGGTAGATATCATGGCAACTAGTTATAGCTAGGTCACAGCCAGAAAGAAATGAGAGATGATGAAAGAACTCTGTCTCAGGGTACAGATAAGTGTATCATTACTCATTTCAACATTTTTCAGAGACATTTTAGCGTAGTTTGGAACAATTGGAAGTTGATCAGATGATGATAAATTGAGTCTGATTGCCATTTAAAGGTTAAAGTGTCAATAAAATAATCTTTATATTTTTTTAATACTCATATTTGGCTTTAATATTTTCATGGCCTTCTTCAAGTCTTCTTTGCTAACTGAATTCTCATTTGTTATATTTTTATAGAAACCTTAAAAATTAGAAAAAGATTTTGGAATTAGACTTAAAAGCTTATATTTGGTCTTTGAATATCTGAGTAAGTTTTTTAGAAATTCTGATTTTTTTTTTTAGTTTTGAAGAAAAGCTAACACAACTAATATGATGAATTCCTTGAATACCAATACAGAAAAATAAACAAGAAGACATTATGCATTCCTGTAATGGAAAATAAGGCAGAAAATGACATCTTACCAATCTTACCAATATAATATTTCTACTCTTTCCTACATAACGGAGTAGGAAGTACATTTTGAAAATTCAGATATTGGAAGAAAATGTGGATTTTTTTATTGAGTGAGAAATGATCTGGAAAAACATAGAATATGTCTCCTAGCATGATATAGTTAATTATAATTGAATGAAAATTTAAATATATATATTTGTTACCACAATGGGATTCATGTTTAATTTTGTACAGAATTATAATCTGTCTGTACTAAAGGAGCTCTATTCACAGTTTTTTCAAAGATTTTGAAGTGCAGGTTTTGTTGTTGTTGCTTTTAATCTAGATAATTAAAACAGGTTTGAAATGCTGAAATGTTAAATTATTTAAAATATTAACTTTGTAGTCTAAGTTCTTTTCAGACAATTAACAAAATTACCTGCTTTATGTGAAACTACAGTATAGCCAGTTAATGGTATACCTTGGAGCTCTGATCAGCGCACTGTGAAGAGTACATAGCTCCTGTATACAAATTCCATAAAGGCAACCAAAAGCTTTTTCCCAGGAGTTAGCTTCGGCTCAGTTTCCGCTTGTCTTAGCCAGTAAGCTCCACAAATGAAATACAGAAGAATTCCATCATTCGCTCTTCTAAATCAGCGAGGCTGAACCTCATTTTCTATAGATATATTTTTTGAGTTGTTCTTTTATTGTAGATCTCTAAGAAAGATTCATATAGATTCTCTAAAAATATCTAATAATCAATTCACAAATATGAGGCTATTTTCTAGGCTCTTACATTAGAATTTGCTCTCATTTTCTTCAAAAGATTTATCTGTCCTCCAAGTCTCCGTTCTTCTTTCCTCTGTTGCCTTTGAGCTTTATCAGTTCCAAAATATAAACACTTATTTTTTACAATTATTCAGTCATTTCTCTTAATTTTCTCTACCACTTTGATACTCACAAAACTAGTAGTTTAATATACGTCAGAAATTAAGTTTTTAATCTGAGTCTCTTTTCCTTGTATTATAAAGGAGTTTGGTGAGATGTCATATGATTTTCTATATACAAAATATTTTAGGTCCATTGAAGCCAAAGACCAGAATCCCCGTGGTTTCAGTGCATTCTGCATTACGCTCGTGTAAATGTAGAAAGGGAGAGAACTTGAGGTATTTTCAGAAGACTGAAATATTGAAGCAGCTGTATTTTTAATTAGGTTAACAGTTGCAGAATTCTTATTCATGTGAAGGAAATTATCTTGTAAGTGTACAATGATTTCAAATTGCTGACTAGCATGCACATATTCCATGCCCACCATGCTTTTTTTTTTAATCTTCATTTAATTATTGGAACATAACTGTAGTATTTCAAGGCAATGACATTTGGTTGTTCCTCTGGGAAAATACATCCACAAATCATTTCAACCCAAGAGCAGGTCAAATGGTAATAATCAAGTCATATTCATAACTCATTGGAAATAGACTATTCTGAAATTGCTACCTGATACAGAATGAATGCCTCATTAATCAGAAATACATCAAACTAAGAACACTAGTTATGTCAGCTAGAATTATGAATGAGATTACAGGGAATGTAGTGTACAGCGTTACAGTTAAATAGATGCAGTTTTGTGTAGCCTTGTACATGCTTAGAAGACATGTTTTCATCATGGGAATGTAGTGTAAACCTACAAATATGCCAAAACATTGTATGAGAAAGCAATCTGTGTGGCTTTCAACACTGAAATAGTATTTTTATTAGAATAGTCTAATGAAGGGACCCTCTTTAGGGTATCTCACCACACAGTGATTAACTTAATATCGTATATACGAATCCCAAAGCCCTCTTTGTGTTAGATTTCAGACAGGAGAAAAGTGGGAGCTTAGCTAGAGCAGAAAGGATCTCAGGACTAGAGTCTGAGACTATATATACTCTATAAATTTGCTGTATGCTCTAATATATATATAAATTATATATATGCCAGCTTAGGCAAATACGCAGTTTAGGAAATTACATATTATATAAACTCTCAGATGACAGGCATGTAGTCCATAGCTCACTTTTTCTGTGCTTTGGGCATAGAATGTAGAAGAGCTTTATTGCTCTTATATGTAAGCCAACCAACCACCTGCTGTGTTCACATAGCGTTGACTCTAATCTAAAATCCTTAATCATTCAGCAAACTTCATATCCAAGCTCAGCAAAATTACACAGCTACTGATTCAAAGGGAGTGGAAGTTCAGCTGTCTTAAATTACAGGCAATACTTGCTTTAAAATGCAACGTACCACACAGACAGACTGTGGGAATGGTAGTCCTGAAATCATTTAGTTGGTTGGTGTTTCAGACTCAGCTCTGAAATATACCTCTAATGTCCCTGAAATATGAAATCTGCAATTTACACACATGTATTTCAAGCCACAAAGCTGCATTTTTGTCAAGGCCCTAGACAAATAAAAAATAAAATCATATTTCAATGGGCATTTTTGTGACTAAAATAAAAGTAGAACAAGATTATGTTGATTGAGTCTATAGTTAAATTATGTGTGCAAGATTCCTAAGTTCTGACCTGTGTATTTCTCCAAACATTCAAATTCTTTTGTGTACATGTCCAGAATTACTTTCCATTTAATAGCAGTGACCAGTCTGGTTCCTACCTGAGCTCTTCAGGATCTTCACTTGAAGTCTGAGCTCTTACACTTGCTTTGGATATTTGAGCTCTTTTCCAAAACGTAACAACCAGGGCCACTTTTCCACTGCAGCAAAGCTATGGAGAAATGCTACTCTTGTCATGAGAGAATCCGACATATAGTGAAAAGACAGGAAGGATATAAAGTAGGCTAAATACAATAGGCTTCAGTTTTAAAACCACAGGAAGATCATTCCAGCTGTTAAGCACTGAAATAGCAAATTTGTTAATCTCCCCATAAATTCTTATATGGATGGAAATATAGCATTGCTATGGACGTGATATTAAAACAGTATAAATACTAGTTAGAGCTTTTTGCAAAATGCAGTCAATTGACTCGTTTATTTTCCTATTGATAGTGAAATTGTGTCTAGTTGTTCCATGTTAATACTCCAGTCTTCCTACCAGTACAGTGTCTCCAAGAATATATTTTTTAAAAATTAACTTTCTCTAGTTAAAATACTAAGCATCTGACATTCTCACGGTATCACATTTCTAACATTTTTCTGCTTAACTCTTTACAGTACTAGGTTTGTTGATTTCCTCTGAAATGTTTAGTCTACAGACGCAAGTTGGATTACTTGGAATATGGAAGTGGTTTTGGTAGAAGTAGGTAAAATCAAGAAAGCTTTGTCATTCTACGCTTTTTTTTTAATGCATATTTTCAGGATATAGGCTTTAAATTGTGCTACTTGTCAGTTCTTTGATGACACAGAAATACGTGATTTTGAGCACTAGTTCTAAGAAATGTGGTCCTGGTGTGTCTTAAACATTGTGGCAATGGTTAGTTTATTTATAAACCTGTATCATCTTGGTACATAATAACTGATAAAATTATGTGGGGCTGCAAAAATTCAGAATACCTGCAGTTTTTCCTCTTCCATTTCTCTTTGGTATATGTTGATTTAGTATGTGCCTTGTGCATGTTCTCATTATGAAAAGAATTTCTGAGGAAAAGACTTTACGTTTGGCAAAGATGTGTTTTGTAAAATATATGTAGCTTAGTATATAAATAGAAACACAGAGAGCAGATTAAAAAAAAAAAATGTTCTGCATATGCTGTCTGTTACCTGCGTCAACATGGTGGCTGATACATATGGTTTTATGCCCTTTATATATACTGTAGAATATCATGATTTTTATGTGTCTTTTAATACGTGCTCTAATACTGAAGGGAAGTCAAAATGTTAACAGCTATATTTGTGCCACAGGCATAATGAAAGACATTCTATTGTTGGGAAATTATTAATATTGCAAATACTTTCAACACTGCTTCAGAAGAAATTATTGATTAAGCATTTGCTAAAGGTCCTTAGCCCCTGTCACTTTTTCCCTGCATAGTCCTCAGAATTTGAGAGTTGGATCCTTTTGTTTCAGGCTCTGCATTACTTGATTTGTGCCCCATGCCACTGTCCAGCTGTGATAACTACACTCACAAAGGGATGTTTTTAAATAAGTGAGTTCTTAAATACTAAATGTCTGGATTTGATGTTCCTACTGCCTTATGCCAGTGCTTAATTCAGGTGTTGTAACTACTAGGATGTAATTGCATTAGATACTGACATTAAGCAGTTGAAAAATGTTACCAATACACGGCTGGTGAATCACAGCTCTCTGCAGTCAGCTGCAGAGGAGTAGGTCTGCTGCTTGATCCAGACACGTGATACACAGCCTAAATATGACGCTATGCCCCAGAGTCAGAATAGCAATGCCAGACTGCAGTCCCCATGGTTAATGGCCGTTGTCCTTCCAAATGATACCCAAAACAATTCATGCTTATTTGATATATTGCGTTTTAGGAAAATGTTTGTGCTGTAGAACTGAATGCAAGGCAGTGTGTTCCTGGGTTTCTCAGAGGCATTCTGCAGGAATGCAGAATGCAAGGAAAAGTTTACATGTGGAAGCAGGTATTATTCTCAATTGAAAAGAAATTTGGTAAAAAAAAAAAAAAAAAAAAAAAAAAAAAAAAAAAAAAAAGTTTCTCAAAAAAAAAAAAAAAAAAGAGAAGCTTCTCATCAAAACAGAAGCAAAAGGCCTTAGTAATCAGGAAAAATATGTCTCTGGTTTTCAAGTTTGTGTTGGACAGCCATTACTTCCATCTGTGTTGTCAAAAGCTGTGGGTGACACCTTTGACCATGCTGGAAGACCATTCTGCTTCTGGCCCTTGCACTACAGCTCAGGCATTCCATGCCAAGCCATGTCTGTTTGTGAACAGAAAGGGCTTACTCACTGTTACTCTGTAAGCAATCCACTCTGCACACAGGAACGTAGGATGTGGCCTGTGGCAAAGTGCAAACTAACGAACAGAGAGTTCTGTGCATCAGGACAATGAAGAAAGAAATTTAAATTGAAAGACAAATATAGAAAACACACAGTGATCAATATTTTTTCCATGCCTTAGAGGTATGTGGTATTTAGATGTTTTACTTGCTTAAAAGCACAGTGAAGTAAACGTTAAATACTTACTTACGATTACTGAAGTATATATCTTGGAGAAGCATCCTTTAAAAAGTTGCAGTTAAGAATAATTATGCCACAAAATTAAGATCTAGATACATTTTCAGCACTCTAAAGTTGTCTAGTCAAATTAAGTTGTCTAGTTTAAATCTAGTTATACATCATTTCCAAACCTGATAAAATCTTTTTGAAAAAGAGAGAAACCTTTTCATCTTTAAAGGGGAAAAATCATGAATAATTTCAAGTGAAAAGTCAATTCTAGGACTGTGAGATCTTACTAGCATATTGTGAGCAGGGAAAAAAAAAAAAAACAGTGAAATTGGATAAATAAATGATTTGTTATAAATTATTTGTGGGGAATGGTGCATCTTCTAGTTACTCTATCTTGCAGTCTTGAATTTATAATGATTTCTACTGCTGTTGTTATTACAAGACTTCTTCATTTTAGGAGGATTTGTTCTGGTTTCTCAATCAGGTGAAGATAAATAATCTTGGCATATTATGTTCCAATTATAAAATGGAAAACTACATGAAAGACATTTCTTACAGAAATGAAAAGTTAGCCATTTGTTCAATTGTACAATAGGAGGAGATGGTAACTGGACTGAGAGCTGAATTTCTATAAGTATATTCATAAACTTTTCTGTTTCCTACTTTTTCAGTCAAGAGGAAACTAAACAAGTGGGAGGTTTTTCTGTTTTGTTCCTCTTCTCCCCTATTTTTCACTTTATGATTGGGTCATAGTGCATACTGGAGAATCTTCCAGTGGCATTTTCCAGTCTTGGTAGCCATGTCAGACACCTAAATCAATGCCTCCATGACCGCAGAAACAAAGGGCTTAAACATTTTCCACGATAATTGTAATCTCTCAGCATGTTTGTCGTGATGACNNNNCTCAGCATGTTTGTCGTGATGACTAAGAAACCAGAAAACACATTTGAGGTTTGGTGGCTAGTAAACACTACCTCAACTCTGTACCTCTCAACTTTCCTGCGTGAGCTGTTTGTATTTATAATTTTATATGTGCTTGAAGTGAAGGCTGGGCTGGAAAGAGTCAAGTTTTAGGTTCAACAATAATTCTGTGCAGGAAATCATACACAAGAGTTTGATTTCCCAGAATCAGTATGTGTCAAGTATAAAGCATTTACTGATCCTCTACAAAATATTTCATATGGCTCTAGACAAATGTTGTTTGGGATTCATTTAATCTGTGCCTGGTCAGATACAAGTGCAAAAGTAGTCACAACATACTCCATAACAGCAGGATGTTTGGTAGGTACTGGTAGCAGTTTGGTTCCTGTCGAGCCGAACTTTTCCAAGAGACTGCCATAAAAAGTCTTGCACATGCTAGCAGAAAACATACATTTGAAATACATAATTGCTAGATGTGCATAGAAGATTTATGTATATGTGAACATATTTTTAAATATGTTTCCTTAATGGTGATTTTGAAAAGTTAACAGATTCTGTCTTGTCTTGGAGATTTAACACCATAAATGCTATTCAGAAGTGTAATGAGTCACCACATAAACACAGAAGCAGTGGTATGGTAGATTTACATGCACTTGGGAAAAAAAAAAGACACAGCTTTTCGATCAGACTAAGTGGCTTCAGGAAGAGTGCTGGTAATCGCATTTGACGGTCTGAATTGATGGCTGATAGCTTGTAAAGGGCAATGCACTGGAGTGATTTCAGGGAGCTTTTAATAATGCTTAGCAAATGATCAGGATGCACAGTCAATCGCTTTGTAGATGCCAATATCCTCCTCCACCTCCCAGTAAGTTCAAATGAAGGAAAAAAAAAAAAATAGAACAAAAGGAAGCACAGAACTTCATACTTAGGCAAGACAATTATAGTATCCAGAAGGAAAAAAAATAAATAAATAAAGAAATAAGTGTTATATAGATAATTAATAATTGTAATTTTCCCTTAAGATTTGGATGCTACTTATGAATTCTTTTAGGATCTATTTTCTGTTTATAGTTACTGTAATATGCCTTAAAACCTTGCAAATCCTAATTCGTGACCAAGGAATTAGAGCAGTGTTACTTAACAAATGGGTGCTGAGAAGCAGACTCAAATTTTTGCTTCCTGTCTGAATGTGGATGCGGAGTTTCCAAAATTTATCATGTCCTTCTCTTCTATTGGCACATATTAGAACTAGTGGATGGCCATAGCCCCTTAAAAGTAGAATCCACACCCCTGTTCCATCACAGGAGATATGAGAAGAGCTTTTTCTCTCTTTTCATTCACTCTGTGAGCAAAACTTACTGGAGTACCTGAAAACCTAATACAAAGCCATTGACTTCTCCACTAGATCTATGGTCAAGAATATGTAAAATAGTGATGGGTTTTAAATGCCTCCACTTCAAGATGACTTGTAATACTCGAAACAAGATTGTTAGAAAAGCATAATGCTCAACAGGAGACCAACTGAATTGTGTTATTTCTTGTCTTGCTTTGCTCTCATAGTCTTAGTTTTAGGTTTCTAAATACCCTGTTGCCAAGAGCATCATTAGAGAAACTTGTGGGTCCTGTATTACTTCTAGGAAATTGTTTGGGGAACAGTACAGTAATACACTCAGCACATACTAGTTATGATATTATACACAGAACATTTTAATTCCTTATGTGTGGAAACTAAAGATTTTTCCAAGTATCAGTGATTAACATGTTGGAGTATTGCCATTGAGCAAGGTAGTTTACTCACTCACCTGTGAACTTTTTAGGTCCACTCCTTTCTTTAAAAATCAGGAGAAGACAGTCTAGCTTTGTGAGCTCTTTCTGTCTCCAGCTTATTTAGACGATGGACTGCTGAGATCTCACATATTAATTTTGACCAGCACCTCATAGGATTGAAATCTTTTTATGGTCATCCATTTTGCAAGGTTTACAGTTTTGTTTTGCTCACTGTGAGACAGGAGGAATGTCTTCTTCCATAGCAAAGTCCCTGAGTAGCTTGTCTTGTTCTCAAAAGCTAAACTGGGAGGCTGTAGATTTCAGTTTTCAGGGAATTGATTGTGAATATTTTTGGGTGAGAGACAAAAACAACTATTGTTGTCCAAGAATCCCTTTGGAAACTCCAGGATTATCCCTGCCAACAATTTGTGTTATGTGTTTGAATGGATAAATATAATATTTTACTGTCTGTTTATATGCATACACTATGTCTGCAGCTCCAAGAAAACTGGAAGAAGCCTCTGTTTTGTTATACTTGAATTTTCCTTAGGTTCAGATTTATGCATTGGTGAAAGGATGCATACGCTTCTGTTTCATCAGCTATCTCAGGCTGCACTAGTGGATGTTTATATTGGATATTTGGAAGGATTTCTTCTTGGAGAGGATGGTCAAGAACTGGAACAAGTTGGCCAGGGAAGGATTCCCATCCTTCAATGTATTTAAGAGACACGTGGATGTGGCACTAAGGGGCATGGTTTAGTGATGGGACTCAGCTCTTTTTCAACCTAAATGTTTCTATGATTCTATGATCCCATGTTCACCTGCATTTCCAGAAGATACAAAGGCACAGGTTGTTATTAATTAATAGTTCTTAACAGGATAGTGGGTAGGCTGGAAATACATCTTAATTTTCTCTGGTAATAAAACTGTGGGTTTGTATATTTATATGTATGTGTATATGTATATATATACATAGTATTGCTTTTATTTCCTATTATTTTCATGAGCATGTGACCATTGATATCAGTCAGTAGTTTGGGTACTGTCTTCTGGCAAGATGTTTTATAGAGAGAGATCTTTACTAAAAATCACAGATGGAAGAACACAGCATTGGGGCTGGAACTAGATGATCTTTGAGGTCCCTTCCAACCCAAGACATTCTATGATTCTATTCTACGATTCTAACTCTTAGAGTGTTCTTGTGGACTAAACATGTACACATGACCCTTCACTACATTATTCCTTGTTACCTTACAGACAGACGTTCAGCTAGTTTAAGCACCACTTTTTCTTGCACCACTGTATCCCCAAATACTTTATCTATGTTGCACCATGCTATTAACATCTCCTGGGAAACTAGCTTCTCTATTTACTCAACCCACTAGCATTTCCCTTCCACTCTGTAACACAAAATAAATAATAAATTATTTTCTTTCATCTTCCACACTTCTTCATTGCTGCTTATAACAGCAAACCACCAGATCACTGTTTTTCTTTCTTTTTTTTTTTTTTTTTGACTTACATCTTCAAATTTAGGAAACCTACATTAGTTTGTTGGTGTTTTTGTTAGTGCTGTTATTGGTAGATATAAAAGTAGTAGCATAATACTCCAAATGTCTATTTTTTTAAACAGTTTGGAGGCCAAACTGTTATGTCTGAATACCTGTCCATCTGAAATCTTTTAGTGGCTATTTTCATAATGACACTGTGGCATAAGTAGCTACAGTATCCAAACTGTAGATTGGAACAGACAATAAAGGTTTTCACTGTTTATGGGCTCTTTTAGCATCTCTGACTAACACTGTTGTTTTGCAAATTATTACGTAGTGCATGAACAGTGATATTCATTATCTTCTGTCTCATTGTACATACATCTCAAAACACAGCAATCATATTAAGATCTTATTTTCAAGAAGTGCTAGATGGACTGATTTTCTCTTTAGTCTATTTCACTGTTAGCTGATGGCAAATAAAAGCAAGAACTGTGTCAAATTAGACATTGAGACATTTTCTGTTAGAAAGTGAAACTTCTCAGCTAAGTTCCGTGATCTCCAAAGTATTTTGTCCTTGTAACACCTTGCCTGTCTGTAAGTAGTCTCTGTCATCATCCCTANNNAAAGAAAAAAAAAAAAAAAAAAAAAAAAAAAAAAATTGATCTTTGCTTTCTTCCCAGCTGTGAAACCTTATATGGTCAGAAACTCGGTTGAAATGGGGACCTAAAAGGAAAAAGTAACTGTGTCTGCCCTTAGAATTCAGGAAAAGAATGACCTAGGCCATCAAGTTCAGTTCCAGGAGAATAAATACCTAATACTGAAGAGTTCACAGAACACATCTATTCTTATTCCATATCCCTCCTCCTCACCCCATTCCACGCAAACCAACCAGCACCCCCCCTCCAAAAAAAAAAAAAAAAAAAAAAAAAAAAACAAAAACAAAACCCCTCAAAATACACTTAAA
>VXAV01002938.1:140054-155789 GCA_013399715.1 Alectura lathami
AAGAACTAGCCAGGTAATAGGAATAAAGTGTAGAACAGTTTAGGCTTTAATATCTCATTTTGAAAGATTAGTTCAAAGGAAGTCAATGTTACAGGTTGGTCGCAATCAGATTCCATCCAACCGCTTACAGTTAATTATTCAAGCCTTTCTTTGTGCTCTTGTCAATTTGAACAGAAATGCTGTCAGCTGTTGAGTCTCTATTGAAGACCAGCCTTAAATCGTTATTATTGAACTGCTCCTTACTAGACTCTTGGGCCAGTGCTCCTGTCAGAAGGAAAAAAGAAATGAAGCACAGGATATTGACTTTTGAATCTTTGGGCTATTATTTATTTATTTTTTCCTCCTATCATCTTCTGCATTCTTTGCTCTGCAAGGTACTGTGCTTTTTCCCCTGGCCCCTTTGCTCCAAAAACAATGTGAGTCAATGAGACTTAATTTACAGGGATTGCATATATGTTATATCTTCTTAATGAAAGTGCTCTAGGGAGGAGATACCATATCTCAACTGTGGACATGGTGTAGAATGCAAAGCCTAGGGTCAGTGATACAAACGGTTGGGGCTCTGCCTAAGAGAATTTAAACGAAGAAAAATTGACTTTCTCCTTGGAGATAAAGACTGTGAACTAAGAAAGTAATAATGCTGACCCAAATAACAGTTGCTCAAAAGATTGAAGCAATGCAGAATTTGCTTAGAATGAATGCCACGCAGCTGTCAGATTTTGCTACATTAATTTTCTTTTTATAAGGTTCATTTATGGCTGTTTGCATCTCTAAGCCTTTGGCTGCACGAAAGACCATATCCAGATTATAGCTGAATATCAAGAAAAGAGAAGAAAAATAGGTTTAGTTCGGAGCTTTTTCATCATTATCTTTTTGCTGTCTGATTTTGAAAAACAGGGATAATTATTTTTAAATATTCTCATCTCAGGGATACTAGCATTTTTCAAGTGATCATTTAAAATATATAGTCCCAAAAATTGCCGTGTGTTTTCTCAATAAGAACTCAGTACTTTGTAAACTGGGTGAATACCCCCACACTAGATGCCTTTGTCCGAAAAAAGAGTACTTTTAGACCTCATGCATATAAAGCTCTGTGCACAAGTAAAGACAAACCACAGATTCATTGCTTTAAATCCCTTTTATGCCCTGTTCTGCTGGCTTAAATAACACACACATGTGGTTCACAGGTTTCATAATGAACCTCTACGTAAAGGTGTATTTTATCCAAATGAGATAATCTTTTATAAACAAATAGCACATATGTAGTTGGCCTTTTTTGTTCTATACGTGGAGCTCTGCAGCTGGTCATGGATGTATCTGCCTTACAATGTGTGTGCTCCTGCAGTTGTACTACATCACCCATGACTGAATTCTAAAGGATGCACTCTAAATTCTGCACATCTTGGACTGACTTCCGAACACACTGTACATTTGCAGGCATTCCTGTCAGGTCAGTCCTGTTTAGGCAACTTTTCTGCTGCCCATGTCCTGGGAATGTGAGAAATGTTAATCATATAGATTTTCATGTATAAACATTATTAGCATCGTCAAGGACATGTGTGCTAATATCGTATGATGCTGACAAGCAAGGCCACTCTGATTCAACTTTTTCTTTTTTTTAATAGCTTGTGTAAATGAAGAAGAAGGGGAGAATGATTGCTCAGGAAGACTTTTTAGGGTCCAGGCAAACTGATGTCTCTATGTTTTGATAGTTACTTTATTTTAGTTTATTTATTTATTTATTTGTAAAACTATTCTTCAAAGATCAGCATTAGAATTCGAATAAATGCTTTGTATGACTCTTACTCAAGATCTAATATTTAGGATATAAATAGTTTGTAGTAATTTGGTCTAAAATAGCACTATTTTCTTAATATTAATCATTTTAGAAGATACAATAAATCACATTGTAGTGATTCTTGTTGTTTAATAAATGGTGACATGCAGCTGTAAATCAGAGCTGTAAGAGTTAACATAAAAATCATAATTTGTAGTACTAATTCTATCTTTAAGTACAGGAAAAGCTCAGGAAAAGCAGAAGAAGGCTTAACACAGGCTTGCCTGCAGAAGTAATCTAGCAAAATTGTATTTATTCAATTTTGTATTTTCAAAATAATTTATGTTGAGGTCTTTATACAAAATGAACAACAGTGCAAACAGAAAGAGCACAGAGATCTTGCAAATAATCTGACAACTGAGATAGAATAGTAGGAACATTTAGCTCAAACATAGTTTTGCATATTCAAACTGTGTCCTTGTTATGTACCTACACAAAGGGTTGAATAGTATCTGGCAGGTCTTTGGGAAAAGCATGTACAGTTAGAAATAGAAAGGATGCTTTTACACTTAAAGCCCAGTGCTGGGATATAGGATTTCCAAATCCATGAACATACAAGATAAGATTGAGCATATCAATTAGTTTTACTGTGCCTCAATTTCCCAATCAACTAAAAAATACGCAAATGACAAAAATTACTAGAGGAATGGGTTTGATCATATTTGCATAATGTTTCTGACACCTGGAAAGACTTCCAAGTCATGATTTTCTGAACAGTTACAAAAAAAGCTCAGTTATATACATTTGTTCTAACAGAGTGATATATGTTGCATTATAATGATATTTTTTCATCTATGCCAGTCTAAGGAAAGCAACAGAACCAAAGTTATCTTTATGAGAAGGTCTGGAACTACACATCCTTCCTATTTTTATCTTAAATATATCTTTGAAATTGTTGGATTGAAATAGCACATAAGTCTGGAGTTGATACTCAGCATAAATCACACTGTGAATTTAATCCATGCTGAGAAGTTATGCATTCTGACCCCCTTTTCTTGTAAAAAGTTACTTTGCCAAAGATGTCAGCAAAGAGGCTAACTTGACAAAGCATAGAAAACAAACAGCATGAAAACTTTATCTACTTACATTATAATTCACATTTACATTTTCTAATTATAGAAATGTCGTTAGAATTATAAAACTTCTTATTCCCCAAACATGAGGTCCGTGTGCNATGTGTGGCTTATCTTGTATAATACTTAGTTGCTAGTATTCTAATATGTGGCAATTTCATTGAATCAGAGTCAGAAGAAGTTCTTTTGTTTCAGAATACAACGCAGAACAGTCTTTACATGCTTCATCTACTATTATTGTGATCCTGATGCAATGCCTCTTCTGTTTAAAACGTTGCTTCACCAGGGATTATAATGTTATGCATTACAGGGTCTCAACAAATATCCTGTGTCATTCTATACTGAGGAAAATGTATATCAAGTACAAAAAGATGGGACTAACCTGACAGGAGACAATTTTAAAAATACAAGCATATCAGTGGTATTCAGAGTAGAAAGAAGTTAAAAACACAAACGAAATAGAGCTCCCTGCCTTGGCTGTGGAAGGGTAAACCCATAACAGAATCAGGTTCTCCTCATATTCCATGGCATAATATGTTCAGAGTTTAAATCAGTGTGTATAAGAGACTACAAGTTTCTAGAGGAAAGGTAGTGTGTAGCTGATTGTAGGGGATTTAAAAAATATATATATATTGATTTTTAAAGAGCTGTTGAAGAACAGCTGTATAGACTTAACTGTCATTTTGTTCAGAAAGATAGAAGTGTACACCATTAATTGTTTTTTTCTTCCTTTTAAAAATTACTCACTGAACACTGGGTTGCTGTCCTCAGGGAACTGGCCAAGTGTCTCAAGAGGGAATTATTTAATTTAGCTTGAATGTGGAGTCTCTTCCTCCCACACTGAATATTTTGAATAATTTTTATCCAAAGGACAACATAAGTTTATTTTCAGCATGAGAAAGAAATAAAAGAACTCCTTCCCAAGCAATTACCCTAAAACCAAATTAACCTGTTTAGGTTTCCCTTACATTACACTTTCAAAATAAGATGTAGGGTGAAATAATACATTAGAATGTACCATATGAGGCTTTTCTATTAGTTATGGCATCTGCCTTAAATAAAAATTCTCAATACTCAGATGTCTGGTGAAACTTTGAATAGAATTTTTCATGAAGGGAAGCTGGTACTGTTCTAAGTTTCTTCAGGTTGAGATGCTTCATTACCTTCACTGTTACCTTCAGAGTAACTGTGGTTAAACATGTGGGGCCAAAAAGCTGCAGCTGCTCTAATTAAGGTAGCATAATATTGATTATTTGCAGTTAGCTAAAATAATTCTGCTGCTGGTGGCAACTGTAATTCTATGTATGCAGTCTACGTAGGCTGTGATTTATTCTGATCATATTGCCTGAAACAATACATATTCTGCATATACAACGACTTTGAAGCTATTAACTTAAGGTGCACACTTGATGCCGGTTACATAAACTAACTGCTGATCAGGCTGGAGGAGGCGGAGGCTCTCCCATTACTTAAAAAGCAAATTCTTGGTTGTGTTTAAATTTATGTGCAGCTAGAAGGAGAGATGGGTTGTGTTTCTTCATGTTGTAAAGAGCAAAGAACAAGTTTATCTGTCTTAAGCCACTGGTCAGCTGCAGGCCATTATTTATTTGGGATGCACCAGCACAAGCCGGAGAGAAGAAATTTTAATCTTCCAGACAACTCCATATATCATGGGCAAAGCTGAATCTTCTTTAATCAGAGCCCTTAAAGCTAGCTAGTGATTTAAAATTATCTACTTTCTTTCTAGTTGAAATAAGGAAAGTATCTTCTACAGCGATGTGTGCAAGGACCCAAATCACCTAAAACTGTGCTATTAAAGATTATGGCAGTTTTATTTAATATCCTGGAGGACTGACAGTTAACAACAGTGGGTAGAGAACTGTAGCTGCTCATGCCTAATGCATTCATAAAAGATTAAGAGGGTGAAAAATTAAATGCAAACTTTATGCGATCAGTCACGTTATGCTGTTCAGTCGTAAAGTAGTGACAATTAAAATAATATAGTCTGTGTACACAAAAATACAGGTCCTGCAAATTTGTATGCCCAAAAGATTACGTTTATTTCTCCTTTATAAAACTTGAATACTGCATACATAATATAAATGCAATTGGTACTGGCCATTGGCATGAAATATACTTTTGTAATCTCAGAAGCATGGAGGGAGCAATAAAATGATCCTCTCTGTGGTCTGATGTGTGTAATCTCTCTAAGAATCTGATTTTCAGAATGACCACTATCAGAGTGTCTAAACTTCTTCAGCAAATGATAGCACTGTGCATTTAATAGCATTAATGCTTGTATTTTTTTTTCTTGTTCTGTGGTTACAGAAACACAGATGAACTCGTACTATAGTTTAATTTAAAGCAGCTAAACCCATGAATAACGGTATCAATGGTTTTCAGAACCTGTTTGGTTTTTGAGCATTGTGTTCAGGCCTCATCCTGTCTGAATTTGAATCCAACATGGCACCATAACCCCTGTTCCTATGGCAATGCTGTAACTGAGTCAGCAGATAACCTATCTCAGCTCAGTTTATAAATCCATTCTTTCCTTTTCTTCCTTCCTCCCTCCTTTTTATTTCTTGCTTTATTTATTTGTCTTTATTTTTTTATTCTCTCTCTCTCATTTTATTTCACCTTATGGTTCTATATGCAAGAAGTAGGTAAGTTTGTTGTCTTAGCATAGTAATGTTGCAAGCAAAAGTTTAAGGGAAATTAGGAAAATGTATCCGTAGCGCAATCTCAAGTATGAGAGACAATAAAATATTTCACAATGGAGAAGAAATCATCATGATATGGTATTAGATTTCACTAATTCCATTCTCTTTAGTAAGATGTGGAGAGAGAAAGTTGGTCCCTACTGTTCCTGAGAAATATAGGTGCCAAAATAGTAACAATCCTTGTTTGTTAACTCTGCCTCGTTCAGCTTTTCAACTTCAAATGATTCAGTAGATTTCATGACCTTGTTCCTTTTGTCTCCTAGTGTTTTAGAGATTTGATGATGATGATGTTTTATAAATTCTCGAGTTTAATTTTGGGGGCAAGGATGGCAGAAGGAAAGGGGAAATGTTTACTGCTGTGGGACTGAAGAAATCTTCCTACCTACAAGCTCTGATGAGGTTCTCAGCTGAGAACATTAGCTGATCTGAGAACTTTGAGGAGTCTGGAACAACAAATCAAATGTGCCAACAAACTTCCTTTGCCATTTCCCATGTCTTTTATGCTTATTTCTTTCCTTGTCTGAGGATAAATTGGGAAGATTAAATATCTTAGTTGCTCATGAGTAGTATCTCCCTCTGGTGGCACTTGAGAAACTTTGCCACTGAATTTTCCTCCCAGAAAGTGAATCACACTCATGGTGGCCTAAATACAGTTATCAAAATCTGTGAGGTTTAAGATCCAGGTCATGTGGTGCAAATAAGTATTTGGTTTCTTCAACAGGTATGCCTGAGTGGCAGAGGTGGTATCTCAAGGGAGGGCTAATTTCAGTGTAATTGATTAAGGAAGTTAATTGCCCTCAGGCTGCAGGGCAATGCTGTAGATTCTCTCCTGCTCTTGTTCTCCTGGAAGCAAGCTGCAGGTTGTGTACCCAGTAGGGAGAGAAGGAGCGGACAACACATTCCAGGAGCGCAATTTATAGAATCCAGAGTTGAGGGAATGTGAGGGGCCACAAAAATCAGTCTTATCCTTTGTAAGGTCTGCTAGTGGGGCCTATAAGCTTGATTACATCCCCAGAGGGATGGCTGGGGATCAGCCCAGGAAGGCTGTACTGCAGAGGAGCATAGCCATATTTTGACCATCTGCACCACCTAGTGCAAGCAACACCCCAGGTGTCTCATGTAGTTTGAGAACATTATGTCAAAGGTTCTTGGAAAAGTGAAATCCTTACCTCCCTCCTTCTCTACATGCTTCTCTTTCCTTATCTGATCTTTGGTTTGTGTATCAAGAGCACTGGTAGGTCTGTGACTTCAGGGTACAGTTTAAGCACATTTTCCAAGCCCAGCGCATCAGATTATTTTGCTTTAAGAATGATGTTGTAGCAGTGCTATAAAACTGAGATGTAGGTTACTCTCTGTTTTGGCTCTGTAGGGAGGTTTCTCCCCTTGCATGCACAAGTCTTACTAGAAACTTGCTAGCAGAAGCAGTTCTGTCCAGCAGAGGTGACAAGTACAGCTGATAAAAGTTTATTTGTTCTATATTATCATTTGGCACATGATTAGGGCAGCCATCTGTTCCCTTAATTTCTATCAACCCAATTTAGACTGCAATACCATAGTGCCATAAGATGTGTTTCCAACACAGTGAAAATCAAATATGATTTTTTAAACCATTTTTGGTATAACATTGCCCCTATTTAAAGACTAACAGCATGCTGAGGGGGAAAAATAATAAATAAAAAATTAATGTTACAATTTTAAAGTATTCTCATTTTCATATAAGAATACTTTAATTCTACAGGAAAGTGTTCACATTTTCTTATGAATTATACATGAGAACAATTTCATATAGGAAACCTAAACAGAATTATTTTAACTTATTGCTAAGACCTGAAAATTTTTATTTTAATCTCTGATAACATACAGTTTAATGGAAGGCATTAAAACCTTACATAAGAGCAATTTCATAATTGTTGCTGTGACCTCTTCTCACTTAGAGAAATGAACACATGATTTACCAATGCAGCTAAACTTTAATGAAGTCACTAGGTTATTCAGAGTGCTAGTCAGCAGATGGTAAAATGAGGGGTATGCTTCTAAAATGTCATGGGATTTGCTGCCCTCGGTTTAGGTTGGTCAAGCCTAGATATGACCCAGTTTCCTTCTCCTCTTCCCTGCTTCTTCTTTTCAGAGTCTTACTACTTTGAAATGTGGATCTTCAAAAGAAATTATTTGGTAATATCTTAGATGAAAATGTAGAGTTTCAAATAATGAATTCAATTTAGTTGAGGAAATACATGTTTATGATAAAGTATACTAACTGCCCAAATGTTGCTGTAATGGTAAATAATCATAGGGTTTGGTGACTTATGTAGGGAGATAGAATTATGTGATAAAGATGTCTTATCTGAACGTGCAGCTTTTCATACAGCCAATACTGGTGTCAAGAATAGGTTGTTATCTACAGAACGGAGGAAATCTGTCATATAACTCTGAAAAAATTACCCAAGTTTTTGATAAATAATCCAAGGAAGTTAGCACTGATAAGAGGACTAGTGCAATTCCTGGATGCGTAAATGGGAGGAAAATTTCTATAAAAGAGAACCGTGACATTTTGCATTCACTGTTACCAGAACTGTTAATGAAACTGCATGCATGATCCAAACCTGAAAAGAACTTCAAAAACTTGTTAAGGTGTAGGGCAAAAACTACAGGAGTATTTCAAGATATGAATTATTCACGTTAAATGAGTGAGGAAGTTCAATCTATAACTAATTAAGGAGAAATTTGGCTTAAGAGCTAATTTCCTCGTGTACTGTAAGTACTTAAACAGGCAGAAGATTTCTGACTGCAGAGGAAATCTTTAATGAAGGCACAGTAAGATCTGATAGCTGGGGTCAAAGCCAGATAGACCACAAACAATACTCTAACTTTCAGAAGTGAGAATAATTAACCACTGGAATAATTTAGCCGGGGTACCACATGCTCTCTGCTACAAGAAGTCTTTAATCATGGCTAATGTCTTTTTAAAAAAGCTATAGCTTAACTTCCAGATATAGATTTGATACAAGAGTTAATGGGTGAAGCATGAAAAGTGAGAAAAAATGACGCTAATGATTCTTTCTAGTCCTTGGATCTATATGGTTTTTTCATTCTGACAGCAAGACAAAGTTATGTATTAATGACAGATTGGGCCTTGGAGAAAGAGTGATGGGTTCCCTTCCCATGTTTTTCCACTGACTTGGGTACATCGATCCATATATCTCGATAAGCTTCTTTGCAAAATTTTAAATTTTAAATAATAATACGTTAGTATGCTTGCCTACCTCACCAAGGCAAAAGGGTGTAAGGGCTCCTAATGTCCTTTGAACTCTTTAAATGAAAGGCATTCCGCACATGTTGGGCCAGGTCTTCAAAGATGCCAAACACTGAAGACCAAAAAAGATGTAAGCTTTCAACATGTCTGAAAATCAGATTATGAAATTATTATAATCAAGTTTTCAAGGCATTAATAAAAACATCTATGAGGAGGAATAATAAGTGGGAATTATGAGATATATTTTGACACTGTTCATTTTAATTGTTGTGAAGGAGGCTTCTCTGTCTTCCTCCCTTCAAGTCTGCCTACAGCCAAACAAACAGAAAGCTTCAGTTTATCTGAAAGGATGTTCCATTAAAAAAAATCCTTATTTGGCATATTAAGTAGGTGAGTCAAAAAAATTAGACTTCGTTACAGCAAAGCGAAAGCGATTAAATTAAATGCACTTCAAGAACAGAACACTCCCCTAGATCAACAGGGTAATAAAAGCTTGTCGATCCCCATCCTGGTGCATTTCTAAACACTTTTTGAAGTACAGAACACAGAACGCTCAACACTTCAGCTTTGTCACAGTTGACAGCCTGTCGGTTTTAATGAAAATGCTCTCCGTTTAGAAGATGGCAGAAATTACATGCATTTCCCCTTTTATTTTTCTGTCATCTTTTCTGTCTTGCATTTTTACAGCAGAAGGAGGAGTTGATATTAAAGCATTACATAAGTATGGAAAATATATTAAGAGGAAGAGAGGAAAAGAGAAAGCTTTAGCCCTGCAATTATATATAATTTGTGTTTTTTAGATACGTATACTGTGGGATAACACCTGAAGTGTGACAATAACTATTTATTTTTAGTTATCTTTAAGAGGGTGAGGCAGATTCTCTAGCTAACACATTAAGTGAAGGTTTTATTATACAATTGCCTGAGTAATTTACAACAGGAAGGTGATCTAAGCAGGTGCTCAAGTACATTCATAACTTCTCCAGAAAACACAGCAAGATAACACTGAACAATTTCTGGGCTCCGCATAGCTTTCACAGACCTCTTTTAATAAGTGGTAGGCTTTTAATCAGTGTACCAACTCCTGTTGACCCAGAGATCCAGATGTGTAACCGCACCTGAGGAAGCGTCCTGCCAGGACTGAAGAGGGAAGACTTCACCTGCAAATGTGAGGTTGTACTATGTGATCTGGGGGTAGCCCACAAATCTGTACAGTTTTCAGTCTGGCAGCAGCCACTCCACATTTCCCCAGTTTTGATTAGTGTAAATATTAGTGAGAATAACGTGCACGGTGTTGAGAATAACAGCACTTCTAAGGGAAGCTATGGATTTGATCCTTTGTGACAGTTACTTCAAATTTATTCTAAGAAGAGAGACAAATTTAATTATTAGTGATGGCCTGTACAGGACATACCTCAAAATTAGGCAAGCTTTAGAAAAGCATGGAGAAAGGAATCTATGTCTAAGTTTTGGACATGTTTGTACAATCTTAAACTTGTGCCTACTGGTGGTTTCCAACAGTGCAACTCTTTGTAGAACTGGAATTCAATATATTTAGCATAGCCCAGGAGAAGGAAGTTACGTGAAGCCCTTGTACAATGAGCACATTTCTACCTCTCAACTGTTTAGGTTCCAGTTGCTTGACACAAATGCACAGTTGGTGCAGGTTTACTGGAGGGACTTAGACAGGTTGCAGCCATCCCATTAGCACCTTCTTATCTCACATGTGTTCCTAGTCCTGTGATGTTACAGCAGCTGAGCAGCCTCTCTACTGACCTGCACAGTTCGGTAGTGGAGTTGCATCCTAGCTTGAAAAATCTGATCTGAGTCTTGACTGGGCTCCAGAGGACATCTGCATCACTGCGTGTATAGCGCCCATTTGGCAGCCCAGCAGCCCTACCAGACAAGTGGCACTGATGTGGGCAAGCACAAATCTCAAGTTCTTGGCAAAGGTAGATTTGCTTTATGAATATTTCAGCTGTGCAGAATCTGCATGTGACACAGGAGTCAAGCAGCCCAAGGTTTTCACACCTTAGCTCTAAACATCCTTTCTCACCTAGAATTAGGGGTGAAGGTAAGCCTTGTTAAAGGATATAGGTGTTGAGTACCTATGTGATGAGGAGATAGGGTGGAATGGGACAAGTGATTACGTCTGAGTAATTGTGGGCTCTGAAGGGAAAATGAAGAAATACCCAGAACAGGACATGACACTGTATCTGGGAATTGCAGTGTGAGAATCATCCCCCGAGAAAGTATTCTCTGACCATCAAGTAATACTACCTCCTTGTGAACTGACATGAAGCAGCCTCCCTAAGAGGAAGTAGAATTATCCTCATTTGAAACTGGGTGTGTGACTGATAGGGCAGTCCTATGATGGTTATGGGATGCACTAGCTAATTGCCTGCATACTTGCAGTCCAGATGTTTTCTGGTTGCTAGTAACTGTTAGCTGCCAGGTATTTGTGAAAAATGTGATTAATGTTTTTGGTCAAGCCAAACTAGATTTCAGACTAACAAATAAATAACTTGTTAGTAATTGAGAAGCTAAGCAAAACATGTTTTATTGATTTAACTTATTAACTGTGCATATTGTTTCCTCCAAATATTGCAGCAAAACATATCCCAATATAATATGCAAGATAGCTTTGCTTTTCTTATGTAACCTTTGCAAGTATTGCAAAGATTACAAAGTATTTCAGACACATGGCTGTGAAACTATGAAATATCACCTACTCATGTACTTTTCCTACTCTGTTCAACAGAACATTTATTTCCAAGTAATGTGTTGAAACACAAAACTTCCATATGCAACCACTTAAATCTTCAGGCGCATATGATATCAGTATGGTCTCTGTATAAGACCCAACATCCCTCTAGCCTGTAACCACCCCCTTAGGTGGGAATATAGTGTTGTTATCCACTGATAGCTCATGATTGAGGAAAGTGCTCTTGCCTCCTCGTCCTCCCTCTTCCTTCAGATCTTCCCTCACCCAGCTCCACCTTGGTAGCAGGTAGTAGCTCAGCATCTTCTGTGCTTCTGTGCTGGGGATTTGCTTCGCTAATATACTACTTACTAATGGCACATGCTGTTAGAACAAAGCAGGTACTTCAAAAGAATATGTTCAGAATGGCATATGCTTTTCCAAAGGCGTGACCTACCTGCTTCCATGCTTGTGCCTTGACTTTCAGGAGAACACGGTCATCCAAGACAAGTCACAAGCACGGCTTCTTTATAATTCAGTATGCATACAAGGATGAGAGAGATTGCTTTATTCTATATTCTGTGTTCTAAGGGTCAGTCTTGTCCTGTGCTGTTAAAGGGTTGTAAAATTTTTTTTCACTTCTTTTAGATTGTGATTTAAAGGAGATTGCTCTCTGTAATGATACCATTTCCTTTTTGTCTTTTCTCTGCTGGATTGCTTTCCCACTGATGCAATTGTCAGCAAGCACCCTGACTATACTTAATTATTAAAAAGTCATTGCCCAAATAGAGCTCTGAAGAAAAGGAAATCTTTCTTACTGTGTATTACTGAATATTAGATCATAATGTGTTTCATCTTTGTGCATTCTCTCCCTTAACTTGGGAGACAGATATATTTTATAACAGATAAGTACAGACATATATGTTTTAAGAGCTATCAGATACCTAGAGAAAAATAACTAAGATATTGTTGCTACCTTTTATTTCATTTTTCCCCCCTTTTTTTTTTTTCCTCCAGAGTAAAAGTTTTAGAAAAGTATAAATCAGACTGCAGTATTTTTTCTGAAGAAAAAGTGGTCAGTCTTCTGAGACCTAAGCTTGCAATGCATTCCAACCACATTATTTTCCATTTATTCTAATATGGGAAAAGCTTTAGTGTAAATGTACTATGTAGATGTTAGCTTTTTCATGTCCTTGACCTCAGAACAAGCCTTTACAAGAGAACGGATGTACCTGTGCAGCTGTCAAATGATCAAAACTGCAAGTGTGTACGTATGTACCATTGCATTTTCTATGTATTCTGGAGATAATAAAAAATATGTATTTGAAGAGAATTTCCGCTACATTATTTTGTCTCTGGGAGAAATACTGACACTGAAAATATCTGTCTTGTTCAGTTTTAAGGGGCAGCCACTTTTCTGGACTTATTTTTCGTCTGGAAATAAACATTTCTTTGTAGATTTTTTTTTTTTTTTTAAGATAAAATAAAATCTTTGGTTACTAGATGACACGTTTCGTGCTTGTATAGTTTATTAAAGCCCTTCTTTTAGATGCAGAGTCTGTGTACCTGCTTACATTGTGCTTCTCTAATCACAGACTGCAATGCAAAGCACAAAGTTTCCAGCAGCTCAGAAACTGCATTAACTCACCTTCTGCCAGTAGCTCGGCCTGGAATCACTGAGCTGTAGACAGCCCAGCCTGCCCTGCTGAGGCTGGGGCCCACTAGCCCACAAGAAGCATGGGCAGGGTGGGGAGGGACTGCTCCTAACGCTTGTGCTGTCGGGCTTGCAGCTGGTTCAGGTGTGCACAACCGCACTGGGGTGAGCTGTGTGGATGCAGTCAGCCAGGCTGGTCCTAGCTGTCCTTGTTTTCTTTTCTGTTATACCCAAGCCAGGTTGTGGAGCAGGGCTGTGCAGTACACAGTTTCTATGGCCAGAAAATATACTTGGCCTTTAGCAAATATGTTCCATGTTCTTGGGGCAAAAATGTCCTCTTTTGTGAGTTTCTCTTGTCTTCGCTGATTCCTTTGCTGATTACTTTTCTGATTTATTTGTCTTTCTCAATTTTCTGGTGTACCTGGCCAACAAGTGCCATTTCAGCTAATGTTATTTGATCAGTCATGCCATCTCATACAGTCCTTCTAACGTGTACAACTCTTATAGTGAATTACCATTTCACTTTGTAATGTTAAATTAAGCTGGATTAAATTCATTACCCTGTGTTCTAGTTCAGATACATCTTGGATATTGTTTTGTAATTGTGATGCACACAATAATTCCTCACATTTTCCTTACAGACCCTTTTCTTTTTAATAAGAAGTACACGTGTTAATATCTTTATATGCATTTGCACTTAATAGGCTTACAATTGGCAGCTTCTAGACTTCAGGACCCCCCAGCCTGCATCCTCCATCCTCCAGCTTGTGCAAGCAGAATACATTAAAAACCTGCAGATATTTTAAACGCTGCAAATTCTTGTGTCTTTCAGGACCTAGATTTCTCATCACATCCACGGGAGCCTTGTATATTTTAGACGTACAGAATGAAGACGGACTGTACAACTACCGATGTATCACAAGGCACAGATATACTGGAGAAACACGACAAAGCAACAGTGCAAGACTTTTTGTATCAGGTGCTGCCTTATAAATGTAGTGTGGAAATAAGTACTGTATATGTCTCTCCCTAATGTGCCAAACTGGCAAGGCAGGTTCTTTTGTCCATATGCACCAAAAAACAAATTTTCTATCAAAAGGAAGGTGGAACTGGACAACTATGAGCTTGCTACTCCTTTCCTTTCCTTTCCTTTCCTTTCCTTTCCTTTCCTTTCCTTTCCTTTCCTTTCCTTTCCTTTCCTTTCCTTTCCTTTCCTTTCCTTTCCTTTCCTTTCCTTTCCTTTCCTTTCCTTTCCTTTCCTTTCCTTTCCTTTCCTTTCCTTTCCTTTCCTTTCCTTTCCTTTCCTTTCCTTTCCTTTCCTTTCCTTTCCTTTCCTTTCCTTTCCTTTCCTTTCCTTTCCTTTCCTTTCCTTTCCTTTCCTTTCCTTTCCTTTCCTTTCCTTTCCTTTCCTTTCCTTTCCTTTCCTTTCCTTTCCTTTCCTTTCCTTTCCTTTCCTTTCCTTTCCTTTCCTTTCCTTTCCTTTCCTTTCCTTTCCTTTCCTTTCCTTTCCTTTCCTTTCCTTTCCTTTCCTTTCCTTTCCTTTCCTTTCCTTTCCTTTCCTTTCCTTTCCTTTCCTTTCCTTTCCTTTCCTTTCCTTTCCTTTCCTTTCCTTTCCTTTCCTTTCCTTTCCTTTCCTTTCCTTTCCTTTCCTTTCCTTTCCTTTCCTTTCCTTTCCTTTCCTTTCCTTTCCTTTCCTTTCCTTTCCTTTCCTTTCCTTTCCTTTCCTTTCCTTTCCTTTCCTTTCCTTTCCTTTCCTTTCCTTTCCTTCCCTTCCCTTCCCTTCCCTTCCCTTCCCTTTCCCGTTTTCCTGTTGCTACTAGATAGTTTCAGAGGGTGTGTAGGGTGCATGGCATATAGTACATTGGCACTTAGTACAGTGATTTTTAGTAGGTTTGGAGTGATTTGTAGGAGGACTGTAGATGGGATTTATCCCATTAAAAGCAGACATTCATAGTGAAAGGATCTTGTCATCTTAGCTTCCCTTTGGAAACCAAAGGAGATGCACAGACTCTTTAAAGGGTAGTGTATCTGGCCTCCTTCAGCTGCCTGTATTGAGGTGAGATGAATTGCCCCATGGTGACTATTTCTCTCTGATAACCACAGCAGGAGATTAGGACGTCTGGCTCAGCTGTAGATATTTCTGCTGCAGGTGTCTCAGGTTACTTGAGAGGCCTTTCCGCCTTTCTTTTCATTTCAAATGCCCCTTTCCCACAGTAAGCAGTGCTTTCACCTGCTGCCAGGAGGGGGCCTACAGCCAGAAAGGGAATGTGGCCTGGCCGAGGACACTCAGGGTGCTGCTGGGAGACAGGAGGGTTAGTGAGTGGCTGTCATGAGCAGAGCTGAGTCCTTGGGCAAATGGCCTAGTGCAGCAGGTAGGAAATTTAGAAGGTAGGTGGGGTATTTTTGCTTTTTCTTCTAATTGTAAATAGTGTACTGATTGTTATTTTGTGTGAAGGATTGTCAGGGTTCCTCCACACACACAACCCCCCACCCCCCC
>VXAV01002938.1:173149-187150 GCA_013399715.1 Alectura lathami
CTCCCCTCAGAATGGAGGCTGAAAGGAAGTGATTTGATAGATGGATGAAAACTGACATAGAAGCACTTGTGGCTTCTACATAATATTTTAACTCCTCTCTTATTTTGGAGGAGCTCCCAGAACAGCATCAGGGAGCCTGTGAGTTACCAGTGTTGTACTGTGAAAAGGAGGAGTAGGGGCAGGAGGTGGGAAAGGTGCACAACAGCATTTGTTCTGCTACACTCTGTTGCAGTAAGGTTTTGAAGACCTTTGAATACTGGATCTGTTTTGGTAACTAATGAATCTACAAGTATATGGAAATGTTGTGCAACAGCAGAGGCATTATGGAGTCTGGTTCGGTTCTCTTATTTTCAATGCATACAGTTAGAAAGGCCTGGAGAATATATCAGTATTCCCTCTTTTCAAGACAGGATGCGTTAGCACTCAACAAGAGAGCAGGGTGTGTGTCTTGAATCAGTAAATGCCATTAGCAGAGAGTTCAGTTCAGACAGGGCCTACTGATAAGGCCCAACACATAAAAGAGAGAAACAGAAGAATCCAGTGCTTCAGGGGCTCTGTGCAAGTGCTCAGACCATCACCCACAAGGGATGGAGCTGTTTAGGAGAAACAGTTGATGACTGACTAGACTGTGGCTAGGATCTGTGCAAATACAAAACAGTTTTGGCTTTTGCACTCCCATGAAATCTGGGTTCACATGGCTGCTTTAAGAGTTTGTTTAGTTTGGTAGCTATTACTTTGCATCAGCCAATGTACCAATGTTTTCTGTATTCATTGCCAAAGTATGTCATAGTGAGGGCACAGCTCCTCCAATAGGGTTTTTGCAGGAAAATCCATTAGAGAACAGTCTCTAATGTTAAACAAGAGAATGACTTTTATTTTACTATGGAGACCTGCAGGAGAGCAACAGCGTGTTCACAAGGCTGCTACAGGAGACAAGGTGTCTGCAGGATGCTCTGTTTTAGTGAATCATCTCAGCAGTTTCCTCCAACATAGCTCCCATGGAACAGGGGGGAAGAAATTAAGGATGTTTCTCAGCAGCATGGAAGCCCTCTTTTGCAGTAATCTCCCAGAGGTACAGGGGATGTTGCTAGGGCACAAAAACATAATTTAAATCTTCATGCATTAGCGCTAATGAGGCTGGCCCATGATCCTCTCCTTAAACAGACACTTAATTCAAGGACTCATCAATAAAGCATTCCCAAGCCATTGCACTTCATCACATGGAGCACAGATTTTCACTCTTTTGCCTGTTGTGGGTAGAGAAGGAAACATCCCTTCCATATACACAACATACATGCACATACAACCTCTATGGTTAATATGTAACATGTTATGTAAAATAGCATAATTTAACAAAAAACAACAAATATAAGCTCTGAAATATGGTCAAAAAAACTACACATACAGAAGGAACATACTTCAATACACCTTAAAATATTTAAAATAGAATTTAATAAACCTATCCTACAGCAATTTGAAGTAGCATACATTCCTCTTACTTATTTAGTACTGTTTGTTAATGCTACAGCATTCTTTTCCCCAAAAGCCCTCAAAACATTCTATTTAATCAATCTGGATATTTTCTTTTAATTAGAGTTACATGTCAGCCTTTTACTTCAGAAATATATATGGCAACTTTTGATCTACCTGACTTCAGCTGTGTTTTATTCTCTTTCTAAGCTTTTAATTTTTGGTGGTTTCCTTTCTTCAGATTAGCAGGAAGATAATTTTTCTACTGTGTTAGGTCAGCAGAAATTCCCTTTATCAAAGCAAACTGGTAAATATTGTAGCTGAAAAACCTTCTTTCACACTTCGAAGTTATCCCTAGACTATTTACTTTTTAAAGTACTGATTTTAAATGTCACACTGATTTTCAAAATAGCCTCCTTGTCAGGACTGCAAGCTGCTGCAGGTTGAATATACATTATATTTTGTGAAACAGAAATAAATGTTGGCTTCCTCCGTATCTTAAAAACCTAAGCAGAGTGAAAATGTGCTGTCTATAAATATTTTAGACAATTTTTGAAATGCTCTGCAGGCTGCCGCTTAGATTTTGGAGTTGGTAAATGCAGCCTTGCAAATCAATATTTTGTGAAAAAATGCTTCAATGTGGCCTAATGATCTTGCTTGTGGTTTTCTTCATCAGGGATTTGGAGGTTCAGGATGCACTGAATAATCCTGGAGCAATGTGCTGTCTGACTCCTGCTATATTTTGCCCTTGAAGGATCAGTTCAAATATGTTACATGCTCAGCAGAAAATATTGAAGCAATTTGCTACTCTGCTCTGAATTTTAGCTTATCTTTTGGTAATGATGCCTAAGAGAAGAGTTTGAAGAGTTGTGAAGCAGAAATGTGCTGACCATTGTAGGGGGTCCATTTGGCATCTAGCAGATAGCTGCACTTATCAAAGGGAAATGTTGTGTCAAAACCTTCTGACAGCCTTCTACTAAAAATTTTTCACTCCTACTTACATTGTAAACTGTGTCAATAAATACTGAGATTATTTTTTTGTTTTCTGTTGATTCATAAGGAATCCAAAATCTCTCATGTGAATGTGTTAGGGATACTAAGGCAATTAGAAGAAGCAGGCAGGCATTTTGTCTCACTGTGTAACACTAGATCCCAAGAGAAAAAGAAAGAAGCTACAGAAAACCTGTAAGAAGGAGCTGTCACACCCTGCATATGGGTACCTGAAGCCTGATGTCGCCTCTCTGAGACAGACGTGAGTGGCCATAACGTCTCTTCCTCAAATGATATCATGGCTACACTGAAAACAGCAGAGTTAACATCTGATATTTATCTCCCTCTTGTAGCATCATGCTCACGTACACTAGTATACACCGTTGAAGTTTTGCCCTTCAGGGAGTCTGGTATCACTTCCTTCACTGTAAACTTTCTTATGCCTAATGAAAGAGCTGCCAACACAAGCAATGATAAAAATAATTGCATCAGGCTAACGTAAAAATAGTCACAAATACCTGTCCCTGCCTTCCAGAAGTAAGACACTGGCAGAGGAGTAAAAATGCAGCTAAGGAAGTCAGTGGGCTGGCATACATTGCAACCATTTTGAAGAGATTTTCTGCTTCCTCTCTACTTCAGTTTCAGGGAAAATGGAGCTTTAGCTTTGCTAATGGGAGAAAGGACAAAAGAAGCACAGATAGATAAAGCCATCAGCTCTATTTTCTTCTGAATCTAGCTGATATACAGCAGTATAAATGTTCTGCTGTGGATGTTCATCGAATTTCTGTATTAAAGATGTTCAAATGTACTGTACACCGTATATAAGTAATCTCTCAGGCAAGAACAGGAAAATGCACTACTATATCTAAAGTACATAACCTCTAAAAGCCTTCTTTTTTAATAAGTATTTGAGTACTGACTGCAAAGTTGGTTTTATAATTCTCTCAGGAGGGACTGATAGAAAGCTGTCAGATCAATTCCCTGGTTGTTAGAAGGCTCCTCTGAAGTTGGGGGAATGTTCGAACTCCTTCAGCTGGGTAGGTATTTGATTCAAAATCTGCCTGATTTTTGGCAAGCTATCCAACAACAGCTGGGAGAAAGCAAGGCATCACCATTACTCCCCGCTTTGTTTATTGAATGCAACTCACTGCTTCCTTTGTTTTTATTACAAGAACCTAAGAACAAAATATTTTCTTGAAAAATGAATTCTTCCCTATGAGGGAAAAATAGGGTGCCTGTTTTGTTTTATTTTATTTGCTTGTTTCAGCAACAGAATAAAAAGAAAGGAGGAAAAAAAAAAAGTAAAGCAGAATATACTTAGCAGGATTAAATGCCAACTTGAGAGTTTATGCCTTGTGTCATCCCTTTGTTCAGAAATCAGTTTTAACTGAAGTTTGCTGTCCTACAAATGCTTGTATGTACCTTTCACTGCATAACTCCAATCAATCTTATTGAAAAATTTTGAAAAAGGAGTTCCAGGAAGTATTGCAGAAACTTACACTCCCTTTCATTGTGTCACATAGGCAAACTGGAGCCTCTTCTAGATCTATTCTGTGACCCTAAGCAAGACTTTCGCCCCATGTCCCCATATCTTGAAAGCTGGTGTTCTCTTGCTGGACTACCCTACTGGTGGACGATCAAGAGAGACATGAGCTGACAGTGGGATTTTTTGAGGAGGGGTTGATTACTCTTGCAGAATTCTGCCAATGGTGTCTGGTGTCTCTAGAAGCCAGGGTATCACTGCTTCTCACTTGTACTTAATGCTTTTGGGAGCCAAGAAAAATAAAGCCTATCTGAGAAAGGTATTTGCAAAAGATGTGATTTTTTAGTTATACAATGCCCTACGGCTATCAAAGGTATTGCTATTACATACCCAGTGTTGCACACACCGCATCCCTTTTCCATTACAGTATTTTCAGAAATGAGACAGTACATGCAATAGCTCATCTTTTCTCTTTTGTTTCAGTTCCACCTTTTATTCAGCCTTTCGAGTTCCCAAGATTCTCCATTGGGCAGCGGGTCTTCATTCCATGTGTGGTGGTCTCCGGGGATCTGCCCATCACCATCACCTGGCAGAAGGACGGCAGGCCCATCCCAGCCAGCCTTGGGGTGACCATTGACAACATCGACTTCACCAGCTCCTTAAGGATTTCTAATCTTTCACTGATGCACAATGGGAATTATACCTGTATAGCTAGAAATGATGCAGCAGCTGTGGAGCACCAAAGCCAATTAATTGTGAGAGGTAAGTAGATATAATTGGTTTGAAGGGCACCAATTAAGCAGATTTTATTAGTATTTTGTAGCGACATCTGTGTGTTGGGAAGTGTAAAACAGAGGAAAATATGGTAATCCTTCTCATAACAGAGCATACAGAGAGGTGAGACAGAAACTAATAAGACTTTCCTATCTAAAATTAGTGAGTCTTGAAACGTCCCTGAAGTGCACAGGGCAGATGGGCAAGCCACAGGACTGACTTTCCAAAAAAACCTTTGAGGGGCAGGCCCACTCACCGGGATCAATCCTTTGAAATGATATCAAACTCACCTCTGTCATTTTTCTAGGCTGACTATCCTCAATTTTTGATTTAGAACAGCTCCTCGTATAACATTACATCAGTAGAAAAGCAAAGCATTGATGTTGCTGCTCTTTTTTTTCTCATTTATGTTTATTACTCAAATAGCTCTTCACAACATTTTGCCTTGAAGTAGATGTTAATATAGAATTTCAGTAAGGGAATATTTTGTGTGGAAAAGACCTGTTAGGGAAATACCTTCAATGTCTTTTAAGTCACACTTTAGCCAAGCTCCCTAGAGATTATGCCTTTTGATATATTTTTAAAATTAGGGTGCAAAACTTCAACATAAACAAATTACTTCTTTTTCTTTCTGAAAGTTTTACACAGTGTTTTTTAAAAACTTTTTAAAAAATAAAGCTATTGCATCCCTCTACCGTCTCTTTCTTGCTACCAAGCCATTAGTCTCCTCAGTGCAAGAGGGCATATACTGTAATATTGCAAGTGGTCCTGGTTATTTCTGCTGTATCTTAGAAGTTTACCAATATAATTCTTGAAACCACGTGGGGCACTTTTTTGCCATCTTTTCCAGACCTTTTTTTCTCCCTCAAAAACTGATTTGAAGTACAAGAAAGAAAAAGAAAAAAAAAAAAAAAAAAGGAAGAAAAAACGTTTACATGAGTTGTAGCACTGAAAATTATCTCTCTGCAAACACCGTCTATCCTAGTTTCAGCACCAGGAACCATTAGGCCTCAACAGCTCAAGTGAGCCCACATGCAGAGGTTTCTGCTCTCTGTCCCACTGACTGGGGCAAGCCCTTCCTTCCCATAACAGTCTCCCCACCTTGCCTGAAGTGCAACTTCCCTGGCTCGTCTTCTGGTGAGCCCCTGCCTGGCCTGACCTCTGCTCCCTGGACACATCTACCTCTTACTGCCTCGCTCTGCACCTGCCTCTATTTGGCATTAATTTGACTTCCTCTTCTTGTCAGGGGAGAAGTTTTGCTCTTGCACCCTTTTCACACCGCTGACTCTGACACCTCTCTTCTCCCTGTGTGGCACTGCCCTAATTGCACCTCTTTCCCAACGGTGAGATGACAGCTGTTTGGTGCATGTGCTTCAAGGACACCTTTATAAACCCCTGGGTGTGATAGAAGGTAGCTTTTCCCTTTTTTCTTCTCCCCAGAGAAGCCTTCTGGAGTCCTAGTCCTGCCACATTGTAGAAGGATATGAGGGCTGTTTAACTTTTCCCCTTTTGCTTATCTTTCTGCCCCAGCTAGTGCTCTGCAGCAGCCTCCTCTAAGCCGTTCTCCTCTTCTGTCTCTCTCTGTCAGTTTAAATGGTAATGGCTTAATCAGTTTTACTTATGCGTCTAGGATAATAATTCTCGCTTAGAGGGGAAAGGAGAAATATAATGTGATATTTGACCTGAATTTTCTGCCAGAACCTTAGACTAACCTCTTTTCCTCATATGGAACTGCTTCAGCCATCTCATTCCACAGAGGACAAAACACAGCCATCAGAGGGTTACTTGTGGTCAGTACTAGTCTCCATCCAACCTGACCTATACACATTTCAGAAAATAGTTGATGTCCTTCTCTCTGTTTCTTCTCCAAGCTTTCTGATCCCTCCTCATCTTTCTCTTTGCGGTGTTGTGTAACTGAAACATACCATTTTTCTAAATCCATTGAGCAGTTGGCATCTAAATAAAGGGAGAGGACATGGTGCTTAAATTCCTCCTGTTTCTAATCCATGTTGTTTAGTGGTTTTTCAGCAATATGATTTGAACTTAAATGTTGGCTTTCCCAAATGTTGGGGAATGTTTCAGGGAATATCTAATTTACGTGAAGTGTGTGGGTTTTGATATGAAAGTAGACACTGAATGAAAGAGGAATGTAGACGGAAATATGACTGTTCCCAAAAAAGTTCAAGTCATTGTTTTCTTTTTAAAAGTAGACTTAAAAGTGATGACTAACATGTTTCCAAAATAAGCGGGAGTCCATATAATTTTACAATACATGGAGAGACCTAGAAGTATCACTTAAATCCAATCCACTTCTAAGATAAATGTGGAAGCATAGGCAAACAGCTTCTTGCTACATGTTAACCATTAATGAGTACACAAATTTTTGCAGAATCCATACTGCCATATGAATTCTTTGGTATTTTTTTTGCACAATGTTTTCTCTCTCAGAGTGCATGTATGTCCTGTTGTTTAGCATTCATATTTTTTCTGTTATATTTTTAAGTCGGCTAAGTAGATTTCCTACGTTCTTGCTACAAATATTTTTGATATCTCAGCTGAACTGCCATTTTGCTAGGAGTATAAAATGGCAAAAGATAAACAAGAGCTGGTCTGTTAAAATTTGTGGGCACTTTACAAGATATCTTCACCGCTGTTCCTGTTATTTTGTGCTGTGTAAAAGCAACCAAGCAGTGATTAGAAGCCTTAAAAATACCTGTCCAGCAAGGCTGGATTTTCTCTGCCTCAAGTATGAGAGGAAGATGACCTGCTTCCACAGAGTTTCCTTGCAGTGCATCATATATTTGATGGAAGATGCCTGCTGAGAGAAATAAAGTAAGGGTGTAGAAAGCTGTTGAGCAGCTCAGCAACCCCGAGTAAAAAGATCTCAGAGCAATCTCAGTTCTCTCTGCCATGGGTTTCTTGGCAAGGAGCTGGAATTGAGACTTAACCACATGCTCTGGGCCAGTACTTCTCCCCTTCAACAACTTATTGGCCAATTTCAGACAAACTTGAAGAGAGTAAAATGCCTCCAGTGGAGCTGAAAGCCCAAAATCTTAATGAAAAGATTAGAAACACCTTTACTGAGTGTGATGCAGTGTACTACTAGAGAGCAGATAATAGCGAGCTCCAGAGAACAGTGAGCTCATTTGCTTCAGTTAGAGTCTGTACTCAATCATAAGATAAAAATCCACTTAAAACCAGGCTTGATTAGATCTAATGTTTAGGGAATATTTTATAAAAGGTCGTGAATTAGATTTTGGATGAAGCTTTCTCTCTTTACTGTGTCCCGGGGGTACAAGTAGGAACTCCAGGTGAGTGGAAATAGAGATCTCATTCTCATAATCTTGTGCTCCACTGGATCCCAGCCTGCAATTCCTCTAGAAATTCAACAAAAAATTTACAAGCTTGAAGGGTATCACAAAAACTCATAAACCATTATTATTTTTGTTATTTTATTTATTGTTGTACTCCTGGTTTACTAGGCAAGCTAGTAATAAAAAGAACAGGATTCTGTCATGAAAGCCATCCATGGAAATTAGGAAAATATCTTCCCTGTCAAATACTTATACATCATGCAGAATTAATTAAGGCTTTACTCATTATGGCTGTCTTCTAAAGAGTGATTAAAGATATATATACACTTTATTACATTATTCATTTCTATAGGGTTTCCTAAAATGAGAATGAAATAATTAGGAAATAAAAAGCAGTGAAAAATATTTTAATTGGTAACCATAAAGAAAGAGCTCATAAATGTATTATAATTGTTCAGATGCTGCAAGAACAGAGAATTCAAAGATAGCAGTGGGTGCATGTATCGTGATTTTAAAATTCCTGTTAGTGAACACATCATAAGTTAAAATTGAGATAAGGTCTTTAAATACCTAATAGCCCCCCTTAATACATTTAGTACATTAAGTGTAAATGTGTTTTCATTTTGCACTTGCCAGGAATGTTGAATGTCATTAGATAGTTAAGCACCCAATGAGCAGACCCTGATCTATGAATCTTCTGTATAGGAAGTGAGTATCAGTCCCCTTTCTGGTGTTTGGAGGTGGTATGATGCAGCAAATAAAGTGATGGAAAAGCAGGGGAAAATGTTTATGATTGCAGCTGGTGTCAAAACTCATCTCCTTTCTTTGCTGGCATTTACACTGCAGCTTTGAAGATTATCCTTGAATGATTCACTTCCTATCTAATGTTCTCATTAGGCAAACTTGATAAACACAGACCACTAGGCACTCTCTCATTTTACAGAAATACGTCTTTTTTCTTGAACTGCATAGCAAATGGTTTCTCTAAACCAGCTAAATCGACCCCTTAGGTCCAACGACCAAATTTAATAAATGTTCGTCTTTGCTAAAGTACAGCGCTTAATTATCTCATTCATTAATACATCAATGGTTGCTTTGGCTGATTAAATTTCTTCCATCATTTTGACAATATGATCTAAGTGTAAAGGACAAATATTCCATGTAAAAATGAAACATTGTATTCTAGGCAAATGCCATAGGTTATTTCTTAACTCCAGTAGCCCACTGCAGGGGCTCACGTTAGGAGCCATCAGAATTGTTCTCAAGAGTAATGTACTCATCACTGTACTGGGGAGCTAGAAGCACTTCCACAGGTTGGAAGTCCAGGAAGGAGAGCGTGAGTTTGTCATCTGGTCTCTGGCATAAAGAATAGTCATAAAGAATTCTTGGATTTATACAAAGCAAAATTAAATTAGGGAATGTCAGCATGCACTCCTAAATTAGTTTAAGTTACTAGCTTGTAAAGTCCATTCTTTTAAGCAGAAATGACACTAGTAAGCAATGTCTTCTTAAGGTACCGACTGATGATTTCTCGTCTTATCGGGATTGTTTTACACAAGGAGATGATTTAAGCATTTTCTTCCCTTTAAAATGACAATGTGGCATTCATGATATTTTCAATATCCTTTAGTGATTTCTCTCATCCTTTGTTTTCCCTTTGTGAGAGCTTGAGTCTGCTAGTCAAAATATTGGTGGAGAACACCTTTTTAGGTCCTTTGAGTTCAGCCATTAAACAGTTTACATTTGCCAATGTATTGCTCTTACACTAAACAATCCAACAGCTCATTTCTCATCACAGATCTTTGGGCTGTATTAAATGAGAGGTCCTAACAGAAACTCACTGTTAAAGCAATTTTAAATGCTCTCTTTATGAGCTAAAAGGACTGTGCTGATGAAACAGAGGTGATAATAAAAGTAGAACTCTTCAGTCATATTCATGAACTATTTCAGAATATTTCATTTGTAAATGAGCAGAGGAGGCTCACACCTTTACGACTAGAGAGAAAAAGAAGTTTAATTGCTTAATTTTTTCCATTAACTCTACTTAAGCACATCAGACAAATGAACTTGGGTAAGTTCGTACTAAGGAAGTCTTCTTTCAGGGCTAATGAATTCCTTAAAGATAATGTAATAGTGAATGTAGCTTTATAATCTAAATCTGAGTATCAAAATCTATATCAGGTAGTAAACTGCATCATCTTCCAAAATATGGCAGCACATAGCACTGAAGAAGTTATTCATTTGAAATAAAATTAAGAAAGTAGCAAAGAGAAAGAAAAATACAGGTCTCCTCTATTTGCTTCTCAATCATTTCTATATGCAGAAGAATCCTGTGGTTTTACCTAGGTAACAATAGAGAAATAATTGAAAGGTCATTGAATGTGTAATTTAGTTTTGCTGTAGCATCATTTATGATTTCTATTAGCAATATTAAAACTAAGTGTCAAGGGTACAAGTTCTCAAAATTACAGCAGCTGCTGACACTTTTATAAGTAGTCCTAGAGGAAGGCTGAAATTTCATTGAAAGTAGAAATTGGTACAGTTACCATACGAGGGCAGAGTTTTTGCTAAGGTTCAAACATACACTGTTTATGGAGCAGTACAAGGAAACAATGTTTGCTAGTTATATGCCTGCTTCTGAAGTTATATGGCAAAATTTAATTTCCATAGTTACCATTCTTATATCAAATTCTGTGTTAAAAGTAATGATTAGAACTGATAACATGAAGAATGTCAGAGCAAAGTTTTATGTTATACATATACAAAAATACAGTAAAATCAATATGATAAAAAGCCCGGTTCAGAGCTTGTCAGCCTTCAAGGTGCAACACATCAGATATATCTACAGTCCACAAGTTTGTTAAAGATGTAGAAAGATGCATTTCCATAGAAAAGCTCAAACAACATTTATCCTTGACATCTATCCATTTTTCTCTATATATGCCAAAAGGGATTAGATAAATATATTATTATATATATATTATTGAAACAGATAACTTTAATGCATGCAAATAATATTTTAAAGTCTACTTGCCTTTATTACATAATATGCAATCTTGCTTCACTTTGTCAGAACTTTCTGCATGTGCCTACTCATTTAGTATAATAATCAAATTCTAGTGCTAGTCATCCAGAGCAAGTGAGGAATATAAAGAAAATGTTTTTNGAGGAATATAAAGAAAATGTTTTTAAAAGAGAAGGGAGATAAAGAAGTTACAAAAGTTTTGTATTATTAGAGAGAATTTAAAATACATGGTACTCTTTTCAGAGTCTAGTAATTATCAGTCACAGCAGTGCATCTGTTGTAATCATTAATTTGTAAGACTAACATAACTGAGGGGAATCTTGTGGGATAGAGGAGGTGGGTAGAAGTGGTACCTTTCAGTTTCAGAGGAGGCACAGCTTTTATTTCAACTCAAGTCATCTTGTGAAGTGAAACCCTTACAGTTACATTAACGATACATGGATGATAGTCATCTTTCCTTTGAGTAACCTGAGGTGAAGAAATTGAATATATTGCCTTTAATTTTAATTTCTGAATATCCTTAAGCTCTTGAATTGACCCATTATCCACTACAATTTGACCTCACTTACATTATGTCTATGGGAATACTGCACACCTGCATTCAATCCTAGATGATGTAATGATAGGTAATTAGGTTTGCAGAATCAAGAAGGTAGTGGATAGGAGAAGCATGGAACTGTCCTTCATCAGGTCTCATTATTGGGTTTGGGAAGCACACTCCTTTGGGAAGGAGGTCTGGTTAAACCACATAGGAAAGAATACTCCTTTTCTCAGTAGGTAATGAATTTCTATAACTTGCTATCTATGAAAGTAATATTTATCAGCAAATTTAAAAGGTGATTATGCAACAGGTCTTCAAATGCATAATGGGCTGACATGGGCCTTGCACAGCAGTTGTAGATGCTGAGGGAGTGCAAAGAGAATGGGCTACAGAATCCTCTTCACATCCCCTTCCTGAATAGCATGTTGTGTGCTAGAGTCAGCATACTGGAATAGAAACATGTGCTGTGTTTATCAGAGCATGTTTATCATAAGGATGGACTTGTTTGAAAATAAGTAGTTTCTCTGTATACCTTAAACTCCTGTATCTTTACCAAAGTAATATCTTTTAATCAAAGAGGTGGAGTCTTTTTGTTTGATTGGTTGTTTTTTGCCTACCATGTTTATGGATAAGAAGCTTGTAATCAGCTGGTGCCTCCATACTAAGTTGTATAAAATCAAACATATTTGTACAACTAATTATACATTTCACCTGCTTTGGATAATAAGTACTTGGAGCTCCTTTGTGTTTGATGCTGAAATGAATATAGAACAGTGAGAACTGAGCTACTGGAGTTAATGTTTTCTCTGAGCAGCTAATTAGAACAGGGCAGGTTATTGCCCTGGGCTGCTGCTGCTGGGGTTTCATGTTCGGTGCTCACCTATCATGAATTAACACAACATATGATTTCTGTTTGTCAGGGGGACATCTGTTTAAAAAGCTGAAATGTTTGACAGCAATAGATACAGCAAAGGTTTCCATTACAGAAAGAGGGGAAACAAGAAATTTCCTCATGCAAAGGTGGCTCTTGCTTCCTGTTACTGTTGGCTCCTTGATGCTACTTGCTGACATGTTCCAAGCAAGTGGACCTTCTTTGTGCATATTTAGGAAATAAGCAGCTTTTCACTATATTTTAAAGACTCAATAAGCAAAAAGTCCAGTTAACAGGACCGTTTGCTCTCCAGAAGACAGTTCTCATCTTTTAAAAACCACTTGTAGCTGTGAAGGTGGAAAGAGAAAAATTGGAAAGGAGCACTGCATTATGGACACAGAGGGAGGAAGGCTCTAACCATTGTGGGGAGGATTCTCTGCAACTGCAAGATATCTTTAGATACCTTAAAATTTCAGTACTCCTCTCTATACTCAACACTGACAGCTCAAGTTTCTCATTAAGGAAAACCTGTGAGCCTGGTATAACAGAAGGTGCTATTTGCATAAATGATGAGAGCGTTTATACTGGGGGAAAAAGGAAAAAAAAAAGAGTCATTTAGGTGATTGTGCTGTACTGCTGCCATATAGTTTTTGTTATGGATAAGCAGTACTGTACTCATGACCATTACAAGCTGTTTCTGGACCCTGAAGAAATAGTCACTGTACAGATGGTCCCTTTCCAGGCTGCGTGAACATTCCTCACATCGCATCCCTCTCCCACACTTCCTTTCTTAATATCTGACACTTCTGGGTAAGCAGGTGGTGGTGACTGGTGGAGATCTGGGAAGACAGGTTGGGCCAAAGCATCCCAAGGAGGGATGTCTGGGTAGTCTGTTTTGCTGCACTCAGTTTTCAGATAAACTCAGCCCTGGCTGGTCCTGGCAAGCTAAGGAGCCATGACCATGCATTTTTCCCCATGTGTGCATGCTACAGTGACCCTAACAGTTCAAGCAATGAACTGTTGGGATTTCTCCTTATGGTATTAGATCTCAGCGTGTTGCTCTACTCAATTTGAGACGAAAAAGACGAAAAGCATTCACCATACTACCTTGTCTCTGTAGTACTCTGTGAAACAAAAACAACAACAAAAAAGAGAACTTGTGGAATAAGAACACAAATAATTTACTTTTCTTCTTGGATATTTACTTCTTCATCTCTTAACCAAAGAACAATGAAAGGTCAATGAAAATCTCTGACTCTGACTTTTTGATACAGCCATTAAACACCCTTTATTTTTTAATACATGATATTCTTTGAACGTTCTTCAGAGTTTTCTGCTTTTCATTCAAACTTTTGACAAATCTGCAAATTTTATTGACAGATCAACATTTTTTATTCATCCTTTGTGGCAAACTGTAGGCAGGTCTAGCATTATCACACACTGTTTTCTTCACTGACTGCCTGTATTTGGAAAAGGTACAGTTTTTCCTTGGGATGAGCAGCTCGGTTTTTTTTTTTTTTGTACTGTGTAAAC
>VXAV01002938.1:192419-206503 GCA_013399715.1 Alectura lathami
CTCAAGATACAGCTCATAAATACTGTTGGTATAATTACAGTCGATACCATAACATACTTCAGGGTATTTATCAATACTGCTACAGTACTCATTTTGTCTTGGCCACTAATAACTTTCAGAAAATACATCTAATTCTGGTGCATCTGGAGTGTACACATAACCTCACCCTACCCGTACTTCTAGGCACAAAAGACAAAGCAATCCAGTTTTCAGGTGTGTATTAGCTGAAAATCTCTCAAGTGCGACCATAGCTGAGAATATAATCAAAGGATTATGAAAAAAAAGGTCTTAGAGTATAATTTCTCACTAGATAGAAAAAGAGGCTACTGACACTTCAGAACACCTCGGTGACCTCTCTAAGCAGTACTGAGGAAGGTCACCAAGCCATGCACACTCATACTTGCAGGATGTTTGAAGACTGACCAAGTTCTTTCAAGTTCTGAGATGTCAGTTAGCTTCACAAAGGTATGCCCTTGAAAGTGATAAGAAACACCATTTTTTCTTGCACTGGAACAGGCTGCCCAGAGAGGTTGTGGAGTCTCCTTCTCTGGAGACATTCAAAACTCGCCTGGATGCGTTCCTGTGCAATCTGATCCAGGTGTTCCTGCTTCAGCGGGAGGATTGGACTAGATGATCTTTTGAGGTCCCTTCCAATCTCTAACATTCTGTGATTCTTCTGAAAGGAAGGGAAAGACAACTTATTCTCCATTGGAGATCTATATTTGGACAACTAATGTTTGGATTTATGGGTCTTGTTCATTTACTACAATATCAGAGAACGAATAGCTAGCTCTTTGAAAGGAAGAGTATCAAAAATACTAGACTGCAAACCCAAGTACCATAAATGTCTTTTCCACTCTTCTTTACCATAGCGGCTGTAAATAACGTGATGTCCCAAATCTCTCAAGGAAATACATTAATTGCAATATTTTTCTTGTGGATCAGTAGAAGTTCCAGCTTCTGTGGCTTCCATAACGGGGTATTTCTGGGCCAATCTTCAGCTGTAGTAGCAATGCTCTACTGTAATATGCTGTAGAAAAACAACTTTCCTCTGGTTGGCAGCTTTGCACACTGCCTGTCTGATCACTATATGCAGTTTCATGTGCGATAAAAGAGCATCCCTTATCAAATAAGAGCAGGAGCTTCCCTGGAGAGTCAGTTGCTGTTTGAATCTAATGAAAACCCCTCTGGCTCTGAGATAGCAGGCAAGCACGTCTGTACACCCTCACACATCCACACTAACACACGTACTGCTCCCAGCATGGCTATTAGAGCAAATGTAGTTAGTGTGTTGGTGCCGGCGTAGAAGAGACATAGCTTTAGTTTTAATCAAACATGCATTAAGAACAAGTGACTCGAGTGGAAGTGTGCCATGATGGACTTCAGGTATAGCTGGATCCCCATTTCTGGTGGCATGATTATGGCACAAAATCATGAGAAGAGACTCCAAAGGGGTCAGTCTGTACCTGCTTTTGTTCTCATTGGGACAGTAACTTGTTTATTGTTTTCTTTGCCTCTGTGGTTATTCTGTTTCCCTTTCCTCCTTCCACACATGCTGGTGTCTGGACCCTAATCCTCAGAGATGGTCAAAATCCTAGATAAAATCACCGGGCTTCCTCCAAGTAATTCATAGTGTTCTTAATTAATTGATTCTGCATCATGTGCTACCTTGCTTCACCAGGTCACCCAGGTAGTTGTTTTTGTCTGAAAAAGTTGGTAAGAAACAGCCTTCCAAACTGTAAATGAAGATTAATATCAATATATCTTACTGTGGCTTCCTTGTGATAAAATGGCTTCCTACCCACCTTCAGTCTGTATGTGCGTTGTCCGTGTGAAGCAGCTCAAATCACCTCAGAAAATGGGCTTAGTCACTGGTCATGAAAATAGATTGCCTGTCAGAAAGAGAGACATGACAGCAATCCTTTTACAGCCTCCTTCTCTCCTCCTTAACTGTTCGGTGTACAACTGATAGCTTGTGTATGCCAATGCTAACCATTGATAGCATCACTGTGAACTTTAAAATAAAACCCTTATTTTATTATTTTTCCTCCATGTTTAACGAAAGCTTCTGCCTACTCTGTTAGTAACATTGCTGGATAAATTTCTTCCTTCCATAGTCTTCCTAATTACACTGGATGCTTTACTTTTCCAGCATTTCCAGTGTCAGGTACATGTAAACAGAAGAAGATGTCAAAAGAGGGTAGATTAATTTTTTTGTTTTGTTTTTTGGCAGTTCAGGGGTGGTCAGAATAAACATTGACCTAATATACTTCCATGACTTGCTACCTCTAAAACTGACAGATTTTTTTCTCTGTGCAAAGACAGATTGAGTTTCTTTAAACCAGCTTAGCTTGCTCAGCAAGGCTCTTAAAGGTATGAAGGAAGTGTTAATAGTTCCAGATATGCATTTATTTAGTACCTCAGTGTTTGCTGTGTGACACCTTCACCTCAGAGAAGTAGATCCAACTTCTTGGTTGAAGGGAGATTGTATGAGGAGGTAGTGCAAAGAAGAAAGATGAAAGGAACAGAAAGAGTCTTCAGGAATAATAAAAGAAATGTAAAAAGAAAGAGCTGCCAGAGTCAATGCTGGATCAGGAACCACAGGGCTGGAATGGCAACTGTGAAAGCAAAGAATCTTCATTTAGTGGTTGCTATCCTTCACCCTTTCTTTTCAAGAAATGGACATGCAAATCATGATCAGTGACTCTTTATTTTCTGCTGAATGAAGGATAAGCAATTCTGAATACTTATTCATCGAGACCTACAATATTAGAAAATTATGAAAGAGATGTGGAATAAGGAACCTAGTGCTGTCTTGAGAAATGATCCCTGGTGCTTGGGATGAAAAGACTTCTAAAGAATTTCTATAGAAGATAATGAGCTTTTAACATGAAGCAAAGAACTAAAATTATTTACAGGTTGCCTAGGAGTCACAAGGGAAGAGATGTCTGCTTAAAATGGACTAGCTGCCTGCCTTCGTCTCAATAAACGTCACATTTCTTAATTCCACTTTAGGGGCTATATATAACATGATAGAAAAGTATTGTGGAAAAAAAAAAAATGGAAAGCAAGCTTTCAGTAAGGTATGTATATTCCTATACAAATAGGCCGTTGGAAGTCCTGCCTCTTCCTAAATCCATTACTTATTTCAGTGTCAGTATAGAGACTGAGAAGTTTAAATCTGATCAACAAAACATCTCCAACAAATCCTGTCTGCAAACAAAACAGAATTGCTTCATTCACTTTCCTCTCAAGTATGCTTCTTAACTATTTGCGTTATGTGTTTAATACATCAGCCTAAAGCCGTATGCTTCAGTTAGAACCACGCTTCCCTCCAGCATGAACGTATTAATCCCAGCTAATATTTTAATAAGAAGTTTCACCACTTAAACATTTAAAAAAAAAAAAAAAAAACCTTTTAAAAACACTTTTAAAGAGTATTTTTTGTTTTGTTTTGTCATGACAAAAGCTTGATGGAATAATGGAAAATGCTGCTTGGGAGAGAGAGCCTGGTCACGATGCAAAGGGAGTCTAGTGCCCTGTTCCTGCAGCTGCCCCACGTCTTGCTTGCGGCAATTCACCACCCTTCTTCTCCCTCTGCATTGCTTGATGCCTGTTGTCCATGGAGGCCACTGAGGTCTCCAGGAAAGAGCTGTTTCTCTCCATCTTCAGACAACTCCAGGAAGAAAAAAGCCCTGATTGCATAACTAGCTTCAGCTGCAAAAGAAATAAAATCTAATAGTGGTTATAAACAAACCCAAAATATGCTTATGAAGGGAGATTCCAAATCTAGTGAAGCTGTTTGCTCCATTGCTAACTAACAGTTGTTCCACTGTATTGCTGTGAAGTGCTGCAGCACTTATTTATTAAAAGGCTAGAAATTTACATCTGTTCGTCCTCCATGAACTTGATCTGGGCAGGATAAAGACACACTTCCCATGTGACCAGTCAAATGAGGTTGCTTTGCTGCAACATCTGCAGTACTGCCAGCACGCTGTGATGGAGAACTCTGGTTAGTAGGGTGCCTCCAAATACTCATCTTAGTCTTTGAGAACACAAATCCTTATCTAGAATATAGTAATGTTGAATCTGTCTGATTGCTACTTTCCTTTGTGTAAGGAAAGAATATCATTTATACAGAGATGATAGTCTTCTGTCTATGTTGAATTTTTGATATATCCCACAAGATGCTGGTAAGGGTGGCATTGCCTATTCTGCATTTCCAAAAATAAATTATCCACGATATATTGTAAACAATTGTAAAAATCACCATCCCTAATGCCTTCAAAGATATGTATAAGAAGAACAGCAATCATACTGTGTCAAATTCACCTGAGCCCAGCTATTCTGATATTTTGCAATCTCTCTCTGCTCCGTTTTTCACAGTCCCAGGGCCTGTAAACAGCGTTTTCTATAGCAAAATGAAACAAAGTTCCCTGGTCTGATAGTACACTGTTTTACTATTTTTCTCCTCTCGACATTCTGACATCTTTGAACAAAGGGCTTTGCTATTTGCTTGCTTCTTCAAACCTATTTTGCAGCTACCTCGGATAGAGTACATTTTTGACCATTGTACAAATATGGCCAAAATTGGTAAAAATCTCTAACTGGATTATTTGCATATGTCATCCGAATAAAAGTAAGGTAAAGGAACAAACCAAAATTCAGTGAACTGATGTGATCCTATATCCTAAAGTGTCCTTTCTCATAAGCTGGCCAGCTAGCTACCCTTACTTATCTTTGCCTTTACCCTAATCACAGGCAGCTGTCCCTTTCACCACCTAGTTCTTGGCAAACAAAGGCAAAATCTGTGTTCAATGATGGTGATGTGAACAAACTACAGTACAGCTCTGTTCTAATTTCCAAGACAGTGGTGATGGTTTATAATACTCTCTCTGTTTTAATTACTTATTTATTTTCATTAAATGCTCAGCCTAAATAAAAGCTGTAAGAAAGCTACTGAAAATCTTGGAAACATGAGAATTCTCCCTAGACACAAGTGCTTTCTCTTGTTAGTAAAACAGCCCATTTTTTTTTTCCTAATGAGATCCTCCCACCAGGAGAAATGCACAAGGTCTGAATGCTGTTTTCTGCCTCTTCAGACCATTGGCACAGCTTTGATTTAAGGACTTGCACTTTAATCACCCATCATGTGTCATTACCCCGACAGGCGGCAGCAGCCGCAAGATACAAGTTCCAATAAATTGCACTGAAAATCGCTGAAGCGATCCTTTGTTGATTTTCCTTTACAGCTATTCAATGGCAGATCAGCTGTCATAACAACACAGTGCCTGTGGCAACTGGGTGAAATTAAACGTGAAGTATGTTCAAGGTAGCTGGTATAAAGCCGGAATATCCCTTTTTTTTTTTTCTGTAAATTCAAATGCTTTCCTCTTCTCTTGGTAATGCCAAGCCTGTGGCAATTGGCCAAAACAAATGCTTTCTCTTGTAAGATAATTGTCAGATGCACTGCAGTACAAATAATCAAGTGCTTTTGTATGCAAATCTCCGCAATGCTTTTTTTAAGAAAAGGACAGGAGGTAAGGACTTCTCTTTTGTTATATATATACATATATCTAAAAATAAAACAGTTTCTAATTGGGTGCTGGGAGAAAAAGCATATAGCAGCCCTTTTTCATTTCTTTGAGGCTGGCTGCACAGCAATGTTTCTAGTAGGAAAGTGAAACATAAATTTCTCTGCCTGGAAAGTGCACATGGGCCCTGCTTTGTCTTTTGCATTTGTATCAGGAGTATAATATTCTTTTGTTTGTTTGTTTGTTTTTTGTTTTTTCCAGGATAGTTGTCTCTCATTTTTTGTGTTTCCCAAATATCAACATTCAAAATTAAGTATGAGTGTGAGTTATTTTGAAAAGTTCTCTTTATCTTGAAATTTTCAAATTTCATATTGAAATTTTCTCTATTTTCATTTTCTTGGAAAAATGACCAGCTTAAAGTTGTGGTGAGCTCATCTTTTCAATACCTTCACATTTTCAATTTCTTAGAAAGCCTCTTAGGGGGTAGGATTCCCAATGTGTGTCCTCTAGCTGCTGTTTTATTTTCTGAAGTTACTGAGCACATCAGTAATAATCTCAGTATCTCTTTTCTCCTATTAAATTACTAGTTTATTCAGAGAAGAATTTATATGTGTTTCAGATTGCAATAAGGTTGGTGTTCAAGTTTGGCCAGCTGTTGTCAGGAGGTTTCTGAGCAGTGGAACACATTTCAGATCAAAGATTACAGCTTTTATGTATGTGAACATTGCTGGAACACAACATGTCTGTGTAAGCTTTTAAGGAAATTACATGTGATCATAGAACACTTGACAGCCAGAATTTCAGAATTACTCATCTTTTAGTTACTTGTTGCTCATCTATCAGGCTTAGAGTTTAGTTTACACCTCCTCCTAGTTTGATAGGGCAGATACAATGGCCTCAAAAAACTCTGATGCTCACCATTGCCTTCCTTTCAACCACCGGCTGCCACCATGTCCCTCCTGGGCTCTGAGCTCACTGGGGAAAGGTGACAGATGCAATGTGAGGGCTCGAGTTACTGCTCAACCTGCAGCAGCTCACCAGGGCGCATAAGGTGTTTGGCGCTGGATGAGGTGCCATTTAAAGGCTGTGGTGACTGGAACTGGAATGTGGGGGAGAGAAATGTGTAGACACAGTAATTATATTTGAACATTCGTGTCAGAAATTCTCATCATAACACAGCACACACACACACAAAAAAAAAAAAAAAGATACTTTTTTTTTCTGACGTTTTCTTACGATAGTAAGTTATACATGTTTTGGTTGGTTCTGAATCTCAAGGTCACCTGCGCAAAAGTATATCTTAATGCAAATAGTTTTAAGACAATGTTCTGACAGATTACTTATTTTTTTCCTTTAATCCATTTGTTAGAGGAGTAATGAGTAACCACATAATTCAGCAGTGATGTTTACTGGTTTATATAGAGACAAATGGATTTCAAATTCAGCACATATATAGGTGCACAGTCTCATTTTTCTTGAATATTTACCTTAAGAGATATTTAATGCTTCTGGTGTATATAGCTCCCTGGATTTCCATGCTTCTGTTTTATTGAACCAAATAATTTTCCTGACTAGTACTTAGAATATAAATGCTTCTGTGAATACATTAGTTTCAATTTGGGTGTGAGGGAGCTAAATGTGATGTGTGTGCTGGGTTTAATATTGGCTTCTAGTGGAGGAAGTTCATACATGATGTATGGTTATTTTTATATTTGCAATGTCATCAGGACCTGGGCCCATCTCACTAACAAAGATTAAATAAAATTCAATCAAGAAAGCATTGTTAAGCAATAGTGAGACATAAATTAGTTTAGTGTGTATGTACTCTACACGACTACTTCCACTTCAGAAGAGCTAGCTTTTTTGATATTATTTCTTACCCCTTTCCCTTGCCCTTCCCTTGCCCCTGTCCCTACCTCTATCCTGTCACCTCTATTCTCTTGTGTCTAGTCATGCTAACTTTAAGGTACATCTCATTTATAAGGTTGTAACCATGTTCCAGCAGGACAAAACCTCAGGCTCAAAGAGAACAGTATTCTCATCTCACATCATTTTCCCATCCATTTCCTTTCTTATCTAACCATTTTCTTCTCCTGGAGCAGAGCAGATCTCTTTTCACACAAGAATAGGAGACTATTCTTTTTTTCTTAATCCATTTGGATTGCTTAATAGTTTTAGACATCACCACTCATCTGTCCTTCCAGACCTTGCCCTCCCTCACTGCCTCTGAGTGGGTTGTTCTCTTCCTCTCCCACAGAGTTGCAGAGTCTACTCTCACCAGTGCTTTCTTCTCATGATCACCACTGTTCCACATTCACTCATCTATCTATCCATTTCAGAGCTTCATACTGTTCTTCCCATGTGAATTTAGGATTTGAACATCAAAAAGTGTGGACAGCATCTTCAATCATGTGTTTTCTTATATATCTGTGTTTCTTCTGCACTTTGAATGAGATAAACACAATCTTCTTCAGCACAAAGCCTATATTTCAAAAGATTATTCACTGGTTTTGATTACTGCATACTGTCATAGGTCTTGCATCATTACTCTTTTTAAATTAATTTGTTTGGGATTTAGGATCATTAAAATTATTATTATTAAAATTAAATTATTATTCTGTTCTTCAACAATGACTAGGGGGATTGTTCCTTTATTAGTATGTGTACTAAAAGTATCTTTCCTCCATAGCTGATTGTTCATCTATAGCTTTAATTTGATGTAAAAATTTACTTTTACACAAAACAAGGAAAGAAAGAACCATTGAGCTACAACAACAATAGAAATTTACAAAAGCTTAAAAATATGTAGGATATAAACTGCCTTTGAGTATCAAGTGACAGGGACACTAAATAAGTAACATACACTTCCCTGTATAATTCTCCTATAGTTAAAGAAAAACACTTCAAAAAAAAAGTGTTTATATGCAAATACTTTATGCTTTATATGAGAAAAGTTTATTTCTTCTTAAATATCATATCAAATGTCGATATTAGCCAAAGATAATTTTATGTAACTGCTTGCATCAGTGCAATTTTAAGCTTTTCTTAAAGGAAGCAATTCTGTCTTCAAGCATAAAGCAAGTGTCATTTTATATACTATTTTCTTTTTGCTTCACTTTTTTTCTGACTCTTCAAAAAGACTTGCGTGTTAGCTTTGGTCAGAGTCCTCTGTGAAAATCCTACCACAGTATGCAGTACAAATACTGTGTATAGATTCTATGATTATCAAACACAAACAAGAATTTACATCTGTGAGGCATACAAAAGGAAGAGAAAATACAAGGTAGGAAGATGAGCTGTCTACAAGCTGAAAATGCTGTATACAAAAGAACTGAAGGCATTCTTTCCTATACCCATTCCTGCTGTGCATGTCAGGTGCAATCAGAATGAAGGATTTATAAACGCAGATTTTCTTTCAGCAGTCCAAATATATTTTCCTTGTGGGAAACGGGTTTCCTTCACTCTGAATTTTGTTCCTAACCATTAAGATTCAACCTCTGCATCAGTATGTGAGCTCCCCTCCATGTTCTTTCAGCTATTTGTTTGGTATGTGATGCTTGAACATGTCTTAATCTGTTTAGTGTTTTGTGTTCATTGGGGCTGGGGGAGGCGGGGTTGGAAAGATATATTCACTTATGGCCAATGCTATTAATTTCTGGCTATCTTCATGTTATGGATAACTGAAGAAACGTGGCTCCATTTTTAGATAAATCTTTTTAGGATCCTGCAGGAATGAATCGATCAGGTCTGTCAAATGAGAAGCTAATGAATGAATGAGCTCTTACTGTTGTCCTAATTATTTATGATTAATCCAACAAAATCCATATTTTTTTAAACTGTTTCCATCAGGCCACAGAATAATTAGTCTTCCATTCACTTTTCTTTTTCTTTTCCATATTGAGTTATAACATTTGATCATGTGGGAATTGTGTTGTGCAGGCACTATGTACACCTTTATGAAATTCATTTTACCTTGCCTAGCATCATTTATTCAATTCTTAACTTCCATCTGGCAAACTCATAGCAGACCTCAGAAAAGAAGTTTTATGTAACTGTATGGATGTAGGTGAACATACAACCTAGTTCAGAAAAGAAAAATGACTTTTAGTTGAAAGGTTCAGTGCTGTAGTTCCAGCTATAGTTCTTAACTGGTGGAATAGTATTTTCCTTTAAAGTTGTTGTCTTGTTTTGAAATACACAAATTCTCCTTCTGACTTTGCAAAAGGGTAAGTAATGTGATCCACTAAACATACAGATGTTTAAGAAAGTTGCCAGCTGTACACATTCATCAGAACATTAAAGCAAAGCAGTCTGTGCAGGTACAAGTAGGTCCGCGGGATTGCCAAGGTGAAATTGTTTGAGCTGTGGTGGCTGTGAGACTTCACCACGTCATACTGTTCGTGTAAGCAGATTGTTTAAGTCTCAACCACAATAAAATAAAAATCTAGACATGATTGGACAATATAGGGATTTCATGAATGTAATTCTTACGCTGTTGATCCAACTGTAATACAGCTTTCAGAAAGATACCTAAAATGACGGATCTTTGATCTGATTTTAAATTGTAACAACAAAATAAAATTACACATCTAGGATTTTAGCGGAAAAAAAGTTTAGAGCTATGATGGAAATCTTGCATTCATCAAACAGAAAAATTCTTCTCGTCTCTGTAGTATTGCTGTTATTTTTTTGACATTAAATTTATTCCCTAATACACATTCAACCAAAAATGCATCCTTAATATTATGTTGCTAAAGCCATTTCTTCATTCTTAAAGTAGAGCCCTAATTTATAAAAATGGTGTATATACAATGCTTTTTCATGTTATCAGTGACATGCTGAAGGATGCTTACAGATACTTAACAGATGAATATTTAGCTATGTTGCTATCAGTTGGTTTTAACTTTGCTTTTTGTTGGTATTTTACAACTTAAACTTTTAAGGAAGTCTTTGTATATACCATATGTCATACTCTGTAAGTACGTGTAATTGTGCTCCAGAAAATATTGTTAGTCTTTGGAAATGAACACATTGGCTGACATCAGTAGTCTAAATTTCAGTTAACACCACAGGCTTAGTTCCAGCTTCCCAGTCCTACATTTTCCTGTGTCAGTTAAAATACCTTCTTAAATCATATAATCAGTGACCTAACAAGTGCATGTTTCTACTAACTGGTGTGTCACATTGATCTGTAAGTACATTAGAAACCATCCTGTTCTCCTCTTACTTCCATCTCTCTCCTAAGGATGAAGATTTTCAAAGGATCGAACATATTTTCTAAAAATTCAAAATAGTGGCCATGAAATGAGAAAGAGACTCTGTTCTCAAAAATAATTATCCTTGAGAAAAGGAGTACCTCAACAGAGCTCTTACATAAATACATTTTGTTGCATGTCTTCAGAGTAGTACAAAGTATATCTATTAGATGGTTATTTTTTCCTGGCAATTGCACACATATGCATACACAATTATGCAGGAGGATTTTGCTTCTGTGGTCTTATCTTGAAACTGCTTTTTTCAATGAGCGCCTGTTACTGAAAGTGCTCCACAAGAAAGCAGTGCTCTGATATTTTTGTCTTACTTTGCAATGCAGCATAACTGTTGCATTTACTACCAGCACAAACTGGCTCTTTGCCAAGCACTTAAAGCCATAAACCCGTACTTTCAGCAAGGAAAATCTCCTGCTATCAGATTTTAAGTGGTGACTTGCCAAGCTGAAATAAGGAAGAACAGACTTTTCATAAGTGGTTGCATATTGTTTTGAAAATCAAATTACCATTTGCTAAATGCCTATCTCTAAAATTTAAATAATAGTGAAATGAAGTTCCTGGCTTTTAAGGAAAGTGGGCACCACTTAAATGACAAGGAAGACCGTTACAAGAGTACACAAGGATCCAGGATGCCCTCAGGATGTTTTGCTGACACAACGAAGCATTTGTATATGGTCCCAGACATCTTTCAAGGAACTCATCAGTAGATAGACTGATGTGAATAAGGAGTTACGGGTTTTGATTACTTATAGTGTCCCACGTCTTTCTGGATAGGCTTTGTATAGGCATTAGGCTTTGTATAGGCATTCCCAGAAAAATAACTTGTGAAGAGGTGCGAGTGCTCTCTCTTTTTGGCCTTAGAGCCTTTAATGTGGACCTGGAGACCTCCCAGAACAATGTTGGAGGTATTCAGATAACTGAGGAAGGAGAGGACAACCTGGTGAGGAGTAACAGTTTGGCAGTACCCACCACATAGCTTGGCTAGGATGACTAGGAGTTGTTCTTCTTCTGCAGTCTGCTTTTAAACTTTGCTAGCTAGTTATTTCACCTGTTGTACAGTAGCAGAATAAATCCCTTTTCTGGAAGGAGAGATTCAAATGTGCCATCAAGTGAGTACACATGAGTTGGTGTCTTGGCCTCTGCTGATCTGTGATAGCTATCTATGTCTGCCTAGCATAGGGGAGATGCAAAGTAATTACTCAGTAAGTAAAGAGGCTGAATTTCTTCCCATTTGCTGTGGCATTGTCATGTGAACCTGAGAAGTTACCACAGGTTTGCTGATAGGCAATAATTTCTTTGGATGCTAGAGATGTGCGTCTGTGTGCATCTACATGCATATACTGTTATATATGCATATACCCATACATATGTATGCTGTCTTCTACAGTTAAGTTCCTTAGATCTTTTCCATATTCTAGACTATTTCTGCTTTTGCTGATTATTGTAGTATGTTCTAACAGTAACATTACTCAGCCGTATTACTACAAATCTCTCACATGGACACTTTTTCTGGAGCAAAAGTGACTTTTTGTTGTCAGGAGACACATGAATGGACAGATGAAACCTGAAGCATTAACCGTAAACAAATTATGCCCCACCTTCCGGGTATGAATGAGTGTGCTGTCTGTGTGAAGAGCTTGAAGACGACAGGGATTTAACGTGGAGCCATCTGGGGATATATGCCTAGAACATACAAGAGATAGAGTGCGTTTAGGAGGTACATCATGTACTTCTAGCTTGCCAAGGGTAAGACAGCCTGACTTACCAGCACATTAAACTCCTGCAGTTTCTCATGCAGCACAATGTAAGGTAACCCAGTGAATTTCATGTCTATGTTGAGATGAGATACAGGGAGTTGTATGGAATGGTTATGCATTTCATCTTTCTTTCTTTTACCTTACACCAGAGTAACTTATTCTCATGGTTTCATGCCCAGAAAAGGCAATGTCATACTACATGAAATGTTGTAAAACATCTAACTGGTTCAAGTCAGGTGGGATCTGTGTTCTTTTTGATCTCTCCCAGTAAATCTAGTGGTGACCATCAGATGCCTAAACAGAACTATATGAGGTGATGACAGAGGGTCAGTGGGGAGGGAGCTGGTTCTTTAATTCCTATACTCTAAAGAAGTTTAATATATGGAATACGTATCCATTTAATATTCATAATAAGTGAGTTTTCAGACCTTTTATGCAAATCATGTAAAGGCTTTTATGTTTGGCGTACTCTATGTGTACCATGCAATGTTTACCCAGCAAAATATGCCCATTTGCTGTAATTCTGATTTACTTTACTGTTCCACCCAAACAGAGGCCAAAGGAGAATGAAGTTGACATTTGTAAATCCACAGAAGACTTCATGTGGAAAAAAACAAAAAACAGTATGATTATTCAAATTATGATTATTCAAATTATATGGGTGAACAAATCTTTAAATTTTGATGTCTCTTAAAGTCACATACATGCATACTTTCTCTCAGCATATATATAGAATCATAGAATCATTAAGTTTGGAAAAGACCTCTAAGACCACCTAGTCCAACCATCAACCTGTCACCACCATGCCCACTAAACCATGTCCCTGAGTGCCACATCTACATGTTTCTTGAACACCACCAGGGACAGAGACTCCACCACCTCCTTGGGCAGCCTGTTCCACTATTAAATAGGAGCAATACTTTATCAGAATATTTACCTCAAACATCTGGGTCAAGTCAAGGTTCTAAATTTAAAGTAAATTCTGACATTGCTTTTTTGATTATATGACAATTTTTCCTTAGTTTTTGTTTTTCCAAAATCTGTATCATCTACTTACAACTGAGATACTTAATATATGTGCCTTGATTTCTTCTACAGCTCCAGTTGTTTTGCATGGGTATACAGATTTTATTTATCCTTTTGGAAGCATTTTCTTTTAATGTGGTATTCTAATGGATGATATAATCAATAATTATAAAAAAATGCAATTAGAAAGTTAAATTAATAATATTTGAAAGAAAACGTTAACTCATAAGAGATTCCTGTAGATCAAGATTGAGATCTTTCTAATTAGTATGATTTGCATGGAAGAAAACACACTTGGTTCTGAACCAGGAATTTTCTTTATGAGGAACGATCATACTTTGCTTATTTTTAATAGAATCACAGAAACATGTTAAACGTAACAATATTAGTATGGTGAGTAGATGTGCAAATATAGTTATAACAGCTTTATGAGGTAGACAGAACAAGTTCCTAATGTTATCTCCTTAATTATATGTCTCACTTCAACTGGTGTTAAT
>VXAV01002938.1:217109-239100 GCA_013399715.1 Alectura lathami
TGTTCAGTTATTTTTAATGAAAGAGCAGAAATAGAAAGTATAATGAATAAAAAACTCTGAGAAAATGAGCACTCTCCCGTGTAATTCCACAGGCTCTGTTTTTTACTGATTCGTGTTCAGCAAGTCTCCAAAAATTAGATCACTGTATTTTACAATTGTGATAGCAATAACCCTTTCATTTAGCATTAAAACCTGATGCTGTCTTGATGACAGACCGAATTCAATTTAAGATCAAAGCATTGGAGAAGATATCTAAAATTATATATTGCTAGTTTTAACTGTTTTAACAGTCCTGCTCTTTTACAATCTGACTTTTATACAGAATGAAGAAAGATAGTAATTGATCTGGAAAAAAAAGTCACATAAGAAATTTATACTTAATTGCTGCATGTTTTGAATACAAATTTTTAGGCATCCATACTTTCCAGCAATGTTGATGATGATAAGGGTAACACTGTCCATTAATTTATTGTAAAAGAAGATGGTCTCAGTCTATATTTTCATAAATCAAAATTATATACATGCTAATGTATTTATATTTTTTATAGATCTTTGATCACTCTTTTTTCTTGACAATTAGACAAGCTCTGAGAATACTGATTTTCCAGTGACTCATGTGGGTTACCATAATTTGTCACAAATTTCCACAGGCTTTTACTATAACTGACTGCAGGGAACAAAGCTGTCAGCTTATCATTTCCCATTTTCTTTCTCTTGGTTATTAGGAAGTGCAGTTAGACAAAATGGGAATTGAAGCTGCATGACAATGCAAAAGAAAGTCGCATTCATTTCAGTGCCATGTCAAAGTCAAAGGAAAGAGCAAGAAATATAAGCAGCTGCTGGTCTCATGTGTATCATCTGATGACAGCAGTTTGCACTATACATACATAAAACTAATGCTAAGAAAGATCTCAAGAAGGAAGAATTGCCTCTGCGATTTGAGAGAAAAGACCTTTTTTATTTTATTAATGTGTCTTTTGGTTAAAATTCATAGTTGTCATGCAAAATAAATCAACTTCTTTTCCTATAATATGACCTGAAACTGCTTCTGAGTGAATAAGATATGAACCCTAAATGTTCACAGCCTTTACCCTGACATATTCAATCAGATCATGAGGCGCTGAGGAAGCTGCCAAATACTCAAGATATCATTGTTATTCTTATTAAAGCTTAGCATCAAACAAGGCCTGTTCTAGCTTGGAAACACATGTTTGAATAATACTTATAATCAAAGTAACTTCATTTATATCAGTGGAACAGCTAGCAGAAATCATATGTTATAGTGAATAGAATCCTTATTCAGTCCCACTTGGTGATATATACTTATAGATTTTTTTTTTTTTTTTTCAAAAATTACCTTGTAGGGATGCTCTATTGTCCTAATCATGCAGTTTTTACATAGTAGTGAATCTCATGTTTTGATGTGGGATTTGTAGTGCAAATTTAGGTAGCTGGGTCACAGGCTGATCATGTCAGTGTTTACTTTCTGTTATTTATATGTCGTAATTTTCATAGATGTCACTGTTCACTGAAGATAGAGTTCCTGCTGTGCACAATCCCTTTTTCCCTGGTTTTCATACTGTTCTTTCAGAAAATTGTTTTGCTAATGAAGCTTTTGCCTACTTTCTAGAAATCTGTTCAGGTAACAGTTACTTATGAAAAGCCAGCAGCCCTCCTTTTGGGGCAGAATGGGAGTCAAAGGTTCTGATTTTTTTGCTTGATTAAAATAAAAAATCAGGAATACATTCATCAGTAAATTGTCTGGATTTAGTTCATATACGTTGTAGACTCCTGGAATTAACATTGAATAAATAATTCAGCCTGTCACATTAATTCATCAAATTTTTGCTTTTATTCTAAAAATTCTCATCTTTATGTGTTTGAAATTATTTCCTCTGGTTTGAAACCTCAGAAGTAATTAATTTCAAATAATTTTCTTTTTGAATTTGAAATTTATACCATATTAATTAGTTAGTGACAGGTTGACTTACCTAATCCGTATTTCTATTTGAGAGTTGCATGGCTTACACAACAAATTCATTACTAATTCTAAGCAATATAATAAAATATGCATTCAAATTTCACTTTCATGAAATATTTAAATATTTGAGATTGAATTTATGAAATCTCTGTCCTTAAAGAATATGTCTCTGAGAAAGTTCACAATAAAGGAACATGGCTGGGTCACAAATATGAAATTCATTTTCAAAATTACTGACTATTGAAAGAAAATATTTTTCATTATTTGCTTTGCTAATTTTCAATGTTTAATTAAGGAAAATAGAAGTTAAAAGAAGAAGGAAATAATTATCTATCCGTTATTTTTGTGAAATTAATTTATATTCATAAAAATGGAATGCTTCCATCTGTGTTAACATACTTTCTTTCAACCTTTGAGACATGCAGTATTCGTTGATTTTGAGTCTTATGCATCTCTTCAGGATGAGGGCTAAGGGGAATATTTTCACCTGTGTGCTTAAATTAAAGTCCCGTTGAGCAGTCCCATAGATTCAAATTTTTCTGCTAGGTTCAGTGCATCGCTTGAATTCTGGAGAGATGCTACTTAAGCAAGCAAAAATGTCACAACAGGAAGGGAAAGCTGAAGTTAAGAGAAGAAATTTAGTAATTCACTAACTGACTCACAGAACTCTACTAAATTTGAAAATAAGGTAATAAGTAGAAATGAATTAATTATAGTGTAAGAGCTTGTCCCCTTTAAATGTAATTTATCTGCATGGTCTTTCTTTGCCTGAGCAAAAGTGAATTCGGGAAGAAGGAATTTTCTGTGTATCATTGACAGAAGACTCACTATGGTAGCCCAGCACGAGAGGACATGCTAAATTTGGCTTAAATGTTAAATTGGAATTTAAATTCATTTTTTCAAATATAATTCAATTAAGCTTTAAAGCAGTTTTCTCTTACCCAAATTCCTATCCTTATTACCCGAAATTGAAAATTCAAAAAGTTCAGATTTGTTTTTCTTAAAGAGTTGAACAAAAAGTTCTTCTTTTTTGTTAACCACTTCCATGTTTATTAAGAGTAATCTCCACTCCTGAATTTTGCACTTTGATTTTCAGTGATGAAATTGTTAATACTATAAAGCAATGAGGTTACTTGCTACAGAATGAAGAAGGGGAAGATAATGGGTTAGACTGGGAAAAGGAGTAAAGAAATAAGCTTTCCAAATGGAAACACAGCTTTAAACAGAGAAATCTCCTAGATTAACACTGCTGTCATTGAAACAAAAATCGCCATAATCTGTAGATTGTATCTTCTAGTTTGTCCAATAGATCACCTTTAATAGTGGTCAATGCCGCATGGCATGCTTCAGAGAAAGATGTGAAGAGCCCCTAAAGAAAGAGACTTGGGTTGATTTGTCCCAGAGGGGAGCCTATTCCAAAATTCTGGAACATGATGCTATGCATTCCTTACACACACATAGTAGCATTACCTTCACTTCCAAAATTCACTTATATAAATACATATCAATATATGTGTGTGCATAGAATGTATGTTTGAAGGAATATGTGAGGATTCACATTTTACAGCATCTGGATAATCTCATCTATACTTCTAAATGCATTCACTTAAATTTTTTTGAAGATGTCCTAGGGGAATATCTCATACATACATAGTATAGATTCAGTTTGCTTGTTTACAGTTTTCTAGAGTATTTTGTCACTGAAGTGGCAGCATATTTAACTCAGTTATTTACATGAGTAATTTGATTAAAGATAGTTGGAGGATGAAGAAATACATTGCCTAAAATATCCTTGGGAGCATGGCTTTGTTACCAGAAGTCTTTTGACACAGAGGAAGATAAAAAGAAGAGCTTATGGTTTAGGAGCATTGGAGCTAAATTGTGAAGAGTGAAAAATTAGCTTTTGAGGAAGGGGAAGTATTTAGCTGTGAGGCATTGCTATGGCAATAAGGAATCAGTGTGGAAGATTATGTGAGAGGAAGGGAAGGATAAGTAGGGATAAAACTGTATCTGAAGAATAAAGTCATCTTTCTTTACACATTCTTATGATGTTCTTATTAAGAAAGTTTGCTGGAAAAAAAAAAAAAAAAAAAAAAGAGCTTCATAAGCCATCATCTGTTTCTTTAAAAAGGAAGCAAGATGGTCATGGCATTTGGTGATTTAGTGTGGTACTGTTACCCATGAGAGGACTCTTGGTAGACGCTTGCTGGTGCCTGAGAAGCGAGGAGGAAGGTAAGCCTGCCAGTGCAAGGCTCATCGGCTCCAAATGCTGAACCCTCCTGCCCAAAGGCATGGACACCCTACGTTCTTGGGTCCCTCATAGGGAGGAGGGTCCAGAGTGGGCTAAGCACATGTTCCATCCATCACTGGAGGGCAGCAGGACATTTGGAGTAGGAGATAAGTAGGAAATACTGATGGGAAAGAGGACTGCAGTTGTAGAGGGAATAAATTAGGGCACTTGGGAGGTTGAAAGGATTACATTAGGGAAAGGAAATGAGGCTGGAGAAAGAAAGTGTGTTGATAGTGGTTAGGAAGCATGTGAGAACATGGGAAGGTTGCAGCAGGAAGAAGATAGGGAGAGGTGAAGAGGACTGGAATGTGTTGCACTGAAGGAAAATGAGGGAGATATGCAGAAGTGCTGCAAATTAAGAAGGAAGGGAAATGTTGGAGACTTGGAAAAGAATGGAGGAAAGAAGTGGGGTGACAAAAACTAATGATGATAATGTGGACTCTTTAATAACCTGCCACTCATCTGAATTGGGTCTTTTACTGCATAAAGAGATATATTGGTCTAGTTTAAGTGTTGCAGATGAAGGCAGATATGCTCAAGTGCATATATGGGACCCACAGACTGACAGCTGTTTAGTTATAGTGTTTTCTTTGTTCAGGCATAAAAAGGTGATGGCCCCGAAAAGTGTGTTTCTGAAAATAACCTCCTTGTGGGTATCAGTACCTAGAAAGTCTACAAGTAAAAGTGAAGCTATTTCCATTCTCTGGAAGATGGTCTTAATTTTCTGTTCTGATTATTCATCATTTCTTCTCTTTGAATACTTCTCTTTGACAAAACTAATCGGTATCTACTAATGAAATAGTCAAACAAGACATACATTGTCACTAATTTATATCACTGCCTGAAGTGCCTCATGTCTCACACAAGACCTTTCTAAGTATTTTTCCTGTAATTAGATCTCATTCGTAATTCTAACCCACAGCTTCACAGCCCTGGTAATTTTTAAATCGGTTTATTATGGTTCAGGAGTCCTTTGTACAGAAAGGGCTGCATCCTGACATATTGTCATATCCAAGCATCAATAGCTTTGACATGTGAAAAGGTCATGCCACCAAACATTAACATTTCAAAATAGCAATTATAGTAATTCATTTAAATAAGGATTTATTTTTTTTTAATCTGTCGGGTAGCAACAGATGCAATCTATGCAGAAGGAACAACTGAGAAGGCCTCAAACCAGGTTTTTTACCAATGTCATCTTCTTAAAATTGAGACCCAGGGAAGTTCATATGGAATGAGTAAACTGTTGTGATAAGAAAAGGCAAGTGTTCATGCATAAAAATAGAGCTACTGCAGGAGGCAGCTCTGGAGTGCAAGAGCTTAGTGAAGAGACTTTGTGTTGCCACCTCATACAAGTTGAAAGGAGTGGACTGATACATAGGGGAAAGCAGTTCTGTATGCTTTCCAGGGCTTTCTAGATTCTTCCAGGCAGGTAAATAGTTATAACTAAAAGACAGACTTATAGACTTTGATTTTTCCTTCTCACAAATTCCAAGATGCTATTAATCAATGGACAAGTCATATGGTAAGCAAAAGACTACTGAAGACATCAAAAAGAACATCCTGCTTAAATAATGATCACTTCAAAATGTGAAAATACTTAGATCTTAAGTCAGTTCCTGCTAGGCAAGAGAGTACTTTTTTCAACTTCAAAAAATGTTAGAGTCCTGAATGATTAATGAAATTGACAATTATATCTCAACTGTTCTGCAAATTCTGCAAATACCTTTCAAATATATTAAACACAAATCAAGATAGGTTTCTTTTTGGTTTAATTATAATTGCTGTTCATTACAGTTGAGCTATGTGCTCAGCACACATGGACTGTAAGTGCCTTGGTGCAGAGCTTCTCTTTTTGTTTTGTACATCTCCTGGCTTAATGGAGCCTTCATTTTGATAGGCCATTATTGTCATGCACAAGGACAGAGCATATATATGTCAGCAAATAAAACAGGTAAAAGTACTTTCTGTTAGCTTTGTGCACATCTGTGGTGAATGTATAACAAAATGACTGGCTCACCAGAAGGAATAAGAAATTTCTATCAGTAATTTATTGTCCCCCTTTCTGAATGCTTATTACTTACAGTACTTTTATGTGCTGTGCATATTTTAATCATGGTACAAATTGTCCTGTGGGCAGCAAAATAAATAGAGCCAGGCTTTGTTTGGATGTGCGTTTTCTGTTTCTATAGACATGCTGTCCAGTCCCAGCTCCTCTCTGCTAAGTTCGCTTTGAGGCCCATCTTCACTCCTAAGAAGATTTCCTCTCATGAAAGTGAAAGTACCTTTCTCACATTTTTGACCATCTGGTCAAATACAGACAGGCTGAATGAAACCTAGAATGGAAGGCCAACCACATTTCAGAGTAGCCATCTCACTGAAAAACCATCTTTGCTGCTTTGTCTGTTTTCAGTTCCGGCTATGATAACTTCCTATCCAAACACCACCCTGGCAACACAAGGTCAAAAGAAGGAGATGAGCTGCACTGCACATGGAGAGAAACCCATCATAGTCCGCTGGGAAAAAGAGGACCGAATCATTAACCCTGAAATGTCCCGTTATCTTGTTTCCACCAAGGAAGTTGGAGACGAAGTGATCTCTACTCTGCAGGTAAGAAAATAAAGTGACCCATGACTCATTTACATGTGTGAGATTGTTGGTTGGTTTGATTCTGATAGGGATGCATAGCTACTTCTGTCCTAGAAGGCCAGAGCCTCATCACTTCCTCCATCCATGGCAGAGCACTGGAGAGCTAGGCTGACTGCTGTTGCCACCAACAGCAGAGGAAATGTCTGCATCCCGCCTCCCAGAAAAATCAGCCACCATCTCCATTTCCTCAGAGGCAACAAGAAAGCAAGCCTGATTCACTGCCCCTCCATCCTTTCTGTCTCAGGAGCAACATGGCTATTGCCTTACCCTGTCCTTCTTTGGGGTGGCACAGCTCAATTTTGAGTATAGTGTCGATAAGCAGAGTGAATATCTGACCCCTAGGTCTGATATGTGTCAGGCTTATCTTCACCAAAATCATTCAGCTGTTCCGATAAGAAACTGCTGTCTTTTAAAGTACTTTTTTTTCTCCCTCTCTTTCATTTTGTGGGGCTTGTAAGACACCATTGTACAAAGTCATCAAAGTGAGATGGAAGGAAAAGACACACATAGATAAGTATATCAACACCTGCCAGTAGTATTTGGTGCTCATCATATACAGTAGCAGAAGTCACCAAGTCACACAGAAAATGATAATAATCTTCATCTTCTACTTCTGTGTCAGGCAGGTCTCTGGTAATATGGCAACCATGCATCTTTACTTGACTGATAAATCAGTAAGTGAGGCTCCATTAACTCCCAAATGGCTGAGGGGCTATGTGAGTAGCATTGCTGGTCTGGGGACAAAAGACCCCCCAAGATGCTATGGATGCAAAATAAATTCTTGCTGTTCTGGTGTCACCTACAATGGGGAGGGTTATGATGTTGCTCTCAGTTCAACAGGATACTTTTTCCACTCAAATTTGAACTTTGCCAGCACAAGCAAGTTTCCAGTCCATTCCTTTATATTTTCACAAGTGCTTTAGTAAATCAAAAATAAGTTTTATATATATATATATGTTCTCAGTCAAATATCTTGGTTTTACGTTTTTCAGTCACATTCCTAAAAAAAAAAATTTACCAGGCTCAAGGAAATAATTCTCTAGCTCTCTGGTGGTTCTAGCTCTATATTCGGTTGTAACTCTTCAGATGTTTCTCTTTCTTAAGTAGTCAAAAATTGCACTGGGTGGTATCCAGTAAAATTTTGGTTTTGCTGTCTGTGAGGGAGCTCGGTCATTTATTTTTATGATGAAGGATAACTGTGAACTTGTATATATTAGTACATTTGCATTGTGGATACTATTTAATTACTGGATAGATCTCTAGACCTTTCTGCTCTCATTCATCTTACTGATTTTAATAGGATAGTGCCTGTATTGCACAACAATATTTATTTTGGAAGGCTGGAGACATGTTTGGAGAATTCGCTTCTGAAGCAGTTGTATACAGTAGTGGCATTCTACGTCCATATCTGTTACGTACAAAAACTGAATTCTGACACAGAAAATACCCTCATATTAGAAAATGCTGGGATTAAGCTTGTCTTTGAAGCCTTTAACTCAGTGCTTTTGTGTGCGTGCATGATGATGTGATCTTTAGTTGTATACTCAGCTTTTATTTTTTCTGCAGGACCCCTGCCTCAGTCAGGCATGACTTGGATTTTCTCTGGAGTTGAATTAGGGTTGAGTAATGAAAGACACTGTGTGATGCAAGGCTGATCATTGAAACCAAACTTTTCACAGGTGGCCAATAATTGTGTGTTCTTTGTTTTCTAGGTACTTGCCTTGAACCCTTGGGGTCTGATTTGCAGAAGTACTAAGCCCTCATAGCTGCAGCTTAACTCAAAGGAAGCTGTTATGAACACATGAAAGGCTATTTATTGCTAAGGACTCTGAGGGGGGAAAAGAAGGCCCTAGATATGTCAAATTGGGCTCTGAAAATTTTTGTTTTTCTAGCATAAAGCTCAGCCACATGTGCAACTTAAATGACAAGTCACGACATCTCAGATGGTAACTCTCCAATATCCTTCTAGCGGGTGGGAAATAAATCCATTTGTCTTAACCGATGGTAAATAAGAGTTGCACTCACATTACCTTGGCTATGCTGAGGAATACAGAGCACATGGAGTTACCATGGCTGAGCTAATATGTGGCATCTTGTCAAGCAGCCACAAACATTATCATATGTCTAGTTCCTTAATTCCCCATACAAAATGGTGGTAATACTCTTCCTGATGTCAGGGTTTATGAAAATAAATTCACTCATGTTTCTGGAATGAGTATTGCATAGGTTAATGTCACAGAAAATGCTATAAGAGAATGAATAAGTCTGTCTTCAGGGCACAGTTGGAACTGTGTGCAGTAAATAAAGTGTGGAGAGCACACTGAGCAATAAGAAGAAAATGGCATTTGGAATATCTGCTGATTTATAAAATCCTCTCTCTCCTGTACTTTGAATGAAGCATTGGTCCTGTAGAAAAATATCATTATGATCATGTATGTAAAGAAAATATATTTTTCTATGTTGTTAAATAACAAAGTGGAAAGAAAGACCACCCAAATTTTATTATGAGGTATCATACAGAATACTTCAGGGTTAACCAGCAGTGTCTGAAGCTTTATTTCCTCCACGCAGACTTCAACCACTTGAATTATTTTCAGAAATAACCGGAAAATTTTGGAGGCAGCAGGAGGCACCATTTTGTTTGGAAAATTTCAGCCAACTGTTAAGTACTTGGCAAACTTATGAGTGATGGAAACAAGGCTCCTAATGAGAAGCTACAGGAATAGGTGGTTCTCCAACTCCTGACTACACATGTAGAGCTGATAGCCTGCTTCCTCAACCCAGGTGTTGCTAGTCTTCATAAGATTTAGTATTTTGGATGCTTTACTGTGCATATGTATGTACGTGTATAACATACAACATCTATTTGCTACTGTCAAATAAAACAGTTTGTACATTTTTTCTTGCACCACACAGAAAAGCTGTTGGTTTATTTTCTCTGCATGCTGTTCAATCAATCACTTCTTTTCAAACCACCTATAGATTTTGCCAACTGTGCGTGAAGATTCTGGCTTCTTTTCCTGCCATGCCATCAATTCTTATGGGGAGGATCGTGGAATAATTCAGCTCACTGTGCAAGGTAGGAAGAGGACAACATAAGGAAAAATACACAGCTATTGTAGTACAGTAAGTGTATGCCATGCTCAGAAATCTGTTGGGGGAGGGAGGTTCTGGTTCCTAATTAAATGTATTCCTCATTGTCAAAGAAATGAGGAGCTGCATTAAGATGCTCAGTGTCTCATTTTCCAGCATCACAAATTAAATCAAAACAAAGGATAAGCTCAAGAGTCTTTCTAGATCTGTACAAATTAATAAGTTTTTTCTTTTTTTTTTTTTTTTCTTAAATACACTATCTGATGATCTACTAAACATACTTACAACTAATATCTTCATTAGGAATGGTGGATATAAGAGGGTTACTTTTGGGGGGAAGAGAGAGGGTTGCATTTTTTTAAAAAAAAAAAATGTGCTTAAATCCAAGTAAAGCAAAATTTTATTTCTAAAAAAATGTTAAACTTACTGTGTATCTACAAACAAAATATTTCAAGTGTAATCAGTCGAAATAAATTCTAATCAGTTTGTACAATGCAAGCTCTATGAATTTTTGTTGCCTGGGGCTGGGTTTCCCCTCCCACAGGGTTTCACTCAGGCAGACAGCAGCAAATTCTGGAGTGGCTGAGGTGACAGTATTTGAGATGCAGAGCACAGACAGGACTTGGCCACTGACCACTGCTTATTTCTGTGTGATGCTTGCTCTGTGATGTATGTCTTTGAGCATGCACCCAGCAAATTTATTGGAAATTTCTTTCTCCCCACTCTTGAGTTGACGTAACTGCAGATTTCACTGAATCATAGATTCACAGAATCATAGAATATCCTGAGTTGGAAGGGACCCACAGGGATCATCCAGTCCAACTCTAAAGCAGCCCTGTCAAGAAATTCAGGTAGAGTTTGGGTCAGGTTCTTAGTTCCACCACACCTCCTTTAAATTGCCCTGACAATTTAAAAGGACGTTAGTTTGGGTACAAACACTGTTTATTTACATCTTTAATTCTATGGAGGTAGAAAGAGGCTTTAGTGTAGTTAAGAATTTTGAATGGTTGTTAAATTGACTGTTATTAAATTAAAACTTTTAAACATACTCAGAGACAGAATTCTTACTACCTTCCCCTACCAAATTTAGCACTATTGAGTTTAGTATTAATATTTCTACCACCACCTTTTATGTAAGAACTGTAGAAGTATCAGTAAAACATAGCGTTCGAGACAAAAAAATCTTTCCCAGCATGAATAGTCCAATCTGGAGTGCTTCAAGGAAATGCAACTGTATGTTGCATATTAGAAGGTTATACAGAAGTTAGTATTCAATATTATATCTGTGATTCTTAGTTGAAAAGAGACTTCTCATTCCCCTATTGGGTATTCTTCAGTGAGTGTTTAACTGGCTCAGGGTGCTAATGAGTGGGTGGAGAATATGGTATGAGAGCTTACCACCAGTAAGCCGTGCCAGCGCCACGCTCATTGCTGTTATCTTGTTATGGATGTGGGCTTTCTTCTTACTAAAACTGAGCATGTGTGTTTACTCAGAGCCCCCTGACCCTCCTGAGATAGAAATCCGAGAGGTGAGAGCGCGCAGCATTGCCCTCAGGTGGACCATGGGATTTGATGGAAACAGCCCAATCACTGGATATGATATTGAATGCAAGAACAAGTCAGGTAAAAAAATAATCTTCCTCCGAAGTAATCTCTGTCACTTAACTTTCTTCTAGTCATTCATCATTGAATTTGTATTGTAAAAGACAATTCATAAATTGAAAGCGCCTGATGGAAAATTTTACCACAGTTTATTTAGTCTTTCACAGTAGGATTTATCTTCATTTGTTATCTTTTTTTGAAGTAAGGACATTATGTTTTGCAATTGATGCATTTTTCATTTACCTGAGAAAGCTACAACTAAGAGGGACAAATTCTGTTGGAAAAAAAAAAAAAAGACATTCTAATTGATAGTTGATAATAATGGTGTTGCTAGCTGATTCTTTGTCCCCCTTTGAAACTATTGTTTCTCCATATTTTCTGTTTTTCCCTAAAGGAAAACACATTAACAAATTATCTTCTCCTATGCTGCTAATTTTTGGTTATTTTCTACAGTATGTGAGTATATGGCATCTTACTTGGAAAGTTAGCAGTGAAAATGGATACTTGTGATAATTTCTAGTTGCAGAATGCTGTGTGGTACCTTGCTAAAGCACAGTGCTGAGTTTTCAGCAATGGACTGGAAATACTCTGGTGGATAAGACCAGTGGCAGGCCAACGCAAGCATAGACCTTTCTGCTACGTCACCGTATAGTCGTGTCAATGAACATCTAGTAAGACGTGTGAGATGAATGTGAGAACATAAATACAACACCATACTTTAGGAAAATATTACTGTTCTGGCAGGTGTTTTAAAAACAGCTTTTTGTTAAGCCCAAAAATATTCACTGTCTATTGAAATCTAAAAGCATTCAAGCCATGTTGGAACTACATTTGTGTTGTAAGATCATATTTAGATGAAGAACATTGATAAGCAGTGTCCTGGAGTTACGTTTTGAGAAGAGATTAGAAAGGAGATTGCAATGAAAAAAACGTTTTCATATTCTAAGTATGCTTAAAAAGACACTGAGAAGTTATGTTATACTGCCTTATGCTGGAGTTTCACGATTGTTAAGAAGATATAACCTCACATAGAACATTCCTATAAGTGAAACATTCTGTTTATGTAAGCAACTATAGTATTTTTATAGTCTTTAGCCTTTAGTTCTGAGATGTAAAAATGTGCTTGTTCGTAAAATTCTAAAATTTACCAAGCAAAAAATGTTCTAATACCCATCTTTACTATCCTTCATTTGTCTGCATTGTGTTATTTCCTTTGTGCTTTACTTTTTTAGTAATTTTTGTATGACTTTGTAAATGAAACCAGTATTGTACAGGTGAACATGGTAACTGAGAGATTGCATGTAGAAATTCCCCATTGAATCTGTGGTTAGGAGTCACAGCTTTGGAGACACAGACTAGGCAATGATATCTTCAAGGAGCATGTGTGATAAAAGTTCCTGGGCTTTGTTTCTTTTCCTTTCTTTCCACCCACCCACTTTTTCCTGAACAATTTTGAAAACCATAGTTCTTTCTCTGTGTATGAAGGCAAATACTTGAGGTCATATCCTAAAAAGAGCAGATTGTCTTTACCTCATTACAAACAACAAAAATGTTGTTTTATAAAGTCTGGGCTGAATATTTGGAGAAACTAGGATCAATTTTTTGAGTTCTTGAACATAATTTTTTTCATAATTTTATCATCATTATGATGAAATGCTGACAGTGGTTACTGAAGAACTTGCGCAGAGTAACTGGAGGAAATTAGAACACGGAATTAAGAAAACTTCTCACAGTTTTCAGATATTAAAGGGACAGAAAAAAAACTAAGGTAAAGCATTCACAGTCCAGATGGTAAGCTCAGGGAATACCCTGCTAAGGCCAAGGTAAAACTATAAGCTGTATAGTTTTAGTGAGAACTGTGTTTAGTGAGAACTGGATATTTTAAAATTGATAATTCATGGGAAATATCCAACTAGTCTTTGTGACCTTGTCATGGTCACTGTACAGTAGAAATCCAGTTACTCAAACATTGAAGAAATGGCTGTTTTCCTTCCTTCATCTTTGATATTCATTAAGGGACTATTCACTATATTCCACTCCTGGACAGCACAAATGCATTCTGCAAATGTTCTGCAAAACCAGGAAGCCCTGGCATTTTGGGGCAATGTGCAGTCTAAGGCAGAAGGTGACATGGGACCACTTGGGACGTGAGGGTGTCTGGGTGATACAACATGGTCCTTCTCTTCACCGAACAGCTAGGAGGGCCACTTTCCTCTTTGAGAAAACGAGACAGAGTTCCTGCCACAAAGTCTTACAGATATGCCTTAACAGCTACAAAGTCACTAGTAAGATGGTGAGAACTTTCTTCTGCAGCCTATGGTGTTCCTTGCTCAGACAGCCCAGAAAGTACTCCAGAACAATGTTCTTGGACATAACTTCTGCCTGGCTGTGACAAGGACTGTGTCTTAAGCTCTCTGCAGTTACTGGAAAACTCTTCTTGGTTGCATGGTGTTTTGTTTTCCCAGTCTTTCATCACAAGCAAGAAGGTCAGGTATTTTTCTTTTACTGCTTCTCCTATTATCAAATTGAATAATTCTGGTATAATTACTTGACTCCAAGAGGTGGTTTGCAGAGATAAGCTGTTAGACTGCAACTAAAAGAAGATTTCAAGGCTCAGCCTAATGCTCAACTTTCCATCTATGCTACTTACACTGAAGACTCAGAAATAGGTTTACAGCATACTTTATCATCTAGACTTCTCACGAAGGAAAACTGCAAAACTTCTCAGAGAATGTTCAGTTGACTACGTATTATGCATGGACTTTGCTATATACAACACTCATGTATCCCATCTACCCCTGCCATACCCTCTAATAAGAAAACAAATTAAGTATCCTCTAGAAGGAGTGAGGCTTTTGTAATATGTAGGTAGTTTTTTTTTTTTTTTTTTTTTAATGGTCTATTTGCAGTGCAGGATCAATATGAATAGTGGGAGCTCAGCGCTTCAGGCCATTTCAGTACTTAGGTACAATGTCTGCCTGTACAGAAATGTGCCCGTGGCACTCAGACCTGGCCCTTCTGCAATCCCATTGTTACGTAGCTATCAGACCTTTCTGTCTGAGGTGTCCAAGACCATTTTGAAAATGGGGACAGGTATGTGCGTGCTTCTTTGTGCCCCTCTCCTCATCCTTTTAATTTTTGGTGTCATTAGGGAAAACTGAGGAGAAGATTGAATATCAGTTCTGTTTAGGGCCTAATCTGGGGGCAGAGGACAGTGGTTTGCCCTTTATTGTGCTCAGATAAACTTTTGCCTATACATGATGCAGAAGCTTTTAGAGAAAAGTGGTTTTCCCCAAAAGCTGCCGGGGAAGCAGGGTGTTGAGCAGGGTGTCGCAGCTGGGTGCAGTGTAGGACCATGTCACTAGATGGCACGGCAGGCAAAGACAGCTCCTCACTGGGTGTGGGAAGAGGTAATCATGTACCTGAAATCAGAATTGAAGAGCAAAAAGACCTAATTTTCTTTAGAAGAGTAATCATAAATCGTGTCAATATGCGTTTTATATAACACCAAGTGCCTGGATGTGACGTTTTATGAGAGGAATAAAAATCACATTAAAAATTCCACACTTAATTTAAAAAACAAACAAACAAAAAAACACCTGGAAGAAAGAAAATATATTTAGGCTTTGCCAGAAACAAAATAAGTTAAGAATTTTTTTCTTATTAACACTTTTGTTTTCAAAACTGAAAACAGTTTTGGAGATATATTAATTTTTCTCCAGATCGACTCAGTTGAGAGTTGATTTGTTTTCTCTTTCAAAAAGGGGATATAGGCATCAAAACATAGTCCTGAAGTCTATGCGTTAGTCACAAATAAACATTGGAAGCCTACATTTAGCAGTACAGAAGACTGTGAGTTTTCATCTCTCTTTCTCCACGGTATACCATTATTTAGTCTACTTAGAATCATAAGAATTTTCAAATTTCTGTATCTGATTTCAACAGTTAACATATACTGCAGTTTTACCATTTAGAGATTAGTATTTCAAACCTCCAATTTAAAATTTAAGCAGTTTGATAATGTATGGACGATGTTGAATGAAAGTATTATCCATATCAGGAGAAATTTCACACATTCTCCAAAACAAATGTTTTTTTTTTCTTTTTTCTTTTTTTTTTTTTCTTTTTTCCCATTTCCTTTCCCGTTGGCATGGTACTCTGGAACAGACAGAGTCTCCTTCTGTGTTTGCAGAATGTCTGACACAACAGAGTGTAACTGCTGGTCAAGATTCCCAAGGGATACAGAAATAACCAATGTTGCTGCCACTGCTGCAGTTTAGCACAGATCCTGTTATTGCAGCTTTCCTCAGCAGCTTCAGAGCTCCCCAGATTTTTTCATGGCCTCCTGCAGACCCCTGATTACTTTGCCATGTGCCAGCCATGTCTAGGACTCTCCTGGTAGCTGAGGAGAGCCTCTGTACATCCCCAGATCAACCTCATCACCTCCCTCATTACCTCTCCTGTTTTCTAGGACCTACAAAGATATAATGTTCATCAGCCATATCTGTAGAGATTTCTAGGTAATTCTTAACCAAATAGTGTTTGAAATCTTCCCATTTTGGTACGTTGTGGGGGTTTCACACTATCCTGTGAAGTACTTGATTTGAGGGGTATCGGGTGTGGGTAACTGGTTACTATGGCACTTGGTAAGTGAAATATTTTAAGGGAGAGTATCAGACATTATAAATTACAATAAAGGACACTGGCAACCCTTGACTATTAGCATGTTTGAGAAATTCTGTAAAGTTTAAAATAACAAACTGAAAATAAGTTGCAGCAGTGCTGCCTGCAAGTAACTCCTTTAGAGCTGCTGAAGGTATCCTACAGAGGAAGTTTTTGGAAATCCCAGTTACCAAGGGAAAGTAAATCCAAGTGCATTTGATTAACAGTTAAATGTCTGATTCCTAAATGTTTTCTGGGTAAATTAAGCCACATGAGCAAGCAACAAAAGTCCTGTAAGCAAGTGAATCTGCAGACGTCATTGTGTCAACTTGTGTATCTTTTAGCAAGCTATATATAAAGAATTTACACATTATGTGAAGATATTCTGTATCTGAGTGAGCTTTCTATTTTTAAACTAGTCTTATCTAGTGAGCTTTCCATGATCTTGCCTACAATTACCCATACTGTAAAACACTACTTTAGAGCCCCAAGGAACATCCCCTCTAGGATGCTGCAGAGGTTAGAGGAGAAATATTGGCTGCAGTAAGAAAAAAAATGATGGATGGCTACTCATGAGAGATATCAAGTTGCTTTAAATAGATAGGTTCTGTTATTCTATATGCAGAAACAATGTGCATAGATGAAATGGAGGAGTTACTGTGTTTAGCCAATTTCCATCCTTTTTCCTATTATATGTCTGGAGAATTTATTAAAAAGCATAACAGGCAGATGAATAGTAACAATAAATATGAACAATATGCTCCTTCATTTACAGATGTATGCAAACAGCTGAGAATGTTTTTAATTCCCCTTGTATTAAATGGTTCCTGTATCCTAACAAGAGTCAGGGAAATAGACTGGGGGAGTGCTGGAGGGTGCAGAGTCCCAGGTCTCAGCCAGCAAGGCATTCCAGGTTCATGCTAACTGTGGTCTGAGCTCCTGCAATATGGGATCAAACTTTCTGCTTGGTCTCTGCGAATCGAGTAGCTCTTTGTTCCTGTTTAAGAACTCCATTTGCCTCCTTTGTTTGAACACAAACGACTTCATCTCTAATTGGAATTCCTTTTTGGCAGCAGCTCCCATCTCTTTCACAGTTGTCCTACTGTAACAGTACTAGAAAAACAGTATGTACGCCAGGTACACACAGACACAAAGATGGGGAATCTTTGGTGCTCTCACCATCCNAGAAAAGGCAGAGGAGCAGGGAGCTCTCTCAAATTTGCTGGTACCCCCTGGGCTGAGATCCCATCCTTCACAGCACTACACTTGGAGCATGTGGGAGAACTGTGAAGGAGTGCGATCACTTAATTTTTGTTTGTAGGACCAAGCATTATCTGAGTTAATTCTGCAAGGGCAGTATCCTGCTCTATTAGACGATTTAACTGCAGACTTGTGTCAAAAACATTAACATCATGTTTTATTTGTCTGTTTTGTTTTAATCTCTTATTAAATAGACTCTTGGGATTCTGTTCAGAGAACCAGAGATGTTTCCCCTCAGCTAAACCAAGCCACTATCATTGATCTCCACCCTTCCTCAACTTACAACATCCGCATGTATGCCAAGAATCGCATTGGCAAGAGTGAGGCAAGCAACGAGCTCACTATCACGACTGATGAAGCAGGTATGCTCTGGTTTTGTAGCATCAAAATCGTGCTGGGAATTACTGCTCTTTGATGTGAGGAGTCTTTACTTCAAATGCTACTTATGTTACTGCATCAAAAGAAATTCTGTTTTTTTCCCCCTGAAATACTGTGACTTGTCTAACTTCATCATGCAGGCCTGTAATTAAAGCTATTCAGTGGCATCTAGTGGTCAGAAGATATTATACTCCAAATTTTCAGCTGCTGGAAAAGGCACACATATGTACAGTTAGGCATCTCATCCAACATTGTATTCTAGTGATGGTTCAGCCCCTGTGGATCTTGTGGCTTTCCTTAGATGCCCAGGTAGTATAGCTTGATAACTAATTTAGTATAGATTCAGTACAGATTTCATATAGATAATATAGAAAATATACCTCATGTGATAAGAGCATGGTTTTGGTTACAAGGGACTTTTTGAATAAGAGTAGGACAAAAGGGCTCTCTGTGCAAAGCTCAGTAAACCAGAGGCAACAGGAGCTGCATTTCTTTTTGCACCAAGTGTCATTCTTCATCCCGGTAGAAGGAAAGGAGTGAAAAGGATTCACATCTTCATGAACTTTCAATAAACATCTTTATAAATAAAGAATAGTTTGTAGAATATTTCTCACTGATTAGGATTTTTCTCTTCTTCGTGAAATCACTAAAGAAAACAGATTATCCATCCTTCCATCTGAAAAAACGCTCATCTTTCCTTGACCATAAACATCAGTGTTGGGTGTTGGATCTACTTTCTCAGTCTCTGTAGTTCATCCATTCTTGGAATATTTCTTGCTGAGTTTTTCCTGATTGGTAATTAAACTGTGAGAAACAGCAGCTGACCTTAAAATAAAAAAACAGCTTCCCAGTGACCAGAATGTAACCTTAGTATCGTATTTTATTCAGTTCCTTGTAACCAAACTTCAGAATAAGTGTTCCTTTTGTCGCTATCTTTAAACGAGCTGTCTGGAGAGAAAGACCAGCAGTGTGGAACTGTATTCAAAAGTCACTGATCTACTTAGGGAACAATTGGAAGAAAGGAGGTCAGGCCTATGCAAAGTATGTGATGTTTGCCTCCTGGGTTTTGATTTCAGGTGGTGTGCAATGTACAGGACTATCATTTTTTGATCACTGTTTACCTCTGTTCTCTGCTTTTACAGTAGCAAATGTAAAACAGCGTGGGTGCAGGGAATAAGGGAGAAGGTAATGAGAAAAGAGCAAAATGAAGGGACAAGAAAGGCAATATAAAAAATGAACAACTCAGACCTTGCCATTGGCAAGGGTACGGATTACATATCGCATATTACTGTAACCTGAGTTGCCCAGAGCTAGAAAGGAAACCATAAAGGGTCTCTGTGGTAATAGGATAGTCAACCACGTAGTTTTGTACTTTTCCACAGATACTCATGATTTCAAAGCTTACAGACCACATCTTTCCCTCCATAAAAGTACAGTTAGCTCCTGTTGGAAAATACACTGCAAGCATGCATTTGCACTGGTGCTTGTCAGAAAAACAAAACCTTTTAAATTGTTGTTTAATACTGAAATCAATAGAGAAATCAATAGAGGAAACTGAAAAAATCTCGTTTATGTCTTTGTCACAAACTCTGCATGTCATTAAGTATGTAAAATAAATGGCTTCTTATTTAACAGAATTAACATTTCACCGTGGATGCTGGGAACAGTTAACTACTAATGTCTGTAAAAATTTCTAAGGTCTTTCAAGGAAAAGTTTTTAGGAGCACATTTTAAAACCCATCTTTAGGATTTAATGCAGATCTCACTATGTCACAATGTTCCCAGAGAAATGGCATTTCTGTTTGTGAGCAAGAGAGGCAGAATCAAGGACAGGATTCAAAAAATTCATAGAGAACTTATTTTTGCCAGTGGACTTTTTCTCCTGTAATTCCTGTACATGTTTGTAAGGAGAATAGATGTAAAGTTCTTTCAACCTTTGAATATTTCCCCTGTGAAGGACAGTCAAGAATGGTACAGAACAGGGCATATTTAATAACTTAAATATATTATAGGCTGTATTCTGTGTCTCTCTACTTTCATCAGCTAAAGGAAAATGTTCTGGTTCCTTACAGCACAGCTGTCATTTACTGCTGCTCCACCTCTAACAGCACGATCTAACTCTTTCTTATTGCTTTACTTCCCTTGTCATGCTATTAAAGTTAATTTAATACACTTTATTGAGGCCACATTCTGCATCTAGGGAACCCTTGAGGAACAGCTTGAGATTACTTCAGTTCTTTCTTTTGCAATGATTTACCTCGCTGAGCAAGCAATTTACCTCACACCTCTCCATTCAGTCTTGGCCAATGCTTGATCTGCTTTGTACCTGTCCAGCTAACAAGCAGGTGCCTCTAGGCTCGGGGCCTTCTTTTCTCATTTGCCTTTAAAGCATCATGCGTACATTTGGCAGCTTATNCATCTTATAGCAATTTTTTATCTGTTTCCCAGGCCAGGATATCTACATTGGTCAAGAGGAGCAAGGTGGACAGAGGGAGTGTAAAGCGTGATGTTTTCATGTATAAAATGTTTGATATTTGTCTGTTTGTGCTCAGTCTCTAGTGAACAGGGGGGTTCCACTGGCAAGTGTGAAATAATGAAGGCTGGATGAGGAGTTCCTGTTTCACCTGCTTTTAAAGAGGTTTTGCTACCTTGCTGTCACCTACAGGGCTCTGACTCATGAAAATATGTCTTGCTTATTTACAATACAGAAACAGAATTGTGAACGTATCACTAGACAAGAAAAGTCATTATAATTGACTATTATTTTATTTACCAGGTTGCTAAATTTTGGTATGTGTTTTATTTCACTGTTGGTCAGAGATTACACCCAAAGGAGTAAGATGCTAGGGTCTGGTTTTCTTTGATCAAAGAAATGTCTTCACTTTTTCGTATCACACTGTCACAGTCCAAATCTTTGTGGTGCTGCTGTGTTAATATGGTGACGTAGCATACAAAGTGCAGAATTCTGTGTCCTGTGAGGGCAGTTTTGATCTGTCTTCTTTCTTTCCAGCTCCTGATGGTCCACCCCAGGATGTTCAGCTTGAACCTATATCTTCACAAAGCATTAGGGTCACCTGGAAGGTAAACAAACTCAGACAAGAATATAATCTCTGACAGTATTTTTGTGGTTTCCAGAAAACCCAAGGCTTGTGGTCGCTAGCCACAGGGTTACTTGGTAGGTGAAGGGAAACATAATAATATACATATAAAAGGCATGAAGCAATTCATGAAACAATGATTTAAGTTCAGTTACAGTCAGTAGAGCAAAGGAAACAGATAATGATTAATGCAGAATGTACAGTGGCTCTCAACAACCAAAATAAATGCTTAATGGGTTGTTGCATTTCTAAGGTACTCAAGAAGTGTGACTGCCATCAGGTCTAGCCAACTATAACATCCAAGTTTCTGTGCATGAACTTGTTTTAATGTTTTCCCTTTCTCTTGTGGATGCATGGGTAGACAGATTGAAAGGGTTTGTTTGCTTTTTTAACATTCAGTTAGGGAGAGATTTTCAAAAGCAATGACAGATGATAGGCAACATTGGTTTATTCCTGGAGTTTATAGAAGCCTTTTGTGATTCTGAAGATTTGTCATTACATTTTACAGATACAGATATGTGCAGACAGCAACAGAACAAATGAAACTTCCACATTTACATTTCAACAACCTTGCCTAAAATGTGGTTCAATTTTGTACTTCCATGCCACTTCAGCTACAATCTAGTGCCCTGATCTCTAGGTGTTTTCTGGAAAGGAAAAGCACATGAGGAGAGCAGCTGGAGTTGAATTCTTCTGTAAACAATTCTCAGGATCATGTTTAGAACTAGTCAGTTTTGTAAATGTCAAGTGTCTGATATAACAAAATAATCACAGAAATGAGCTATGCATTGAACATATACTCCATTGTCCCAGCAAGTCTCATAAGCTGACTGTAGAGAGAGATTTGCGTAACTATAGTGAGGTTATGGTGTGAGCTAGTTGTGACCTTGGAAATGCTGGCTGGTAGCCATACAACACATATCCAGACCAGGAAAGAATAAACAAATTTCCCCATAAGATCAATCCTATGTTGTCATG
>VXAV01002938.1:246026-264885 GCA_013399715.1 Alectura lathami
TGCCATATGGGTTGTAGTTCTTAGCTTGTTGCAAAAACAATTCATATGAAGTGCATCATCTTTCTATCTTTCTACAAGTAAATCTGGTTTTACTGTGTTTAAATCTATTGCTAGCTAGTATTACTGCCATCAAGTGCTTTTCAGAAGTTTTTGATACGTATTTTAAAACAAAAAGGCTTTTATTGTATTTTCTTAAAAATTGAAACTCTTTGTAAAAATAGCTAACTTTATCATTTTGCTTTAGGTAATATTTTGTAATAATTTATTGCCATTTGTTCTTTATAAAAATATTTTATAATTGTTAGAAATTTTCAATTCTATTCTCTGTATTCAAAAAAAGTTGAAAAAAGATTGAAATTAAAAAATGGGTCTTCTTTGAACTTTAAGAAGTCAGAACACAAAGGAATTTGATTTAATTTCCTATAATTCATTGCTATTTTGTAATAATGAAGCATTACTTCTCTGATATTCTCTTTAATCTTCAAGATTTCCACAGGAAGTATCAATAGCTGGGAAAAGACTGACCTTGCCTGTAACTCAATTTCCTTGTTATTCTATAGAGCTAGGAGAAATAAGGAATGTCACTACCACACAGCCATCTCTAGAGCTTGATGGTCTGGAAAAATACACCAACTACAGCATTCAGGTGTTGGCTTTCACACGAGCTGGAGATGGAGTGAGAAGTGAACAAATTTTCACCCGCACTAAAGAAGATGGTAAGCAGTAGAGCATTCTCCATTCCCACTTCCGCAAGATGCTTGTATGCCTCAGGCTTTTAAACTAGTGCAAAATTGTATGTAAACAGGCAGAGTGATTTCTTTCTGAAGATCTTGAGTTAGCAGCACATGGAGAGCAGTGGGCACGCATAGATTGAAAACAGTCTGTTTCCAAGACTCCAGGTCAGGTTAGACAAAAGTTTGTAGTTAACTCTCATGATCTGAAAATGTTTATTTGTGCTTTTGTTTTCAGATACTTTAGGATCTTATATGAGAATTCTGAGAGTTTTTGAGTTAAATCTTTCAAAATGATTGAAAAGGGGGAAAGGAGAAAAGGCTACTCTGGGATGATCTTATATAACTTTAAGAAACTCTTAAATGGAGGAAGAAGAAGAAAAGGTTTCATAAGCACTTTCTTATGACTTTGACTATGAAAATCACTTCCGATTGCCACAGTGGGATGCAACACAATGGACAATTTCTCAAGGACTAGAATTTCAAATTCAGGGGGAGGTTTCCCCCTAGCCTGTTTAGATGCTTTGAAAAACCTATGAGATGCACAAATACTTCTGTAAAGAGTTTTGAAAATGTGGATTCTACTAGATAAGAATGTTTTGGCAGAAATAAATATTCACACAGTCCTAACAATGCAGTTACTTGAATAATGTTTGATCAAAAAATTCTCCTGTGAATTATGACGTAGTTTTTCAAGTAAAATTTGTCAATGGATTTTTCATTATTGCTCATTGAGTTTATTGGTCATTCATGAATGTATTAATCTATTTGACTTTTATTATTATTCTTTTTTTTAATAAGATATACAAAAGTGCCTAAGAGAGTAAGTTCAGTAATTAACTGACATAGTGAATGTTAGGAATTTTTTCCAATAAAATATTAAGGGACTCATTTTAAAATTTACATTCATTGGAAGGCCACATGACTGTAGCTGTAGTTGTATCCAAGGGCTGTATTGTAATTGAAAATTTGACTTCTACACTTTTTTTCCCATGTTATCAATTTACTTATTAGCTCCTTATTCTATTTCAATATGCTTAATACTGTCCAGTACTTTGGTCAAAGTTGTATTAACAACAAAAAAAGAGAATGTCTTTTAATTGAGAAATGTGAGGAAATTTAGGTGTATAGCAATACTGGTTGATGCAGGTCTACTTCCAGCACACACTAGATGTAAGCTTCACTGAGATCCTCAATCAATTTGTAGGAACGGCTGTATCGAGAAGCAAACTGTCTCAAGATACTGCACCTAGTCCAAAACTGCCAAGGACAATTTGATCAGCCATAGACTTGTGTGTCTTAAACACTGAACCTACCTTAAAATCCTTTAACTACTTTGGAGCACCAGTCTCATGTCAGATGTTCTTGAAACACACAATGCTTGGAGTTGATGGTTTTATCTCAAAGAAAAATCTGAATAATAATGGAGAATTGTAGGATCACCTACTGCATTTTCAATTTTATTTTGTTTTATATTTTTTTTTAAGATGGCATGGCAACTTTAGTAGATGGTATGGCAGCTTCTCCCTGAATATCCTCTGAATACAAAAGCTCTCACTCCAGAGCCTTGGGACTGGGACTGAAGCCATAGGCAGGCATGGGGACCTCCCCATGCTGCTCCAGGAGCTCAGGGGCAGCTCAAGTGGATATATTTCATGTTAGAGCCCCACTGCAGATAGCAAGAATGTGCTTGCTGGCCTACACCTTTAAACAACATTGTAGCCTGCTGCTTTATATGTGTTAAATTGACCTGCTGGTCCTGCTGCCTGACTTCTCAAATTGGCCAAACAGTCCAATGTTTGGACAACATATTTCCAGACATCCTCAAAAAGCCCAACTGCAGAGACAATCCCAGGCACTTGGGTCAGCACTTTAATGGCGCAAATGCAAGGCAAGGCATAAGGGCCTTTTGGGAAGCCCATTCCTTGGTTCCTCTTGAGTTAAAAACTTTATGGGAACCATAATCTACCAAAATTTGCCCGGATGCAGATAATATCTGGTCTCTGTATAAGGTTCCTTTGCCTTTTGAAGTTTAACAGGTGGCAGAAGTAGTGCCAGCAGTACTTCTGTCTCATATTTGGGACAACAGAAGAATGTTTTAATGCTCCTGAAGTTTTCCTGACACCTGACCAATACCATTGCCATGCTCAAAAGAAGATCAGATACATTGCAGCCATCACTGATGTTTCCTAAATTTTTATCCAAAACTTGCAGTGATGATTTAGGGAGACTCCACAGTTTTTCTAAATATCCTGTACCAGTTAAGGATGCCCTGTAATGCAATCTCCTTTGCTACAAAGTGCGTTGTGTACTTCCTTCTGCCTTTCTGGCCAGGGAGACCAATGGATAACTTGCTGCTTTAGAACAGTATTTTCTATTGGAATGGTTGCTGTACCCATTACTCCCTTCTCCTGTCACATACACCTTTCCATCTGCTCTGATCTGTGTCCAGTTTAAAACAGTTCTGAAATACTAGAAGACTGAAATCTTTTCTTTTTTTTTCTTTTTCTTTTTTTCTTTCCTTTTTTTTTTTTTTTTTTTTTTTTTTGTTTTTTTTTTAAAAACCCCTTTTTTTTTTTTTTTCCTTAACCCTCTTCTGCCTAGTTTGCTTCTCCCTAAATCTTGGTGGTTCTTTTGCTCTCTCTGTTCTTGAGATCAGAGAGACCCTGAGATCTGGGAAGCGCATAGCATCTGCCTATGTTTGGCTGCTGTGCAATGGCTCATCTCTCATCTTTAATCCCTCTGGCAAGGAAGACACAAAGCAGTTCAGCAGTAATTCACCCTGAGGCAGTATGACTTACATTTTCAGATGTTTTGTGTTACCTCACAGTGGTTCCACTCATTAAATCTTTTGTTCACCAAAACTAAACTGAAAGGTGTAGCTAGAAAATGCAATGATTTCATGTTTTGCTTCAACTTTGCAACTTTCTATTAAGAGGAGTGAAGGTCTAGAATGGAATACACAGAGGGCTGCCATTAAAAATAAGCCCAAACTCAAGTCCCACATCTACACATCCTTAAGGCTAAGGAAGTTAAATGGAAAAAGAGCATTCACATTGCCAAACTATAAGCATCTAACAGGTGCATCACTCCTCAGGAAGAAAAGGCATTGTTTCTGTAGTCTTCTAAGGAAAAGAGACTCCTGTCTAGGATTGTTCAATAGGCCTAATTTCAGTGCATCTAAAAGATCCTACTCTAAAGTTAGTTTTGAGCATTGTCTCAGCATGAGGAATACTAATACAAATAACTACAATCTTAAGAGATCTTAGATCTGGAAACCTTATATCTCTACTCCCAGACCTTCTTTGGTTAAAATTATGACACAAGATATTCCACTTTCCTCTAATAAAAATCTGTAAATTCGAGACATTTTTAAGTGGCTGCTAAACCTTCCACATCATTATTACTATGAGACCATATCACACCATTGATTTCTTTTCCTTTTTTCATTTCTTTTGGATTAGGGGAAACTTTTCTTTGTAAAATCGATGGTGAAGCATGTTCCCTCGCTGCTTTTGAAAGGCAGATCGTGGCCTCCTGTCACTGCTCTGCTGGTGTTCGGCTTACAGACATCAGGCTGAAATTTCTTCAGCAGGTCTGAAATCTCCAGTGTGGCAAAATAAGAGTATCCCAAGGAGTAAAGGAGGCTGAATGAAATGAGTTGGTGCTTTGATTTCTTGTAACATTTGATACTGATTTTAGACACCAGGGGTCAGACACTGCTGCTGATCAGCTTACGAAATGGGAACAGTTCTAGCAAATAGTAGGAAACGAGCTTTTCTCTCAATGTAATCATATTTTATTTTTTGTCTAGGTTCTTTGTGTTTTTGTTTTTTTTTTCTCCTGTTGCCTTCCAATAGTTGAAAGGAGCTTACAGGCAGGAGGGGGACCGATTTTTTACACAGGTGGATAATGGTAGGACAAGGGGGAATGGGCTAAAACTGAAAGAGGGAAGGTTTAGGTTGGACATCAGGGAGAAATTCTTCCCTGAGAGAGTGGTGAGGCGCTGGCACAGGCTGCCCAGAGAAGCTGTGGATGCCCCATCCCTGGCTGTGTTCAAGGCCAGGCTGGATGGGTTCCTGGGCAGTTTGATCTAGGGAGCTAGTGGCTGGCAGCCCTGCCCACGGCAGGGGTGTTGGAGCTAGATGATCTCTGAGGTCCCTTCCAACCCAAGCCATTCTATGATTCTACGATTCTTTCCCTTGAAGTTCCCCTTGTCAGAAAAATAAGTTAAACAGAAGTGCCCAGTTTTTAAGTACTGATTGTGGTTTTGTCCCCTACCCTTTCTACTCTGCACAGTGTTTTTGATAAGCTGGTTCTCTTCTTCACCTGAGGACTTATTTTACTAAATCGTTAAAAGCTGAAGTAGTTCTTCAAATTCTCTTCCTCACAATGTTCAAAGTATGGTCTTAAAAGCTATCCCACTTGGTAGCAATGGCAAATGACAAATTCCCTCTCTGTTTCTGTGTTGCTAATATAATATTATAAAACTGTATACAAGATAAATGTATGTGCTCCCCATACAAGCTGGACACACCATGAGCACCTCAGCAGGCAGAAGCACCTCCAGTCCTGAGCAGAAGGCACCAGCAGAAGACTCAGCCCCCAGAGTTCCCTCCCAGGGCAGGCTTCCTGCAGCTGGCAATCTGGCCTGGCACAGCTGCTTTTCAGTTGGTGCTTGGCAGAGGTTGCTTTTGGGATTTATATGGTGCAGGAGGAAGGAGGAGCAACACCAAACCTTTTGTCAGCCTCGGTGTAACTGAGGCTCAATTCTGTCTGAATCCAGGAAGATTTCCATCCTCTCCTGTCTCTCTCCTGGTGATTGGAGTGAGAGGGTCGACATACAGACAGCGTCTGGCGAAGCTTCATATTTATTCTAAGAGGAATGTGCACAAATCCAATCAAAGCACGCTCAGTGCTCTTTGGTGAAGAGCTCTGCTTGGGCTCTTTCAGCTGATGGTGGAGGTGGCTGTGTACTTCACCTCTGTCCAGGAAATACTTAGATGGTTTAAGCCTTGGCACTTGGAATTTTGCCCCTAATGTCCCTTTAATGCATTATATTGTTTTCTTTTATATTTTATTTTATTATTTTGTTTTCAGAGACCTCTGATTTTATATTTTTAACTAACAAAAGAAGGTACAGAACAATAATTGTTCCCTCTGTGGAACTGTCAGAATTTGGTAGGAATGGTCTAATTAATAGAAGTCAGTTCAAGGGGAAGGAGAGCTGGACAGCATCTGTGAATGTATTTCAGGTAGCATAAATCTAAATTGTAGATGGAATATTTACATGAACATAGACGCTACTGGAAGTAGTCAGGATTTTATTGTGATTTGTTTTTCATAACTGTACCAGTCCTTACAATAGTCTTGTGTGGTGAGAATTAAAAACCTCTTTGTGAGCAGGGTTCCTTTTTCTGATATATTGGTGATATCACTCTTAAATGCACAGCACTTGCCTCCCTGCTGTTCAGTACTGTGAAGAAAAATGGTGATAATTTCCCTGCTTATGAAAAGGGGAAATGAGAAGGTTCCTGGAGCTCCTCCCCATTATCCTGCACATCTAAATGCAGTTCCCTGGACTAGTCATATCACTATAATTGCTTTTTCTGCGTTTGCATTTCACTTACAGTGTCAAGAATACAAAATGTTCTCCTCTACATGAAAGCTGCATGCTATTTCTGTGTCTCTGAAAGCCCTGTTAGCTGGAGAATGAGGCTATATTTGATTTTAAATCAAATGCCAGATCTGTTCCCTGGAAGATGGTGAAGTCTGCTAGAAGCAATTCTCAGTTTCTCTCTGCTCAGCACTGTTTTTTGTTTGTTTGTTTGTTTTTCTAGCTTCTTACCACTGTTTTACTCCTGTTGACCACAGGAAAAAGAAACTGTGGTATAGCACACATTTAGCTTGTCTTTGCTGGGATCTATGGGAATCAGTGTTCCAAATAAAAATACATAGAGAATTCACTAAGTTAGCCCAGACCTCTTGGTACTGGTGTCTCAGCACAGCTGAAGCTAGCAAGGCTACAGGATGGAATGACAACAAGAGAAACACTTTAAATTGGCATAGCAAGATATATCTTTCCTCACCAAGATGCGGTAGGCATCACATTCCCCCCGCACAACTTCTTCAGATGTGAAAGGAACCCATGTTTAGTAACAAATGTTTCAGCTAGTGCTGCATTAACTCATAATAATCTTGTTTAGTCCAGAGAATAAATATGAACAATGACTTTACCCTCTAGACAGAGGACAGTGGTGGTCTTCAAGGTATCATAGAATGGCTTTGGTTGGAAAGGACCTTAATCCAATGAAATCCTGCCAAAGTCTTGACAAGGAAATGTAAATGCTTCCCCACACACTGTTATTCCCACATGCACAGCCCAGCAAACAAAAGCAGTGTAACAAAAAAGAGGAGTAATAATTGAATATTAGAAATGTTTTTGGCAGCACTGCCAAAACTGTTACCTGATTCCAGCCTCTGTCCCAAGAGGATGGAAGGGTCCTTAGGTTAGAAAAGGTTCAGAAATTTGACTATATGACTTCTTGAGTTCTTTCTAGCCCCCCATTCTACAGGTCTGTATACCAAACAGAAATACTGTCCAGTGACAAGTAATATTTTCCACGTGTCCATTAACTAGAAAATGTTAGATGAATTCTGAACAGTAGACAGCTATGACCAATTACCATCAGAACCTGTCCCTACAGATCTCACCCTAATTTAACAATAAATTACTTTAACTTCATACATCTATCTGCAGTGATTTCCAGAAAACATTACTAACTGTAAAGGAATCCTCCTGTGGGTTAATTAATTACCCTGCAGAGCTAGCTTTCACTCTTCAGCAGCAGGAGCAAATAGCATTTCTAATGACCTGGGTATAAATAACAGGTTGAATGCTGTCAAGCATCAATATTTACTCTGCATTGGATGAAACTGCTAACTGAATTAGCCCCATTGCAGCAAGGGGCTGGGTTTGCGTGCAATTATAATCATGACATTCTCACTTGGTGCCTTATTAGCTTTCTCAACACGTTACAAATAGAAAATGCATATTCAGGAATGCTATACTGACTGGTGCCTATCTATCAGTTTTGTTGCTTCTTCCATTTGTGCCTGTATAGACGTAAAATTGAAGGTTTCTTTCTATGCTTTTTAAAATAGTTAGCTGCAAAGCTAAGCAAGTTTAGGCCCCAGGCAGTCTGACTTCTCTTTATAAGCAAATTTTTGTACTTATTTAAATGTGGTAGAACCAAGATTAAGGATCCACAAGTTCTGCTTGCTGGAAAGAAGGTTTTGTCCATCTGTAGTACACAATAAATGTTTTCTGTTGATGTAAAGAAAGCTAATGAAGCTCTGGAACTGTTACTGCAAATTCTGACATTATGGTTATTTTATTTGAAATTAGACATTAGAAATAGGAAATTCCTCATGAACGAAAATTTCTGCAGAGAGCAGAATCCACCTAAATGTTTTGCTTTGTTGTTAATTACCCATGCAGTTATTTCCAATATAACATACCAATTTTAATAATTCAACATGAATATTCTGCACATACAGTATTAGAAAAATATCTTGTTAATTATTTATTTTGTTGAGTTAAAAACTATTTTTAAATCTTTTCCTATTCAGACCTTTTTTCTAGGAAACTTTATTTTACCCTTGCTATTTTGTTTAAGTATAAGCTTACATGTATGTGATACTTTATGGATATTCTAGCATACAGTTGTTTTTTTTTTTTACATTAGTATAGGAGCAATTTCAACGTTACAGGATATTATACAGTGTAACGTGAGCTTGAAAAATAACATACACTCATGAATTTACCATCTTTCTCAAAGTGCAAATATGCAAAGAGTTAAGATTATCAAGATTTTAGCATTTCCTAGCTTAAGTGTTTCCCATTCAGTCTGAGAGAGGATTTTTTTTCTCTGGCAGTTTTCAACTGCTCATGTAGATAGCTACTGTAATTAGAAAAATAAATGTGTTCACATAGTGCAGTGCCAGATACAGGACTGAGCTGTTGAGGGCAAGGCTAGGGGAAGGAGACTGTGTGGCCACATGGCTGCTCACACATCACACTTCTCAGCGTACCAGCGTCACATCATGCAATGCTAATTGTGCAGGACTAGAGCTTGTTTGCTCTTCACTTCATTAAATTCACAGCTTTACTATGTATAGGCATTAAACTGTTCATATGCATGTTATTTATACAGCAAGCAATCATTTGGCATGAGTTATGTCTTAAAAACTGAGTTAACATTTACAGTAATGTATTGTTGGGTAATTTTCCTTGGCCACCGCGGAGGCAGTTTCACGCATGCAGGCCGGGGATGGTGCTTCACAGAATTTTAACCAGCAGTGGCAGCTTCTGCTTTGGGGCCCTCTGAAGCAGAGGCTTCCCCCCAGTAGGGATGGGGGCACAGCACTTCAGACCCTTGCACCCATCACGGGCAGTGTGGAGGCTGCTGCCTAATGCAGGACATCTGCCTTAGTCCACAGGGCCATGATCACCAAGGCAGCACACTCCATTGGCCACCCTAACACAGTTCTTCTCTCCAGTTCCAGGTCCTCCCGCTGGTGTTAAAGCAGCTGCATCTTCGGCCTCCACGGTCTTTGTGTCCTGGCTCCCTCCCCTCAAGCTCAACGGCATCATCCGGAAATACACCGTGTTCTGCTCGCACCCCTACCCCACGGTAAGTTCCAGAGTACAGCCGCAGAAGGGCAGCACTGAGCTGCCAGCTAAAACTGAGTGTTGGCTCAGTGCGAGATGCTTTCCTTATCGCTTCCTTTCTTACCGTTTGTTTTGTTTTATTTTTGTCTCTAAGGGGGATTCTGGGGCTAAAGGAGCAATTGAGGACTGGTTTTGTTTTTTTCCCACCTATCAAACATTTGCAGTAGTTAAAATATATTGCAGAGTACTGACTTATAAAAATGTTTCAAAACTAGGATCAACTGCAAGCAATGTAGAGTCCTATTATAGCTGGAAATGTGTGTTTATGCACCTAATTGCTCAGTCTGAGTTGTGTTTTGATCCTAGTTCCATTTTTGGCCTGGGTATTCGTGTGTGAAGGAGCATAATGACTTATGAGCAAACATATTTGCTTGTTTTGTGTCAGGAGTATTTGCTTATTCTAGGTTTACATACTATTACTTTCTGAGAATGTGATGAGAAAAATGGAATTGATTATCAGAGTTCTTTCACTCTGGATCACAAAAGGATCCAGGTATCTTCAAATAAAATGGGATAATTGTTCCTTTTAACTAACAGTGCATCGTTATTTTAATATGCTTTAACAAAGTATGCTTTAACAAGGTATGTATATTAAGGTTATCCAAACCTTATCCAAAGTTTTGATTTATTTTTTAAGTAGGACTTTCCATCAAAGTTATTATCACAAGTTGCAAAATGCAATCTTAGCTTAATAGACAGGGAAAATATTGTTCCACAATCAGTAGGAGGTTGACAGGAAATCTCCAGATGTACCTGAGGCTGCTTTTCAAAGCTAGCTGGCATGGGGCCTTGTCTGCGTGTCACCCTGCAGGCATGCACAGCCTCACCCAGCCTGCTCTTCTAGCATGTAAGCTAATTCTGCAAGTACTTGAGGGGAGATGGGACAAAAACCACGTGTCCACTGATGGATAAGTTGACATTTGCACATCCTGCTGTAAGCATGGTTTATTGGTCATTTCTGAAGCTAAGGACTCTAAATCATTGCTTCATTTATGCTTTAGGACTGCTCATTCTTAACTCTATTAATTTAATAACTAGCCACACAAACCAGAATGTCTTGACCATATTCTTAAGGTGTTAACTGGCCAGAGATTTCTCCATCATAGCTCAAACATTTCTACGGCTTACAGTGAGTTAAAGAGGTTGCATTTTATAGAACTGGACCTTGCCTTTGGGGCTCTGGTCAGGGTTGGGAGTGAGCCCTTCTCCGGAGCTGGAAGGAACACCAGATGGTGCTGCTGGCTTTGCTAGCTACTTACCGCCCTCAGCGCTGCAGTGTTTCTTCTCATGGCTTCTTTGCTAGCAAAAATTTGTATATGTTTACATCACCAGGAAAACAAACATCCTCTGCTACACATTTTCTCTCCAATTTGCTTCTCTCTCGTCTACAGAATTACCTTTTCATGACTGTTTATTTGATGGGTACGTTTTGGAGTACCTCAGAACAAGATAGTAGGATGGATGATGACAAGAATATTTAACAGTTTTACTGCTCTTGACCTTTACTGCTGTATTTTTGTGATGTTTGTTATGGGATGATGAGAGGGTGTCAGTCTGTACTGTAGCCCACAATAGAAACACTTGGTGATTTTTTTTATTAATTACGGGTATGTACTTATATAGCTATCCTATTGCGACCTCTGTGCCTGAAGGGGTGTGTGCTTGTGTGTGAATATGCATGTACATATAAATATCTACTTATATCTATGAGAACAATCCTTTTATCACTTCTTAGTACAGCTTTGCAGATCTGCATCAATGGTGGCTTGCAGAGCTTGTCTTCTGTATCAGTTCTGTGCTGTGAGCAAGGCAGTGGTCATACTCCATTGTCAGTTTCCAGAAGCCAGGCTGGATATTTCTAAATAAGTACAAGACTGCAGAACACATTTAAAATAGGACCCCCCCCTCCCACCATGCCCAACTTTTTTTTCTAACAATGTGCTTTATCTTTCACCCATAAAAGGATTGTTAAATAAAAAGTTACATTACTTAGAGCTAGTTTTGCAGCGGAACAAGTCTGCTGCGGAGATGCTTAAATGCCAGCACACCTGTGGAAGTGTGGTCCAAGTATCCCAAGCAAGTTCTTGTATGATTCATTGTTGATAGAGACAAGAAGCTGACGGAGGAAATGGTCGTACATTAAGGCATGGAGGGGAATAAACAGAATATCTCTTTATTTATCAGTTCTTCTGCCACCATAAGCTGGAAGTGCTGTAGTTGTACATTTGAAGCTGTTCTTCCTGAATAGACTTCTTCCTTCTTTCCCTTGTTGCAAAATAACTTTGCTAAATACCTGCCATTTAAACAGAAAGGGCAAACTCAGCTTTAAAGCATAAGTGAAGTGAAAGACAAAAGGGCAATGGTAGAGGAAAACTTATGCGGAAGTTGTCTTCTTTGCAGACTGCATTTTACAAACAATCTGTGGATACTGAGAACAAGTCAATGTAGTACACTTGAGACAATGCTTTTAGGCAAACAAGATGGTTGAAGTTCCTTTACAAATAATGCTGCTTTGGTATTTAAGTCACCAAAAGGAGAACCAATTAACTCTGTTGGTCATATTGTGCACATTTTACTACAAAGCACAACCCTCATATGACCCTGAGATACTCTATGATGAAGATTTGCTGCCTCTTGCATGGTTCAGTTTGGTTTGCAAGGGCAGAAGCCGACAAAAATTCTACTGCCCCTGTACAGAAGGATGCAAACATTTACAGTTTAATTATTTTGAGTCCCAAGGACAGTATCTGTCTGGGATGGTTCAAGCAGCAAATATAATTAATATGTGAAAAATAGAAATTGTTCTCCATTGCAATCTATTTTGTAGGCAAGATAAAGGCAAACAAGGGTACAATGTCATACTGTATAATTGTACTGTCTACGTTATTGTCTAGGCATTATTATACAGAACAGAATTTTATTCTGTAAATATAGAAAAAATGCAGATATATGAGTATTGATGCATTCACTTACAAGCTGTCAGCTAGCCTGAAGTGCTAGCTGAGTTAGATTTCTCTTTCCAGTCCTGGCCTGAATAAAGGCTGACTTAATCGGTTCTTCATTCTTCAAATGTAACAAAATAAAAATGCCAGAATTTAGGTCAAAATTATTACCCTCTCTGCCAGCTCTTAGCTCATTTTCCCATAATACTTGACCCCACTTCTTCCAAAGTCCATGTTCAGCTCCTCGCAGGAACTGGCTTCTCATGACCATCTGCTGTAGTACCATGTTAGCCACCTTTCCTCCAGCTGTGCTTTTCCTGAGCATATCCATGCTTAGTCTGCCCAAGCCTGATGGGGCATATAAGGAAAAATTAATGGGATTATGTTAAGTAAAATTTAGAAGACAGAAAAGGACTAGAAAAGATTGCTGTGACACAAAGCATTCAATGGGTTGCCAGCCTAGAAACTACAATCTCAGGACAGTTAAAAAGCAACATGGAAAGAAACATGGTGTGTGCTGAAGGTAGAAGAGCAGTGGCTGCCTGCAGAAAGGGCTGAGAAAGCATGATGACTGATAGGGAAAGCAGTGAAACGTTAAGATCTGAGTAAATACAGACCAACTATATAATCTGAGTGCCAACAAACACTATAGCATCACTCAATCAGAAATACACATTAAAATCTGTTTTTCTTTCTTGATTATAGAAGAGGGGGGAAGCATTAGACATGCAATGATCCATTGGTCAGCTGTTCACTCATAGGAGCAAACACTAAAATGGGCTTACCGTGCTGGTTCTGATGAAGCAGGTCATTAACCTGTGCACCAGTCTTCTGCTTTCTGGCTGTGATGCCTGGAGATTAATGGAAAGGAGTCATGTGAGTAGAACTGCACTATAAAAGGATAATGAATGGAGACCACTCTCCTTCTCAGTGATTTTCCTTTTCAGAATACTGTCAATTAGTTCTTGTCTTCATTCCACTCATATTAAGAGGTGGAATAAGATGACCTCGCTATTGCTCTCTGATTTCCCGATAGTGAAAGCTAAAAGCAGAACTTATTTAGAGAAATGTGCATAGAAAGTGTTCAGATGTGAAAGACATACAATTCTGGCAATGGCTTAAAATGCCATAGGAGTATCATTGGAGTCTTTCCCACTTTTAAGTAAGGAAACATCTTGATGACATTCTAATGTATTTCTTTTCCTCAGAGCCGCATATTACCTCTGTCAGTGTTTGTTCTCTGTTGTATACGTATTTTGTATAGAACTGGATTGCTGTTTTTAAGCTTTCACAGATAAAAGCTTCTTCTAAAAGCTTGAAGGGTTGGAACTAGATGATCTTTAATGTATGAATCCTCTGGTGGGTCTTGTTCCACCTTACCAGTGCCCAGAGCATTATATGTATTCTGAGTTTGCAGATCTGCAGGTGGAGCAGGGGCCTTTTTCCTGTTGCAGAAGTCACAGCTTCCAGCCTTCTCTGTGCTGACCACCACCTTCCACTACCTGTTTCATCATGGTCTCCTGCTGTCCTTCCTTTCCTGCTTTGTGTAACTCAGGCTCTCGTGAGCACGTACAGTATTTAGTAGAGTTGCTGGGCATGCCCACTGTGCTAACTGCTGCAACAACTGTACATCAGCAGCACTCTGGCTTCCTCCATACCCCAACAGATCCCTTCTTCCAGGACTGAGTTCATTAAATTTCTGCCCTCCAAGCCCTCATCACTTAGCTTATGAGCACTCTTATTGTCCCATTGTGCTAGATAAAGTTATTCCTGGGTTCTCTTGGGCATGCCGTTTGGTAAATATGCTGTTATGCCAAACCAAACCCACAATAGTTCAGAAAATTACAAGAGAGTTGTTATTCTTAAATATGAATTCCTTCACCAGTGATTAAATGCTTCCTATTCATTCTCATGTTCCAAGGTTTCAGTAGCCATATCTCTGCCAGACTTTTAAATCTCTTTCTATTTGACTTCAAATCCCTTGCTGTAAACTATGAAGTGAATTTCTATGGAGTAAAGTGCAGTGGTCCCTCTGAGAATCTGCTGTCAAAAGTCTCTGAACCAAGCCATGGTCAACTTTATATTAAAACACTCTTCGAGGAATACTACAGATTACATTTCACTTTCCAGTACAAGTAACAAAAAATTGGCAAATGTGATGAGAATCTTGCAAAGCAGTCAGATACAAACTTAAAATCTTACTTTTCTGAAAAGAAGAACCAACTTATTCTCTGGTCTTGAATCCTAGTTTTGAAATGCTGGTTGATTAAACTGTTGCCAGATAGTGCTAAATGTTAGGACTTCTCCTGTAAAACCACATTGACTGAGGTCCCAAATAAGCAGAAGCGTGGGAGCTTGCTTGAGAAGCCAGAAATTCCAGAGCAAGTTGCTGTTGAAACAGGTGAATGGAGAGAGGATTTTCCTGCAAAGATCCCAAACGAAAATACTGTGAAGATTATCTGGGTGATGAATCAGAACACATAGCAGACCCAAACACTCAAATAAGAGTGATGGATAGAAGCTATCTCATAGTGGAAACTTTCTAGTCAGTGCCAGGTACCTGGCAGTGACCTGTGTCTGAAAGAATCTTTAAAACGTGTATAATTCCATTATTCTGGACTTCTCCAAATTATTTAGAAAGAATTAAAAGCTGAAAGCTCAACCAAGATTTGTATTGGCTTGGAAATATTTCTCTGAGACAGATAGGTCTGGAAAATGGAGGAGATGAAAAGACATGAGGTAATGATGCAGAAGAAGGTAGTAATCTTATACTTGGCCAAAACCAAACCCAATTTATAGGGAAACATGTTTGATATCAGAAACCGAACCACACTTGGGACTCTTTGGGGCTGACAGGTTACTGATCCTTTTGGTATACCTATTTTTCTGTATGAAATATGCTTTACACCTGTTAGACTTCTAAATTTTGTTGTTGTTGTTTGTTTGTTTGTTTGCATTTGATTTAAACCCAAGTTTTGATTTAAAAACAAGTCTCTTAAAAGAGTGAGAAAGGTGACTCTCAGAAGTGGGCTAAGTAGATAAGTTACTCTTGAATGGAAGTTTATTTAGAGTCAGCAGAGTTTGTGAAGTTGAATTTAAAATACATACTCGCTGATTTATGTTCTGCCAACAGTATTTATCACTATGCCTGTACAGTACTTTTCACAGCATGAAGATATTTATGTTTATTAATTCTTGCTCTTTATATAACATAGAGTTATTTTATAATTTAGGTGGTTATTTTTAAAAAAAACTTATTTGGAATGTTATTTAAAATACGTCCTCTTTCATATACCACATGTACTGTTTACAGCTTTTTCACAGTTATTTCACAAGTTTGTTACCAGCTCCCAAATATATCACATTCATTCTTTTAATTGCTTTGCCAACAATACATTTTTTAACTGTCTCATTTTTGTCATGGAGCAGATCTCAAGAGAGATATGGCACAGTATAAATTAATTCTGCTGGTGTTCTGCTTGATGCAATTTTTAAAAGGTCTCCTTGCAAAGCCCTACTAAAACAAATTTGATATTGATTTTTTTCATAAAACTCTGGTTTGGTCTCACTACCTAGCCTCACATACATTTATATCAGTATACTCCAACAATAAAACCTTGGCATCAGTTGCAGCTTATTTCAGCAGGTATGGATCCATCCCATTCCCTTCTGTATTGTAAAGGGGACAGAGGACTTGGGAGCAGAATTACACAATCTGTGATTTGACTGAAATGCTCTGAACAAACTGGTGGCTTGTCAGGGCCACCAAAGGAGGCTGTAGCACTGCTGGCAGCCCAGCGGGCAGTCTTCTGACCTTCCTGTGGTCACCTGCCCACGACACCACATCCTGCTTCCCTGATCACGAGCTGGGGGAAGCAGATGGACTCACTGGCTCCTGCGGGTTGCTGCAAAGAGACAAGCAAGGTGGTGTACCTCTGTGACTCCCTAGGAACAGAGTTCCTGAGTACATGAGCTAACTGGAGGTCTGGGCAATGGGCTGTCTTATAGGTCTAGTTCCTGAAAATGGGTTCACAAGATCTCCCTGCAGGTAGGAAGGCAGGTAGCCACCTCTGCTGTTTCCAAAATCTCTGTCTTTCATTTTATACAGAAACTGTATTCTGTTTTGTGCACAGCTTTTGTTTACAAAAGTTAGCTTCAATATCGCTGAGTGATAAACACTTGTCATGTTTCAAAACATGAACCAAAATAGCAAGACCCAAGCAGAAACCATTATATTACCAAAGCGGTGACCAGTCTAACTGAGAATGTGGACTAGCTGTTGTTGGCTCTGACAAGCTGTCTATCTGTGAAAGGAAGCAAAGCAAAAGCCAGCAGATTTGAAGACAAATAGCTGTCCATAGCCTCAAGAAAAAGTCTGTAGATAGTTTCACATCTATAGAGAGTTCACAAGGGCAGAGTAGAGGGGAGCAATCCCCTCCCTCTCCCTGCTGGCCACTCCTCTCTTGATGCAGCCTGGGATGCAGTTGGCCTTCTGGGCTGCAAGTGCACGCTGCTGGCTCATGTCGAGCTTTTCATCCACCAGAATGCCCAAGTCCTTCTCCAAAGGGCTGCTCTCAATGAGTTCCTCTGTACACACATCTGGGATTGCCCCGACCCAAGTGCAACACCTTGCACTTGACCTTGTTGAACCTCATGAGGTTCTTGTGGGCCCACTTTTCCAGCCTGTCCAGGTCCCTCTGGATGGCATCCCTTTCTTCAGGGGTATCAACTGCACCACTCAGCTTGGTGTCATCAGCAAACTTGCTGAGGGTGCACTCGATCCCACAGTCTATGCCACTGATAAATATGTTGATGAGCACCAGTCCCAAGACAGACCTCTGGGGGACAATTCTCATCACCAGCCTCTATTTGGATGTGGAGCCATTGACCACAACACTTTGGCTGTGACCATCCAAACACTTATTTATCCACTGAATAGTCCACCTTTCAAATCCATATCTCTCCGATTTAGAGAGAAAGATGTGGTGAGGGACCATGTCAAAGGCCTTGCACAAGTCCAGGTAGACAACATCTGTTGACTGCCCTTTGTCTACCAGTGCTGTCACTCCATCATAGAAGGCCACCAGACTGGTCAGGCATGATCTGCCCTTGGTGAAGCCAATGAAATTTTGAATTTGCGGGAGGTACAAGACTGGGAGGGGTTGCAAATTCATGAGAGGCAGAACTAGAATTCAGAATGGTCTTGATAAATGGGGAAGTTGGTCTGGGAAAAAAAAAATAGATAAAATTTAGTGACGGTAAAAGGGCAAATAATGGATCCTATGAATAACCAACTAAAGTAGTAATGGACAGAGGGCAATTACTTTGATTCTTGACAAGAGGATTTTGAGGTTTTTTTGTATCACAAGATGAACTTCAGCTAGCATTATAATCCTGTTGTGAAAAGTCAAATGCCATACTCTGGGATTGTTGAGTACAGGTTTGGAAACTGCATTTGAGAAGACTGTGGACCAATGGTAGACAGTACAAAGGATAATGGCATATATCATTCGAGAAAAATTTGATTTCTTGGAAATGTTGAAAGCATCAGAGTTATTAAGTAATAAAAAGATAAAGGTACTGGTGAGAAAAGGAGTGATAAATCTTTGTGCAAATTAAATACTGGTGGAAAGATGAAGGTAATAATCTTTTCTCTGTGTTCCTAATAGACTGGAAAAGAATATACTGGCTTAAACTGCAGCAGGAAACTCAAGTCAGACTTCAAGAAAGCTTTCTAATATTAAGATGAGTTAAGCAAAGGAGTGGGTCATGTAGTTTAGGGAGTTGCAGAATCTCCAAAATCAGGTTGGACAAATACTTTTCTGAAATTGTGCAGCTATAGTAGAACCTGGCTTAGAGAAGGAGGATAGACTCGGGTGAACACTTAAGGTTCTTCCAGCCATGATTCTGTAGTCATGTTTTATACTCAAAATCATAGTGGAAGCACACATGCCACTTCAGGTAGTACAAACAGCCAATATAAAGGTAGACAACTCATATGCTCTCTTCACAAAATGCACTGCAAATCTGTCTTTCTTGCTTTTCAGTTTGTCCTTGAAGTCTCCATGTGGCTTTCTCAGATTGCCTCCAAGTTTCCTCACAGCTTGCAGAGAACATAAAGATCTTCAATGCACCTATCTTACATCAGAAATTGCATATGCACAGTTACAGGCAAGGTACAGCCTTGCTTTGAATCAAAAATCTTCTGGTGCACCATAAATGTTGCCTGTTGCCTTAACGACCTGCAGGAAAACCCCTTTTTTACTTGACAACTGTTAAAAATGTACTTTTCTGATGCACCCTTTTGAAGTTTTTCCAGTCTGAGTTAAAAAATACAAGAAACAGAAAAGCAGTCTGAGGGTTCTGAGTTTATATACATTGCCTATTTGTTTGCTTTCTAAAGGAGGAAAAAATCACAGAATCACAGAATGTTAGAGGTTGGAAGGGACCTC
>VXAV01002939.1:5675-16557 GCA_013399715.1 Alectura lathami
TTTAAAACCTGTTTCCCACAACACAAACACATGTATATACCATTAGTGCTACATGTACCTATATGCACACAAATCCAGTCTATTTGGGGGGATTAAATGGTGACTGGCTTTTGAAACCTTGTATTTAATTGCTGTGCTGGCAAAGACCTAAGCTGATCAAGTTATCTGTTCCAGTGATGTGCAAGGATTTTCAAAACAGCCAGAAAGAACCAGGAACATTAAGGGGCACTGCAAACAGGCATATACTTTCCCAGGCTAGAGCACATTTGCAACAACGTCTTGGATGCAGACCTTTCATCTATCAACACTTTAGTGACAACAGTGACAAAAAAATTGCATGGTGCATTTCAAGTCTGGGGGTCCTTTTCAAAAACATTTCCAAAAGTTTTCTTCATTTTTTTCTTCCAGTTGATCCTCTGTTGCATTTAGTATTCCAAAGGCAACTGGTTGTGTCTTTTACTGGAATATATCTAGGCCATCATGATAGTGGTAATTCTTTGTCTCAGGTTCTACTAGAGATCAGACTTAAAGATAAGAACTGTCATGGCAGTCCCTGTGCTGAGCCAGCACACACCGCAAACTCTTGGCCTATCAACTCCCCTTCACATCACAGGTCTCACATGCCAAAATGTGACCCCAAAGCAGAAAGAAAACTAGTAGGACTTCATGCGTCCCGCTAGGTGCCTCACAATGCAGCCACCTACATCCATTCTCCAAGGGAAGCACCAGCCTTAGGGTAAAGCTCCTCAGAACAAGCTACGGAGTTGGCACCAGGGCAGGGTGGAGGAAGACTGCTGGGGTCATGTTACAAGCACATTAGCAGATGGCATCACTGCCAGCAGCAGCAGCCAGAAGTAATACTGCCACAGCTGGGAATACCTTTTTTTAGGTTTCTGAAGTGAAAGATACCTTCAGATCTTATCACGCATTTTATTAAGCTGTCTAAAAATATTCAGTGAAGAATTTTGCTTCAGTGGATAGATACCTTGGCCAATTTTATTTCCACTGAATTGCATAGGTCATAGAGAAAGGAGTCTTCTGGAAGGATGGCCTCCATCCATGTAGTCAATAGAATAATCTGAACTTCAAAGAGGGAGTCTGTTCTTTTACCTGTTTTTTTTTGTTTTTTTTTTTTTTTCCCTGCATTCTTGTTATTATCCCCAACAAAAACACCTTGATACTTTATTCTTCCAATTAAATCATGTCATGGTAACCACCTCTTATCATATCGATATGACATTATCCTTACTTTGATCCCCTTCCTCTGCCCAGAGGACTCTTTAACCAGACAAAAAAAAAAGGCCAGTTGGCAAAAATGCAAGAAAAAAAAATGGACACACACTAGAATATTTTTGCAATTACAAGCTAGATCACTAGAAACACAGACGTACAGCTTAAAAATTGAGACAGAAGTTAATGGAGAATGAGAGTACGTGTCACGTTATTAGCAATGCAAAAGACCAGCTTAAGCATGTTTTTCCCTATATTAACTATAAAAAAAGAAAAGGTGCCTTTTTAGCAAGTATGCACAGAGATTGTTTAGTTACTTCTACGAAAAAAATCACGTTTTACTGTTTTTACTCTATATTACAGTAATTATTACTATCTGTTTATAAGCTGTAAACCTTTCCTTGCAGGTCAGGTTTACAATAATCATCACCTTTTTCCACTCCTTACACACTCAGTCCATGCTGACAAAAATAAACTGATTTAATTTACATATTTTATGAAGTAATTATTGATATGTTATGGATTATTAGTTGTGTTTGGCAGAATAGTGGTCAGAACTGCAACATATGGAGGTGAAGTGTAGCAAATATCTATGGAGGACTGGTGCTGGGTCTGGAGTACCCAGTGATCTTGAGGCATCATGTAATATTGATGTATGCAATGCTGTTACTACCTTCAAAACTATTCAAGCAAAGTATTCCCACCACCAGTAACAGACAAAAAAAGTCTGATGATGGACTTCCCAAACAACTGCAGTATTGTGCTTACTTACACCTCATCTGATCTTGTTTCTTAACATGTCTTGACTAAAGATCAGAATGGAAGGTGGAATTTGGCAAGGCAGTTTTTCTTCCACATAACTAGTCACCTGTATGAAGTGGCATTTGGTAAATTGCACTGTCCTGGGAGTATTTCTACTTCGAAACATGACAAACATGAAGTCCATTTTTAAAGTGGATCTGCTATCAGGACTGATCTGCAAACTAAGATTTTTAAGCCGTTATATTACAGTATAAATGTGCTGCATACCTGTTTCTATAAAATTAACTGCCACGAAAAAAAAAAAAAAACAATCAGGGTCTCCCAAGTGTGGCATTTGTCCATCTGCCACTGGTATAGACAATACAAACCTCATGTTGAGATTCCTAATGTACAGCAATTGTCTGCTGGACAGATTAGGAGACAAATACGATGGTAAACTAGAGGAAGGAGCACAACCATGCCATGTGTTTCCTTGAGAGTCCCACTGTGCTACACTTCTGCTTTTGGGGTCATTCACTGCCAACTTCCTTTGTAGAGGATGTGGGGCTGTCTCGAACTGGGAGCAAGTCATAATGACATGGAATGTGGCTGTTTTTTGGAAGATCATAAGGATCCTGGCTGAAACGTCCATTGCTGCTGAATGCGCCCTGGACAACACTCACTGTTGGTTCTGTGATAAAAGAGAGCACATCCAGTCAGTACAAGAAATGGCAAACAGAAGGCACTGTATTTCATTTCAGTTTGCTTTACAAAGCACTCGCTCCTTTCTGCTTCAATATAAAGATTCCTTGTCATGCTGAGTCCTGAAATGAAGGTGCAGAAACAAAAGCTGATATTAAAGTGTTTTAGCTTTGCACTAAATAACACCTCTGAGCTTGCATATTTAATGACTGAACCAAGCAGATTAGCGTCTGATCTTTGTGCATGGACAAGCTAAAAAAAATCCCCAGTTTGGGGGTTATAACCTGCAGGTACTGATATATTTCAGGAGAAACACTAACTGGAGAAATGGTAAATGTGTGACATGCACATTATTCCAGTCCCGAGGTCATTAGGATAACAACTATTCCACAAGACTCCAAAGTTTTCTGTAGCTGCAGTAATGCAGCAATTACATGGGAGAATATCCGTAAAATACTGCTTCTGTGAATGAAAATGCTTTGTTTTTCCTACCAAGGACAGGGAACAGACCTTTCCTACCCTCCCATACACTTACTCCATCTGTATTCGGAACTTAACAGCCTAATCCAGAACAGAATTATACTGCAGTTAAATGCTAAGCTGTTGTTTACAGAAAGGCTTTGAAACTGAGGAAGATCAGAGGTAGCCCTAAGTTATAGAACAGAGCTGAAGATACTTCATATGGTGCTCTTGTGAATTCATCGCTTATCTCAATGAGTTTGTTACAGCCTTTGAGCAGAAAATAGAGTCTGAAAGCATCATCATTTTTTCAGTGTTTTCTCATAAGTTTTCATTAAATTTATTCTGAGGAAAATAGTCTTGTGTTCTCCATTCTGAACCTTCAGAATCTGGAAGCAGGATTTCTACTTACCAACTTCATAAACGTTCTTATTGGCTGAAGCAGAGTTGGCAATCTCGGCGTATGGGGAGTCCCTGCGTGCTGGTGACTTCATTTCAACATATCCGCATTCTGAACTTTTTGGCACAAGAGCTGGTGGGTCTTTTATAGTAGCATATGGGTTTTCAGAACTACTTAAGGAGCAATTACTTAAATTGTATTCTGAGTTCTTAACTAGATCTGAAAAAAGAAAAACATACTATTCTCTCAAGCACACTACATAATAAAGAGAGCAAAATGCACTTCCACTTTTACAACATTCTGCCATTATACATACATGCTTTAATTTTGAGTTTTAAGAAGTCACTCATAAATGGGTATTTAAATTGAAATGAAACATAACACTCCAAAACTTTTTTAAAGCAATTACTGAAAGTTTCTCTACTGGTCTGCTCTGTTATGGGCTTGATCTTCCCATCAGCAGGATGTCTGAGCAACTTCAATTCTGATTAAAATAGTAACTAGCATTAAATACAGATAATGTTTAGAATCAGTTTTTAATAGGCTCTTCAGAATATCTTTTGCATTCTTAAGTGCTGAACTAAGCACACGATTAAAATAACTGATCTAACAGACCGTTTCCAATAGCAATGGCTAGGCAGATGGTAAGGTGACATCTAGGAAGAGCCTATTTGATGCAAAGTTTGAGCATGCAGCCACATTGACAGCCAACTAGTTTCCAGGGCTCTCTGTAAAATAGACAGGGAGAGCTGACAAAGAAACAGCCGTCTCATCATTTCAGATTTTGCTGAAGGACAGAGAACCGTCATTTAAGAGAAGAGGCATTTTCTCATGCTGGGAAGAGATTTTGTGGTGTCTGTGTTACTTTGTTCTCTGTTTTGTTTTGTGGTGTGTTTTGTTGTTTAAGCTTTAGAGCTGAGACTTTCTCAGCTGGTTGGTGACTGAATATGCAGCTTGACAATGACTTAGGTAAACCTGTCAGAGGAAGTGTGCTCATCAACTTGTGCCTCCTTTAATAACGTTAAATTTGGCTTCCCTAGTCCTCCAAAACCAGGGGATTTCAGGTAGCAATATATAATACATCACTCCTTCAGCTTAATTGCTCTGCATTATAAATACGGTGACAAACCAGATGCCCTTGCCTAGATATTTAACTTATTTGGCTACACATTTTTCCTTGTTTGGATATCCAGACATTCTAGTCACCCGTGGCATACCTTAACCATGTACCAAAAACAGTGACACACACCAGTATGGCCCAGCATAAAGTCTTCAGAGAAAACTGGATAACTCAATAGAGCAAAATGTCATCACTGCACTGAATTTACTAAGCTTTCCATTCCTCTCTGTGCATTCATATTTTGATAAGGTGTCCAAGTGCCTGCAGTGAGCATGATGGAAGTACTGCAGGCTTGTTTGTGGCTGTGCAGCCCTAGAGACCATGTTGTTTTCAAGAGGAATTGTCTCTCTTTTAAAGCCTTTCATCGGAGGCAGCATGTGCCTGGCTCACTAAGCTGAAGTCAGGGGTTATCCCCCTTTTGCTGCCTAGAATGAAGCCATTTTGTGACTTAAGCATTACAGAAACATTTGTTGCATGGGACACGTAAGTGAATTAGAAAGGCTTGTGATTTTTTTGTTTGTTTGTGTGCTTGTTTTTTTTTTTAAATAAATAAATCCCGTATGCTCAAACAGCAAAACAAACAAACAAACAAAAACAACAAGAAAACAAACCTCACACATGAAACTTCATGCATTTGGGCATTGATTTAATGACTAAATAATTTAGTCCAAAATTATTTTATATTCTCTAGACACAGAAACCAAAGATAATTTAGAAGAGTAAACTGAATATCAATGTCATTTCATCAAAATGCACCAGAAAAAATACCTTCCAGATGTCTCACCTTTCAGAGATTTTCCCAAATATCCCCTATCAAGTCCAAAAGCACCTGAGAAAAATTATATTGAAAACAGAATATTTTAAAAATCAGATAAAAGCGATTACATGACAGCTTCTATAGCTTTAAAATTAGCTCTGGGACTAACTTCTACCTTAGCAGAAGTATTCTTTTACAACCACTGTGAAACTGCCCAGTATAGGATTACAGAAGCATCGTTACTACTTTCTTGCAAGGTTTCAGTAGCTCCCTGAATAAGGAGGGTGGTTCAGGTCATAAGGGGCTGTGAAATTACCTAGTTTGACCTCACATATGTCACAGGCCATTACATTTCACCCTGATACTCTTGAATAAGCGTCATAACTGCTGTTTGATTAAAGCATATTTTTTGTCAAGGTAAACTGTATCTCCCACAAGGGCATCCCGTCTTGACCTGAAAACCTCAGAGTACGGAAAGTTCACTCCAGTTCTTTGTATTTTGCTCCCAAGCTTAATCGCTCCCACCATGTTGTCTAGGGCCATTCTGTTACAATTCCTTGGCCTGTGGGAATGGCCTGAACTCCTAGCGCCTAGGCCTACAGATTTGCAATTATCTGTTAGGAACAGATTTGTCTCAGAAAATTCCTGGATATAAGGAAGAAGTTTTTTACACTCAGGGTGGTGAAGCACTGGCACAGGTTGCCCAGAGAGGCTGTCCCGTCCCTGGAGACCTTCAAGGTCAGGCTGGACAGGGCTCTGAGCAACCTGATCCAGCTGTAGGTGTCCCTGTGCACTGCAGGGGAGTTGGACTGGGTGGCCTTTAAAGGTCCCTTCCAACTCGGACGATTCTATGGTTCTGTGACATAAATCCCAATATAAACATCAGCACTCAGCAATGAATGACAACTGTCATCCAAGACCTGGCACTTAACCAGTTGTTAATCCATTCAGAGGCTTCTCTTCTTTCCTAGAAAGCTTACAAGCCTCAAGCCATCTATACAGTATCACTACAAACAAAAGTCATATTTTCCAAGAACGAAATTATGCTGTATGAGAAGTCCTGAATGAATTGTATTCGTACTCAAATTTTATTAATTTGATCTTACATTAGCTGTTTTTGCTAAGACTAATGCCCAGGTCACCAGCCTGCAGTTACCCAAGTTATCTCATCTGTTCACCTACAAAACAGACATAATATCAGCACTCACCCAGACCTCTAAAATCTCTCTGATACTCAAGGTACACTGCAGTGGGGTGACCACAGCTTAATGTGCTAGTACAAACAGTCTAGACTAAAGAAATGTAAAGTTGAGCAACATTGACAGAAACCCTTTTCTAAAAAACAGATGTGAGCCTCAGTTATGGTCTGCAAAATGTCCCGTATGAGCAGGAGGAAAAATAATTGCTGTATACTATTGTTCTGATTCTGAGAATCTGATATTAAGGAACAGAAATGAAGATGTTAAAGTGATAGTCTAAATCATACTGGCACTGAAAGTCCCTTACAAGATTTTCATTGCTCAGAGATCATGATCAATGTAGTTCAGCCTTTTTGGAATGTAGGAGACTGGGAAAGAATGAAAGGGTGGCAAAAGGAAACAGCATAAAAGCAGGATACAGTGACTCAACACTTCTTGGGAATTTTTCTTCTGAAGGACAATGCTCTGTGTTTTAGCAGTCAGGAGGCTTAACTTAGAAGATGCTCCTAGGATTTACATCTGAAGCAGCTCAGATGACGAGAATTTTTTTTTCAAAGCATGGTGGGTATATACATGTATTTAAAAAAATACATTTTATTTATATTGCGAGAGTCTGTAATTTTGCCAAAGATGACTCCTATTGTAAAATAGCCATTGCATTATGGCACTAATTAATAAAAAAAATTTGCACATCATGTCTGCCTAAGACATCAGACTGATTGACTGTTTCTCATAAGCAGTCATTTTTTCATCTGTGAGGGTACTGTTAAAAGGAAGGACAAACCCATAACCCTGAACCTCACACAATCTGATAAGCCTGGCATTACAAACAAGATTTGCGAGTGTTACAGAAAAACCATTCTGATACTCTTACTGGACAACATGCCCTACATGGGAGGAAATCTCTGCTTTCTATTCCATCCCAACTACAATGGATAACATTCATTTTCTCTTCCATTTTCGTCTTACCGAGCTCATTCAGGTAACCACCATGTTTCCAGTCAGCAGGCAGCGTTCCAGTGTAGTCCATGACGGTCCCTCGTTTTCCAGGTTCCACATTTTTAAGGTTCACAAACAGCTGATTGTTTTTTGCCTATTTCAGAGAAAGATAGATAATGGAACTTAAAACTAACGGGGGGTTGCTGAATTCCACCAACTGATCATCAGGGAAAGAAAAATAAATCCAGTGAGAGACACTAGTGAACACTGTAAAATACATCAGTGGCTAATCTACACAGAAGCATCTAGATTTTTGTGCTTTACCTTTGCCAGGGCCAGTCTGTCCATGTTGTTGACATGAGGTGGGGTATTGCACTGTGTTAGAGTATGATAACTAGGGTTAGAGAAATAGTGACTGTTAGCATTTCCACCATTACTGTGAGGGATGGTTTCTGAAAATGAAAAGAAAGACAAATGAATGACTTAAAATAATGCACCATTTCTTTCTTGTTTATCATAGTGCTGCAGTGATTTCAGAATCTAGTCTAGCATTTCTTAAATAGAAATCTGGCATACGTCTAAATAAACCAGAGATACAGAGCAGGAACTGACTAGTCCTGTCCTCCCTTTCAGAAAAAAGCATTCTCAGGTGTCACTTGCTGACTTATTATGCTGTGGTCCCATGCTCTCTTTTGCATCCATAATCGTGGCATTGTCCTAATTATAGACACTTTTACCCTAGAGTTTACAGCAACATTTTTTTTTTTGTGCTTAAATTGCATGACTGCCTTTGCTGGTACATCTTTCTCTACTCTGACAACTGCTTTTGCTGGCTTCTTTACCTACCGATTTCCTTAATAGCTGCGTGCAAAAGACAACATTGCCTGAAATTTCATGTACCCATTTAATGCCAACTCACATGCACTTTCATAGGTTGAAAACACCTGTTCTGTTTCAGCAGCATTGCCCCTTCCCTTCATCTATTTCAAACCTGAGCAGCTCTGTTCTCTGGCTCTCTAGAGAACCATAGCTAGATATAACACTCTTTCCATATTCAAGCTGTTGGCATTGAAGATCTTAGCAGAAAATATATTTTGCCATACTTTCCAAGTCTGCTCTGCTGCAAGGGGCCATTGGGAGCAGAGAGCTGCATTGTCCTTCCCAGAGAAGGAAACCCTCCCCAATCTATCCTTCTAAGGAAGCTTCCAAGGCAGACTGTCAGGCAGTCTCTCTGGAAACTAATAGGCTCCTGCTCACAGCAGCCCTCACTAATGCAAAAATGTGAAACACGCATATCCGAGCCCTTTTAGGGGCAGATCTGAACCCTGCAGAGGTCAGCCAAGTCAAGAGACAAGGGAAAAAATCTATTCTACATCTCACTTACCTGAAATGGTGTAATCTGCATTGATGACCCTCATAGCAGGGGTATAGGTCACTGCAGGCATATTTGTTTCTTTTCCTTTCTGCTTATGTCTGTAAATGATGAACAGCACTAGCAGGAAAAGAACAACCAGGACGAGAATGATGATGCCTGCGATAGCCCCTATCTGGTAAGAATCAGCAGGAATGGCAGTACTGGTACGGCTTAAACTGTTCAAGTTTCCCACTATAATTACGCCAGCTAAAATACAAGAAGAAATGAAAATACATGGCATAAGTTCAGAGGCTTATGTGTCAGGAGCAGAAAATAGTATTTCACTTCTAAATCTGATAATTTTAACTGTATTTAACAATGCCAGGATAGCATTATGTCAGAAACCAACATAAAAGAACCCTAGCCTTGAGCAAAAGCAGTAATTTTCTTCATAGAAAGACCTGAAAAGGTAAGAACATTCTCTAGGCAGAAGTACAGAGTAAATTAAGTACATGTTCTGTCGGCAGCCTGGGACAGCACACCATTTAAAACATTTCATGCAATCTACACCTGAGCGCTTTGCTCCAATAAGCTGTCACTGAGCCATCTGATGCTTACAAATATACCGCATATACATGTAACTTAATAAGACTATTTAAACGCACATTAAACACATATAAAATCAATTTAATGGCTGATTCATGGACAACATCTAACAGATTGAGTAAGTTTTACAGAAAACAGTTACAGCAGTTTTACTGCATCTAGGCCTACCTTGGTCACACCGGGCCCCCTTCCAGCCTGGGCTACAGTAACATGTTCCGGTGATGTGGTCACAGGTGGAGTTGTTCAGGCAGTCACAGATCTGCCGGCATCCATACCCATAGGTACCTTGGGGGCATTCTGTACACGGTGAGACAAAATTAGTGCCAGTGAAAAGCAGATGTAGCTAGCACTTCTGAAAGGCTTTAGTACTGCAGATCTGGGGCACTACACATGCTGCTCTTGGCTTCTGTCTAGCCACGTATGTTTTTGCGCATGGCCAGCAGATGGCAATATCCTTTTAGCGGCAGACACCTGCTGCAAAGATTTTCAGAGGACTTCTCTGCACGTGTGTGCGTGTATGTGTATGAGCACATGAGGGGAGGAGCAAGCTGCATTTAGAATGTCCTACACTGACAAAAATTGCTCCTTTCATATTCCCATTTCTGTTACTGTGTAGCTTGTTGCACTGGTGTAGTACTGGTGGTTCCCGGAAGGGTGGTATTTCTCCTTCTAAGACTCAAATTTCTGTATCTCTCAGGAGTTTTTAAACTGCATTAGTTTGTTTGTCTTTTTAAAATAATCTAACTGATCTTTTATGTATTCCTGGTTTATAATAATCTATGAGATATTATAATGTAACACAACAGATGCCAGAGAACCTTTCTGCAGCCTTGAGAAATCCAGATACAAGTGTAATTACGTGCTTGTTTTCCTTCTCCTTCTCTTGGTTACATTTCATAAGAACATTACATTTAGAACTACTGAAGTCAATGGCTGGGCAAAAACCATTATTCCATAATATATTTTTGCTTTTTAAAATCTGAACTCAAATGAAAAGTCGATTTTTTAAACTGAAGTTCCAATCTAGAAATATCAGAACATTTTTATTTAATATTGTTGAATCATTATTACCAAATTATGAGATAAAATATCAAATCTATAAGACATTATAATACAGCTAGATTTGCCAAAGTATTCAAAATCATATTTTGATATGATTCAAAATCATATTTTGATGTGATAACATCAGAATAAGTTCTTCAAAACTCTGTATTTTCCTAAACATTACTCCTCTTTTGAGGTAAAACATCTTCCATCATCAAAATAGAACACAATTGAAATAACTAATAAACTAATATTACATATTGCCAGCTGTTATAACTGCCAACTGAAATAAACATACTCCCCAAAAAAAACAAAAAAAAAAAAAAAAAGA
>VXAV01002941.1:0-15916 GCA_013399715.1 Alectura lathami
GTTGGTGGTGGCAGGGTTTGGTGTCTGCATTGTTCCGTGAGCCTTGGGGAGCCCGCTGGCTCGCTCGACGCGGTTCTTGTTGTTGTGATTTTTATTTAATGAGGTAAACTGGGATAAGGGGCTTGTGCTTGGCTTGTGGAGTGGTTTTATAAACGGAAGGAAAGAGAAACCGTGTGCAAGCAGGGAGCTGGAGAGTAACCTGAAGCATGCAGGAGGATGACAGGAGCCTTTAATACCTTTGGAATCCACCCACCAGTCAGGAAATAAAATCTTCGGTATCGTTTCTCTCTCGCTAGAACAGGGGTTGTTGTTTTGGAGCTGCGAGTACGCAGAGGCAATGTTTATCTAATGGGAATGTGGCCTATGTTAAAATAAGCGTTTTGAATGAAAATGTGTTTATTCATGTCCCATTGCGCCTGTGGCTGGGTGGCTGCTGCCCAGGGCTCGCGGGCCCCGTGTTGCGCCCAGTGCCCATGAGTGGGGCCCGCGCCCAGGGAGGGCTCCGCTCCGGGCCCTGTGTGTGGGCTGGGGCTGGCGTGGGGACAGCTGCGTGCTCCGCAGGGCAGGGAGGGGGGACGGAAGGGAGAGGGCACGATTTAGTGCTTCTCTGTGGATGTGCGGTGCCCTGCTTTGTGAGGTGCAGTGTGTCCCCTGACATGGAGGAAGGTGTTGGGATCCTCAGCCGGCGTGGAAGAGGAGTGGTGGAGACGGACGCGGCACTCGCAGTAATAATGTTCTGTCTCATTTCTGGCCTCATTTTGCTTGATGGGAGTGTGCGTTGTGGCTATTTGAGGACTGACAAAGAGGAAGAACTACAGAGGGTAGAGAGCATCCATAAAGTTGAACAAATGCAAACTTAAGTATACTTACGGAATGATGTGCGTTCGATTCAGGATGGGCAGCCGCTATGTTTGACTTGTTGCTCAGGGCCAAGTTGTTTCTGCATTTTCCTGATTTTTCTTGCACTGAAGTTAGTTTCTCCCAACCTTTCCAAACCACATGCAGTGTGTTGAGTGACACTGACAGGCTGCCCAGAGGGGGTTCAGAGGCAAAGTCTTGCAGCAGGCAGCCCAGGGCCTGTGCCCACCCAGCTACGGGGCCACCTGGGAGCTGTGGCCTGGCGAAGGGTGGGCAGGAAAGACGGCCCTGGGCAGCGCTGGAGGCAGCTCGCTGGATTGCTTTCAGGAACGTTTCCGCAGGTGTGGGTGTTCTGATGTGCAAGGGAAATGTGAGCAAGAGGGGCTAGAGACCGAGAGGGGAGAGCCTTCTGCCTCCCGCTGAGCAGTGTTTGTCTTTGGGTGGTGAAACTGGCCCAGACATCGTAACTGTATGCAGGTTTTTGGTGTTTCTCTATGTCATCCTCTGTTATGTTTGACTGAAAGTGTGTGTGCCTGTGCAGCTGTTTGGATTAACACTTAATGATCTCATCTTGTGAAATGCAGATAGTGGTGAACCACTGTTGGAGTTGTGGGGCTGGGTAGAGGTTCAGGTTTCAATTTATAAACAAATTTTGAGGAAAGGTTTACTAGTGGTTTATTTTAGTTATACAGCAGGACTTTTTTTAGTCACCCTCACCGCTTCCCCAGTATCACAGTGCTCAGTTAGTCAGGTTGTGGTGTTTGTGTGAGTCGTTCATACGGTTATGAGATGAACGAAGACATTCTGGAGGTGCAAAAGTATTTATGAGTAACGATGAGACTGGTAGCGTGACCAGTTGTTTAAAGCTCTGTAATCGGACAGCAGAGATCTAGTCAATTTAATAAAAGACGTCTCTCCCCCTCAGAACTGAAAGGACTAGCGTGCTCATATTGCTTAGTTCTGTTATACGTAAACACAAGCAAGCTCCTTTTTCTCCAAAAGTGCCAGCTGTGTGAGGTGCTGTAGGACTGAGGAGCCAATATGGGTTAAAGGCTTTTGAGAATGAAACTGAGGTGTATCGTTTGTCTCTGACGGGGAGAGCTAGCACAGCGTATGCTGAGCTGTGTTAGCTGACCGGGTGTGCTCTTCTGCACTTGCAACAAGTCTGTGCTGAATCTATTAACCTGGAAGGCTTTAAGGCACAACTGAACGTATCTGCCAGATTTTTGCTTACATGTTTGAAAAAAAGACATACGCTCATGTGTATAAATGTGCAACAAATGTAACGTGTGGGGGAAAAATAGCGTTTTCAGATTGGAAGAGAAGTTGTAGGTTTTTTTTGGTGTTCTCCCCCCAACCTGGGGGGAAATAACTGTGCTTCTCTGCAAAGTGAATTAGTTCTCTCCTGCCTGCGCAGGTTACTGAGTGACACACACATGCTGTGCTGGGTTCACTCTGTTTGTGTATTAATAATGATATCTTTCTCCTTTTCATAGGATCAGAGTACACAATGCTAAGTCGTTTCTGGAAAACTTTTACTGCATACTAAGATTATTTTTAAGTGTTAGTTTAAAAATAAACCTCTGTGATTAAGCATTAAGATAGAGTACCTAGAAGCACTATCATACATCATTGCTTAATTTTTGGAACAGGAAAAAAGTGGTGGGCTTTTTTGTGTTTTCTTTTGCGATTGTGATTCTAACAAGCCAGAAGTTAAATGCGCACTGAAGGGTATTACAAAGGCGTTGTCGTAGTTCTGCTAGCAGAACTTGACTGTAGCGTTTAAGGCACTTCGGAACTAATTCAGTCTTCCACCAAATTTTGTTTTAATCCCATGTATTTCCAAATTCTTCTGGATTTCATTATTGCCGAACACTTCGTAAAACCGTATGATTGTTCTCCAGAGCATAAAGTTGTTAATATCCATCCATTGTTAGCTGTTAGCTGTAAAAACACTTGCATTATTTTTATAGCTGAAAAAAAATGAGGTGTCTTAATGCTTTACATTGGTGTATGGCAAACAAAACGTAGAGCGTTCATGCTTGCATGTGAAGTGTGTATGTACTTATTTACTAAGTAGTGAGAGCCAGGTGTTCTAGTTTTTCTGTGTATCATTTTGACTGTCATCCCTGGAAATTCTGCATCCTCTCAGAAAGCAGCACTGGAGCCCAAAGGGTAGATTGTAGCCATAAACCTTCAGTCCTGGACGTCCCTGCCTGTGCGCAGCATATATTTATATTACATGCTGTTTTCTCAGTGGGAAATGCCTGGAGTGTCTGAAGAAATAACCCAGCAAAATCATGCTGGCTGGCTATGTCTGTGTATCCGAAGACCTTGGCCAAGTTAAGTTCTGGAGGGCCTGACAGTGTGTTTGCTGTTTCACGTTGTAATTCGCTGGCAGCGTCGTGCAAAATGCGTTTTTTAGGAAGAGGGTTTTTCTTCTGTCTGGGGTAACAGATGTGCCAGCGGCGAGGTGCCCGACGCGGGCGTCCCTTCTCTGTGTGTTGCTGAGGGAAGCAGGGAGAAGACGAGCCGTGTGTGGATAGTGGTGGGTGGCAGCCGGTCTGATGGGGACAGCCCGGAGCACAGGGTGCGCGCGCAGTCCACCTGCAGGATGTATACGCATTTGCTTTGTTACACCTCTGTCTGCCAGATTAAAGATTCTCGTGCAACTCAGTGAGTCAGCAAGGACTTGGACTTTCTTTAGACAACTCCAAGAGGAAGCGAGCCATCAAGTCAGCAATGGAGCACGCTGCTTTACGTAACCCTTTCATCAACTGGAGAAACAAGCAAGCTTCCTTATTTTTACCGAAGCTGCTGTGTGTGGTTTGGTGAACCAGAGCAGGGCAGGGTGGCATCTTCTTACCAAAGATGTTGCGGTAAATCTCTGCTGGTGTGTTTCTGCTCAGATGTGTGTTTTGGAATGTGGATGTGTGAAAATGAGAATTCTGTGAAGCCCTACAGAACTGAATTTCCTGTTTATAGATGCTTTGACCTGATCTTGAAGGTCTGGCCACGCATTGTTTGGCATGTCCAGTGAAAAAAGCAGAACAAAACATTTGTTGCAGTTCCTAAGCTGTTCAGGAACAGATCTCTGCTGTGTACAAATCTGACTAGCTAACCAGAGCAAGTCTCCTAATGTGAATGTGAGTATTAAGTAGACAGACAGTGTGTGGCTGTTGATGTGAGCTGTCTGAGCGCTTGAAGGCTGTAAGTCTCAGACAGCAGTTTTCAGCTACATTCATTCAAAGTTCTTTGGGGGGGGGGGGGGGGGAAGTCTGTGGGTACACACAAGTGTAGTGTGAGGCATTATTTTTGAACCCCTGTAGTGATCAAAGGCTTTGTTTGTATTTCAGTGCTTTTATCTTCAGAAGAGCAGCATTCAGGAGAGGCTCACGTACACCTTGAGTACCTTAACTGTGTTTAAGAAAATGGCATAGCGGTATTCATCTCTGTATTTTTGGTAGGCTGTTTTGTAGCTGTTTGTCTCAGTATCTTTAACTGCAAAATTGGAATGATTAAAAAAAACTGTGAGGTAGGCTTACATATTTGCTATCAATTAGCAACGTGTTCCACTTGTGGAGCTATTAACCTGAAATGCTGAATGCTGTTAAGAATAGGTTAAGCAGTGAGCTGAGAAGTGCCTTTGACCAAGCCTTCTGTAAGGGCTTCTGTGGGGTCTCCCTTGCAGTCCTGCCTTGTTTCTGGCTTCATCTCATTTCCCTGCTGCAGGCTGAGACACCTGTGCGAGTGGGCAGCCTCCCCTGCTTACAGAAGGAGCTGGAGTGACAGCACTCGTTTCACTCGTGCACAAAGGCAACAGGTGCTGGTTAGGGGTAGTACATTATGATCGACTGCTTTCCTGCTCTTTGTTAAACCTGAAAACTAGAATTATCACCTTGTTTTACTGCCTTATATTTGTATGGGTCCATCCTCCCACTCGCACTGAACACTTTGAAATTGCTTTGGTTAGGTAGGACGCTCCAGATTTACACTTGTAAAATGAGCAAATACTTCATGTACTTCCTGAGATGTGCTGTAACTAGGTTGGTAAGTATCTCTTATTTGTGATATTCTCTAAGGATATATAATGTCGTTTTGGATGCAAAACACCTTGATGTATTCTGTCATACATAGTTGTGTATGTCTGTATATAAAAAACACCTTTTTGAGAAAAACATGAATCATCATCTCAATGTCAATGTGATACTGTGAATTTGCCTTTATGGGGTGAAATATATGTATAAAATATTTATTTTTTGCTTCTAGTGTATCGCAAAGGGATATTTTATTTGCAGCCCTTGAAGAGGCTTTGTTACAATTTTGGCTTTACTACTTTAGAAGTGATCTACATCCACTGAAGTAAGAAAGAACTAGCTTAGGGCTTCAATAGTCAAAGAATTCTGACTACTTCAATTTTATTCATATGTCAGAGAGCCAAGGGACCCCGAATTTGTCTCTCATTTTAAGGAACAGTATGGAATTAGTGCAGGAGGGGGAAGTGTATGCTGAGCAGAAGAATCTCTTGAAGGGAGATCTGGGTGTTTGCTGCAGTGTTAAGAAATAATATTTCTGCTTTGTTCGCTATATCAGATTGTTTTTGCTGGCATACAATGTCAGTGCCAATTTCATAAGAGGAACTATTTCTTTTGAAATATGACAATCTGTAGAATTAATCCCAGGAAGGTGTGAAATAACTTCTACAGTAGATGTGATTAGTGGTAATTAGCTTTGTTGCAGTAACAGAGTACTATAAACACTGAGCATTTTATTTTATTTCTTTGTGCTGAATGGGGTAACACTCGGGAAAGATCTGTTCTTGCTGTGCATAAGCATTCCTTATGAATACAATTATGGAAGTCTGACAGCATTCATTTCTTATTTGGTCTAATTATAAAATGTTTGACTGGCACAAACCAGGAGCAGGAAAGCAGTACAAAACAGAGGAAGATCTTGAATGCAGGAAGCACTGAGAAGCCATGTATGTGGTGGTCTTAGCATCAGAGGCGGAAGCGTGCGGCAGGCTGCAAGTATTGCTAACCCTGTGCAAAGAAACCAGATGCATTAATGCTGGAGGGCACAAAGCTAAGAGATACCACACTTCCAAAAGTTTAAAAGTTACTGAGGGGGTGGGGGGTGGGGGGGAGGTGTCCCAGGAACGGCCCAAATGGTTTTGAAGCTAAATTAAAGATTAAATCTTGAGGGTTCTGATAGCATGTTGTTCCCCAATAAGTAATGTTGATACAGAGGCTGAACTGAAGGGTGCTTGTCTGAATATTTTGTCCTCTGTGGGCTTTCAGAGGACAAATTGCATGGAATAATCAAACTATTTAACTGTACTCTATGCTTAGTGTTCAGAGCTGGGTCAGTACTGTAGAATTCTACTGCAGACCCCTTGTGCAGGTGCCAGCAGAGGAGTGCTGTTGTTGACTTCTTTCAGCCTTTGAGAAGGTGGCGTGGTGTCTGGCTGTGCTGGGGGCAGAAATGGAACCCGTCAAGTAAGGCTCAGCCCTTCGGTCCACCACCAGTGGTGGTTCACCGTGTCCTTCCCTGAAGGGGAGGTGGTGTGTGCTATGTACGCAGCTTGGGTAAAGCAGCTGGACAGCAGAAAGCATCTGAAAAATGGAACCCCCTTGTGCATAAAGTGGGAAAGATAGTAGAGGAAGAATCTCTGCTGCCCTTGTACAACTGAGCTGCAACCGTGGTGTTGGTGGGTTAGGGAGTAGATAGTTCTGTGCAGTGCCTAGGGCTGGGCCTGGTTTTGTCTCAGATGGGTTGAATGTTCACCCATGGCCCCATCCTCATTGATTATCTGTGCCTGTTGTTTAGTATTTAGGGAAATGCTGTAGTTCTTGTTGAAATACTTCAGGATTCAGCAATCAGAAGCCCGTTGAAGGAGGGTTTGTTTATCCTTGGAGAAAACAGTGGAAAGAATGGTCAGCATTTGAAATGCATTTTTATTCTAAAACCTTCTCTTCTGCAAATAAATCAATGCAGTTACATCTGTAACTCTTCTAAAGCTAACCAAACGTAGAGCTCTGATGTTGGTGTCACCAACAATGCATCAGAAGGCTTTTTTCCTGGATGTGCGTAGCCACCTTCAGGTTCAGGTTGACTGTTCTGCAGGGATTTGATGTGGTTGGATGTGATAGAGACCCAGTTGATTACAGATTCTTTCAGTGAACGGGGGTCAAGAGCTTAAAATTTGCCTTTTCAGTTACGATACAGCCATGGTATCAACCAGAAAAAAAATCACCTTCTCCTCTGTAGATTTACAAACTGACGTGCTGTGTAATAAAACCTGTCTTAGATAAGTTTTGCAATTCTCCATTAGAAACATCTTGGACTTCATAGCATTTGCATTTATGACACAGAGCACTCGTTACTGCTTATTCTCATTCACATGTCTGTCTCTGTACTGAGCTCACTGGCCACTGGTGTACTGCTTCGTGGTTGTTGGCTAGTTCACTGCTCTACCAGCTCCAGACTCAAAAGAAACGAGGTAATCTTTGGCAAGAATTCTTGTCCCAGATGAGAACATTTATGCAAGTTAAGGAAACTTGGTTTTGTTTCCTTGTTCTATAAAACCCATCGCTGGAGAGTTTTTAACTCTTAGGTCTTTAGTGTTAATTATTTTGCTCATGTCAGAGCACATTGGAAAAGAAGTCCTGAGGCTTATAGCCCGTGTTTCTGTGTAAATGGGAGTCATCCCATTTACCAGTCGTCCCTGATCTCTGAGGGGAAGGACCTGGGTGCTAGTGGACCACAGGCTGGACGTGAGCCAGCAGTGTGCCTGTGTGGCCAAGAAGGCCAATGGGATCCTAGGCTGCATTAAAAGGAGGCCAGCAGGTCAAGGGAGGTGATCCTCCCCTTCTACTCTGCCCTGGTGAGGCTGCATCTGGAGTCCTGTGTGCAGTTCTGGGCTCCTCAGTACAAGAAAGACAGGGATCTTCTGGAGAGAGTCCAGCACAGGGCCACAAAGGTGATTAGGGGTCTGGAACACCTCCCGTATGAGGAAAGGCTGAGAGAACTGGGGCTCTTCAGCCTGGAGGAGACTGAGAAGGGATCTAACCAAGGTATACAAATAACTGAAATGCAGGAGCCAAATGGACAAGGCCGGGCTCTCTCCAGTGGTACCCAGCAATAGGACGAGGGACAATGGGCACAGGAGGTTCCATGCTAATCTAAGAAAAAACTTCTTTACTGTGAGGGTATCGGAGCGCTGGAACAGGCTGCCCAGAGAGTCTGGGGAGTCTCTTTCTCTGGAGGTATTCAAGACCTGCCTGGAAGCCTGTTGTAGGGAACCTGCTTTTGCAGGGGGGTTGGACTAGATGATCTCCTGAGGTCCCTTCCAACCCCTACAGCTCTGGGATTCTGTGATCTGGGAAGTCACACAGAAGATTTCTATAGCAGCAACTGTTAGCTTACACAGCCAGAAAAACTTAAATGTGTAGAGTTGGGAAAGATACCATAATTCCTTGTGATTTGTAGGAACTGATCAGGCTTGGGAAACTTAGGATCAGATATGAACTTTTATTATACTTTGGTACTCGTACTTAGTACTTTGGTACTAAGATGAAGTGTGCCACTTGTGTCTTAACAAGTCCAGAGCAGTAATAACAGTGGAAATTGAACAATTCCTTCATTTTTCAGTATTTATGTACCTTTGGCAAGTTCTTGTATTCCTATCCCTGTCTGTGGCTGATGTTTGATGTTTCTGGATCATGTTGTCCAGATGGCATTAAAATCAGCATATAGTTGATAGGAAAAACACAGTTGTTTTGACAAAAAAAAATCGGGGGAAAAAACCACTTCTATTACAAGTGTAATTTGACTCAGTTAATCTTTTAGGAGAGGAAAATAATATGGATTCATACAATCCTTTCCACTTCTGCATTTTTTGTTTTGTGTGTAAAAAAGATATAATAGTATCCTGGAAACTGAGATGCTCAATGGCTGTGCTGTTGTAAAAGCCCCATAAATGAAACAAGTGGCTCTACAGGTGTCTTTAAATAGCTTTGGTGTAACTTTATTTTGCTCTCTTTTGTTTCACTCATGTATTGACAGATCCTGACACTTCAGAGTATTTTCAGACAGACTGGAGGTATTCTTGGCATTTTCATCTCTTCTGTCCCGAGGCTGCTGGTTTTTTGTTAGAGGCATGCACCTGACTGTCACCGAGAGCATCAGCAGCTCACCTCCCGGTTTCAGGCCACTGAGCAGCCGTCTGACTTCGTGAGCACTGCTGACCTGGCCTATTGTTGACAGAGATCAAAGTTCCTTTATCTCGCTGTCATTCTGCTGATCCACCACGTGGATCGCTTTTCAGTGAACTTCTGTGGAGGAGAAATTTTATATGGGAAATGACAAGTGTTAGACAGCATGCCGAAAGGATTTCACTTAAATCTCATGTGAGAAACACTTCTCATGTGTGAAATGTGTTTCAATAATCTCCCAAGATGGGGAGACATCTTTGTCAGCCCTAAAACTCAGTCAGGCTGTAACTTACAGTGCTTTAGTAATAATGTCCTGGAATTAAACATTTTATACTTCTTCAGCACCTGATTGCTGGATGAAACGGTATTTACTTTTTTTTCTCCGAAGTTGCACCTAAATATATTATTAGTGGGACTATAATGTTGAAAAGAGACTGCAGTTTTTGACCTGTGCTCAGTTTCCTTATGCTCTCTGTTTATTTCTGCATTGAAATGATAGCTAAACTGAAAGAGATAATAAACATTGATCTGTGAAAATGTGTTTCACCTAAATGACTGTTTCTCCTCATTCAGTAGCTGATTTCAGAGAAGGGCAGAATGGACAACTTCGGAGTAAATTTGCTTTTATTGAAATGTGTAACAGTATTTCCTAGAAGTAGGACTCAGATTCTTTGGAATTACTGAATATTACTGAATTTAAGTGAATAGACTTACTGTTAGGCATATCTGATCTAGTTCTGATGTAGGCATCAGTAATATTTTACTCTGAAATATGCCTTGGCTTGTGATTGTCTTCTGCTTGAATAGTAATACCATCTGCCCTCGTAAGAATCTAGAAATGTTCTTTGTCCAGAATAATTTTTGTTCTCTTGGGTTTTATTTACTTAATTCCATTCATTCTTATCTGAAAGGCATGGTAAGGAATTCCAGTTCAGTGGAGTTTTGTTCTGTGTTGAGTTGTAGCACAGAGTAGTACACTTACTAATTATTAAATCTAGTTAGGGTTGAGAATTAAACTTTTGATAATCTCTAAAGATTTTAGCCTTTGAACTGAAACCAGATAAACGTTGTGTACAGAACTTGCTAATAGCTTAATTGTGGCTGTACTCCCAATGACAAATGCAAACTTGTGACATTTAGGAGGAAGGTGATATGTATGCTTTAAAGTTCGTTCTTTTGTAGAAACTTTGGACGCAGGCATTCCCTGGGTGATGGTGTTCTAGGTCTTCTGGTTTACTTAAAGTTTACTACTATCTTAGTTTCGCTAGTGCAGTTTTCACTTGGATATTCTTGTGGAAAATACCTGGGCTGAATCTTTCAGTCTGAGGACTTTCTTTGTATACAATTTCACTAACAATGGAGGGAGCACAGTATGTAAACTTATATGCCATTTTTTTGTCTATGGGGTTTTCCCATTAATATGAGACCAGTAAAAACAGGAGTAGGCATAGGCCTTTTCTTGTTTAAAGAGGCAAAATAAAGTGTGGTGTTTTTTTTTTTTCCTTGGTAATTATGCAGTGGTACTGTATTTGTGACTTGTCAAGCTGGTAGGGCATATTCTTGTGTTAGAGTGGTTGAATATGAAGGGGAAAACACACTGTCTGTATTTTGTGCATTTGCTTTATGCTTTAGGTGTTTATATCTACAAGGAATGAAGATGTTTTCTGGAATAATCTGCAGCTGGAGAAACAGGTCATCACCTTTCGTGCTTGTGTGTTTTATTTGTCTTGTTTGCATAATACCAAGCTACATGGAATTCACTGATACCTTCCCATTTCTTTGCAGGGTTTTTATCTGCAAAGAGCCAAAACTCTGGGGAGTAGTTGGAACTAGAGCTATAATCAAGACAGATGTTTTTATTGACTTTAGTATAGCTGTTTTTTGTTGTTGTTTTATTAAACAATATTTCAACCTACCTTCTTAGCCTTCTTAGCCACTGTGTTAAGCTAGATGTGTTTGGATGACAATTTGTCATAACTGAAATACTCTTCAAAATAATTGCATTTCAGGATTGGTTCATTCATCAATTGACAACCTTACATATGACAGTATTCAAGATGCAAAGTCTTTGCCTGTTTTTGATTTACAGGTTAAGTTAATTGCATCTCAGCATCATATCCTCTTAATCTACCACTCCACAGCTTTTATGTCACGTACAGGTATTGTCAGTTATAATTTCCTGGTTTTATTCTATTTTGTGGTTCAAAATATTTCTTACACGGATCCCAGAAATACTCGATCCTGCTTAGAAGAGAGCTAAGGACTTTTGTCTATGTAATTTTATGTTACTGTTTAAGCAACTCTAATTCACTTAATGCGTGCTCTGTTTGTTTGTTGTATGACACCAAGTCGCTTAGCATATACCCAAGTCCTCAAAACTGCTGACTTTGTACAGCAAACCCTTTCAGCTGTTATAACCACATAGCTCCTGTTACACAGTCTCTCTTTATCCCTTTCTTCTCTTCAGCCTTTTGTTTTTGTTTTCCTTAGTGATATTTCAAAAATTACAAGGTAGATGAATTCCCAGTTACTTCCTCTTAAGGTTCTCTTTGACGGATGTCTGGACCTGCTGAGTAACAGTATTCTAGCATTACTAAATCCTCTGCCCTACTTACCTTCAGTGTGTGCTGTAGAGGATGTGCTTTCCTTGTCATTGTAAATGTTTCCCAAAAACTCAACAGATACTTGGGAATGATGTAGGGATATTACTCTGTTCATACAACATGTTGTAATATAATTTAGCAAGAGACCACTGCTGTTTGAAGTGGTTTGTTATATAAAAATGTGGGGCTCTTGTGAAGCCTAGGAGTTCATAATTTATTCTTTCTTTTTGATATTTTTTGTAATTTCCCAAGTTCTTGGCTTACCTGTTCCAATATTCTATGTTTACATCCCCTCCTATCTGGACTGCTTTCATTATTTTTTTTCTTGTTCTGTGGACTTTAGGCTGTCTAGCTGTTCAATGAAATGTTTTGGAGTGACTCTCTGTTCACATTTTGTCCAAATCCAGTTTTCACTGTAGTTCTGTCAGTTTTTGCTAAATCAACAGTTACAAAACAATGTGCCTGTCACATACAGATACTATTGGTTTTTGACTTATTTTGCTTACACAGCAGAATGAATCAAGGCATGATCACGTGCTCTAGAAGTTGCTCTTGACTGTAATTCTGCCACAAGTTCTTTTTCTTCAGAAGTATTTCTGAGTGGCGCTTTGTAAGGGAACTTCTAAATACCAAGATAATTTGCCTGAGAACTTTACCATCAGTTACATTGTTACAGGAGATCTCCTTCCTTTTTCATTAAAGTTAAGTGTCTAAGGAAGTAGTTTTCTGTCACACCATCCAGAACTTGGTCATCAACCATGGCACTAGCTTTTGTGTTTTTTTTTTTTTTCCTGTATTAAACCCAAAGTGTTAAAGATCACTGGCAGCAAGCTGATTCTGAAGTATGAGAAAGCTCATCAGTGTACTTTCACTCCTGTAAATATTTGCTGCAGTTGCATCTCTCTGTTCAAATCTACATCCATATGTTAGCAGTTCCTTGGGTTTATTGCCTAGGCATCTGAACTGCTGGAGAAATAGCTGAGTTTTTCTCTTCTGGATTTGATGATTAATTTTAATGTTTTTTTTTCTGCTTAAAAGGTGTACCTCTTTTTCCCTCTGAGTTGTTATTTTCAATACTATAATGATATTCAGACCTGTTTTTAATTTTTATTTTTCCTCCTTTTCTTAAAATGGAGATTACATTGCAGAATTTGGTTATCTTCCACAGTAATGCAGTTATTAGTCCCCCCCAAAATTCTGTCATCTATATTTTTCACCTACATTGGATCTCTCCTCAAGATTATTCTGTTCTGACATGGAACAGAAATGTTCAAAGTAGATGTTAGGGTAGTAAGTGTGGGGTATTTACATGTTTATAATTTGCAAGATGCATATTAATTTGTTTCATAGCAAATACGAAGCATCATCACTGGCTACTCACTGTCTGTAGGCACACGTTCAACTTTGGCATCATTGTCTGTGTTAAACGCAGATAGGTCCCTTGCACTACTCACATCCAAACAGTACGCTCTCCTGGGGTATCTGTCCCAGCTGTCTGTGCCTACACCTTGGGGAGCGTGCAGGCTTCTCCTGTGCACTGCGTGCGCGGTGCATCCACCTCAGTCTGGCGAGCGGCTGTAGGCCAGCCCCCTGTGTAAGGGCACCGCTTGGCAGCAGCTGCATAGTGCTGCTGTGAAATATGAAAACAGCTTCAGGTTGCACAGTGACAGACTGATTTTTAGAGGCCTGTTACGAGGGATTCTGCATCATCTGTAGAGGGACTGGGTGTATTCTTAGGAGCCGAGTGATTATCACTGTCGATATGGCAGTATGTGGATGTGCCAGGACATAGCTGCAGTTGGAAAGTGGGATGCTTCTGGGATCCCTTGTCTTGGTGGAATCCCTATGGGATCCCTGAGATTCCAAGCTTTCAGACTTTCTTGGACAGAACTTAATCTCACCAAAAAGAGGATTCGAGGCCTATGGGACTGGTACTTTTGAGAGTAAGTTCTGTGTGCCTGTGGAGGCAAGCAGGTTTTGCATAATTTCACTCACAGACTACACAGCCAAAGCATGGTTGGAACTTCGCTCTTCCTCCCCAGCACTGACACAGATGCAGCCTGAGTTCTTCTATCCCTGGAAAAATGTGGTGTTTTTTTTTTTTTTCATCTACTGGAACACTCATTCTGCTTGCTGAACAGTGAGTTTGTGATTAGGCTTCCCAGTACAAGAGAGGCATGGATGTCCTGGAGAGAGTCCAACAAAAGGTGATGGAAATGATGAAGAACCCTGGAATGTTCCTGTGAGGAGTCTGAGAGAGCTGGGACTGCTCAGCCTGGGAAAGAGGGAGCCCAGGGGGAATCTTGTCAATGTCCATAAATACCTGAAGGAGGGGTGTAAAGAAGGCAGGGCCAGGCTCATTTTAGTAGTGCTCGGTGCCAGGACCAGAGGCAGTGGGCACAGACTGGCACACAGGAGGTTCCCCCTGAACACCAGCGGCACTGCTGTACTGTGTGAGTGACAGAGCACTGGCGCAGGCTTGCCCAGCGGCTGTGGAGTCTCTTCCTTGGAGACCTTCAGAAGCCGCCTGGACGTGGGCCTGGGCACCCTGCTCTGGGTGTTCCTGCTTGGGCAGGGATTGGAGCAGATGGACCCAGAGGTCCTTGCCAGCCTCAGCATTCTGTGATTCTGTGAATACTGTGAGTGTGTTGCAGGTGTGTATCAGCTGTCACCAGTTTACTCAGACTGGTAGCTAGTCTGGGAGGAGTCTTGTAACATTCACATCTCTCTGTGCTGCCCCTTGCTTATCAGTTGCTCATATGCTTATGTGTGTACTGTGTCAGCTTCTGAGCCACTGTGACTGTCTACTTGGAGGAAAACTAGCAAAAACCTAAATTCTGCAGCTTGGAGGTCTTCTAGTGACATGCCAGTGTGTTTCTTGGGTATCAGCCTACACTGCCTAACTCTGTCTGGTGAGGTGGACAGCAGGATAGCTTGTTACCCTGGGTTATGGCTGCACTGGGTAGCACTGGGCTGTCTGTCAGCTGATCACTGAATATCTATGCCCCATCCCTGGCTGTGTTCAAGGCCAGGCTGGGTGGGTTCTTGGGCAGTTTGATCTAGTGGCTGGCAGCCCTGTCCACAGCAGGAGGGTTGGAGCTAGATGATCTCTGAGGTCCCTTCCAACCCAGGCCATTCTATGATTCTATGGGATCAAGGCAGGCTGTGGTTTCAAGAAGCTGACTGTAGGCTAAGGCCTGATCCAGTGTCAGCGTCTCCAGTGGTGTCAGCCTTGTTATGTAGGGGACGTCATTATGGTGCAATGAATCTGGAATCATTCTAATCACAGCAGGACTGAAACCCTGCAATTGAGGCACATGCATTTTGGCAGTGCTCTGGCAGCATATATGAGGCACTTCATGATGCTAGCTGTGCAGATACACCCAGACCAGTACCAACAGACCCCAATAAATGAACTTGCATGTGGTCATAAGCTTGGTTGTTTTGCTCAGTGATTTGAGGTGCCCTGTCTAATGACAGAAAACTCCTGCCTCCTTCCCTTTCAACACTCATCGCTAACAGAAGTCTGCTGCAAAGTCAGCAGATTTGCAAAGGCCCCGGTCAATTGTCCACACAAAGTACGGATGTGAGGGAAAGGTACAAAATGCAACATCTCTACAAAGACACAGCGTGTCAAATAGAAGCCTACTCTAAAATATATGGAAATGTTCCTAAACCTGCCAGTCTGTCCAGCTGAGGTTTCTCTGAGGTTATATGAAAAGGATGGGAGGTGAGGGGGAAGCACACAGACAGCCTGTCCGTAGCCCTGCCATCTTCAGGCCAGGTGCGGAGTGTCAGAGCAGCTGACTCTTGCCTTCTCTCCTGGGAGAGAGCGGAGCTGGTAGGACTTCACTTAGGAGAAAGAGTACCTTGTGGAGGGTTGGTGGCGTTAGGGGGTTTGGGAGTGGACACAGGCTTAAAGGCATACAGCCACCCACTTCAAAGCTCCTGCTCCTTTGTTGCTTTCTTTAGGAGCCCCTGTTTCCAGCTAGCATTTGGAGGTAAACCTGCACCTTGCAGCATACTGATGTGGTGCACAACCTCTCGTCTCATCCCATATCCAATACCCTAAAGTGTCTGCTGTCTTGATGTACATCCACTGATGACTGCGATGTTTGGACTAGTGGAAGGTGAGGCTGTGATGCATGCCTCAGCTCCTGAGGAAGGAGCCATCTGCGTTTGCCATGTTGCAGGAAAAAAATGAAGGCGTTGGTGTGGACTTTAAAAAAAAAAAAAAAA
>VXAV01002941.1:15931-43433 GCA_013399715.1 Alectura lathami
AAAAAAAAAATACCTTGTGTAGTTCAGTATTGGGGAGAGATGGACATGTCAAGCTGAATTGGAATAGGAATCATGCAGGTCCCTCTTTTAATGTAGAACTGCTGCTCAGTATCCTGTGGTAAGTAGGCAGGGAAACCCTGGAGGAAAGTAGACTCAGCACAGGGGGAGACCTTGTTTAGCTGTCAGGCAGTCACCTTGATTGGCTGTGTGCCATTATTTTCTAAAAGTGACAGGTGTCATTTTGTTTTTTTCCTTTTTTTTTAAACACCTGTGGGTTTATGTATTTAATTATTTATTTTTAAGTCATCTTCTGAGCCTTTGGAGTCTAGGATTTCCTTGCATCTTGGCCTGAAAAAGATGGTGTTTCCCAGGCTCTCTCTTATTGGTTCCAGTAATGGCTGTTACTAGTGGACTCACTGATTTGGGGCTTTACTCTTTTCTTGAGTTGCTGTGTGAAAACCAATAAAGTTGAAGGAGGGAAAAATCTATTCGAATGCAGGGTTATCTTTGTCCTTTCTCGTTAGCCTGCTTCAAATGTATTAATTCCTCTGTTTGCTGTCAAGATTTATCTATCAGTCTAAAAGTTGGTTTTTGTTTTGTTCTTAAACATGACAAACCAATCAAAAAACTCTTCTATGTTATTTTAGTGGAGAAAGCCTTAAAACTTTGGTGCACACTCTTCCTGCAGCCAAGCATAATGAGCATGTTAGTTTTCCAGTGTATGTTGCTCCGTGATGAAGTACACTGGAATATCCCAGGTTTCCTTCATTGAGAAGGCTGTAGTGAGGAATTCCTGAAATTAATTTTTAAATTCAGGGTTGCAGCTTCCCACTCAGACTTTCACAGTCTGTTTCCAGAGACCGTAGGTCAGGACTTTTCTCACTGATTTCTAGTTTGGACAGTTGAAGAGATTGAGCCTATAGGAAGGTTGCTCAAAACCTGTAAGTGAGGAAATACTTAATTGTTATCTTCTAGCATTTCCTCTCAGGAGCAGAAGAGAAAAGTGATTCTCCCCACAGGTCTTTCTGAAGCAGAAGACCAGCTTGACTAAATTCATTTAGATTAATGCTTTCACAATTATCTTGTTCTAGATTTCAAGCAGCCCTTTAGGTTCATCAGCAAGCAAGGCACATTGTTTTTCTAATAGTGCAGACCGTTGAAATTCTGTATCTAACTTAAGTATCACCTAGGAGTGTTTCCTATTTTTCTTAAGCTAAGTCTGTCTGTAGTGATAAGTGGCATGGGGCGTACTCTTTTCACATTTTAGTTTAGAATCTGCACACTAATTATAGTTCTATGAGCTATGTTTCAGCAAAATGCTGGAAGTGACACCATGCATTGTACCTGGATCTATTAATGAATTCACATTCACCATCATTTCTCAAACAAAATGATGATTCAGGCTGATCTAGGTTTTGGGTTCCGTTTTTTGCATGTTTTGGTTGATGCATGGTGCTTTAGATGTTGTAAATTGTAAGTGAATGACTGCATCTCACCAACTTTGCTGCTGTCTGTGAACCACTTCAAATAATTATTACAGCTTGGATCCTGCTGGATGATTCCATTTCCAAGCAGTGAGGAGTTTGCCTTCAACTGAAGATGTGTATCATTGGCTTCAAACAATAGCTTTTATGTTTGGAAGACTGTCATACTGAATCTCCGTTTTCAAGTTGTGGAAGAGAAAGGCAGTGTGTGTTACTCTAATAGATGATGCTGTTCCCCTTCTGAATCATCATCCAGGTTGCAGGGTGAGAGCAAAGATTTGGAGGTGCTAAAGCTACCAAAGAGGCAGATTTTAGTGTGTTGCACTAGAAATGCTTGCTAGGTATAGTAAGATTTTCATCTTACCCACTGCTAAGTGCCTGAACTAAGCTGCACATTTAAATATCTTGGGAACAACTTCTTGTTATAATTCTATAGAAATCACTATTTAGACAAGTTCCTTTTCATTCTTTTCTACTGAGTACAGGGAAGTACTGATATTTTCCATAGCACCAGTAGTTGATCTGAAAAACCCTACTGCAAGAAGTCTTCAGAAGTGCTGTTTGAACTATAGTCTGAACTGTGTTTGAACATGGTCTGAACTATGGCAGTGATGCTGTCTATTCAGAAGAAATTTTGACTAATATTTTTGAATATGTATATGAAAGGTCTGGTCACTTCTTCCTTTAAATGTCTCTTAAAGCCACTGAAATCCAGGAATTTATTTCCGGTGCATCTGACTTCTTTAGCTGTTGGCTTGTTGCACTGCAGCGATCAGCAAACTCGCACGCCAGGCTGCATCTGTTTACCCTGCTTGTGCCACATAGTGTAGGTGAGGAATCTATTCGAGAGATTACGAGATTCCCAGAGGGAATGGGGGGTCCTTCGCCAGCAAGCACTTCAGTGCATAACTCGTTTGCCCATTGACCTGATTCGGAAGCCCATCCAGAACAGGATTAGTGAGTCTGACTATGTGGATACCCAGAACTGTGAGGCTGTGGCAGAAATGCACTCCACCTTTTGACTGAGGGTGATGGCATGATTTTTTTCCCACTTAACTGGTGCGGCTGGCTGGTTTTCCACATGTGGATGGAAGGCACACTGCGGTGTAGACTGATAGTGAATTTGCTTTCTTGTGAGGTTGAAGATGGGAGTTTGAGCTGAATAGGTCAAATGGGAAATTTAAAGTTTTCTGCATCCTACATGACTTTACTAAACACCATGTTGTTATAAGGGGTTATTTTCTCCTCTGGCTGCGTTTTGAAGCACAGAAGGTGTCTTCACACTTTATGCTAGGCCTGCTCTGGTTGGCGAGCTCCTGTCACATGAGCCCCTGTGAGAGGTGAAGGGATGTTTGGTTTACAGATGCTGATGGCACTTCAGCATGAGAGACTAAACCCTCTGGTTTTGCCAACTGCAGGAAGCTTTTGGGTAAGTGAGAAGGAAAATGCTAAGAACTGTGGAACTTAAATGTCAAAAACTGAGAGTGTTGATTTTGCTCGTTAGGAATCTAGAGCTGCAGAACACAGATGTAAAATGCTTGCAGTTGTGGAGTTAGGCCTAAATCTCAATTCATTTTTTTATTTTCATGTTGATATGGGGGAAACTCAGACTAAGCATGTCTTACAGCTGCTGAACTGCGAAGGACAGTTGTTGAAATTCCCACAAAGGGCAGTGAAATGCCCCCTGTGCCTGTGGCCCAAGCTGAAGCCTTAGCTCAGAGCCCTAGTTTCCAAGTAGCAAGCATTTTCTGATCTCTTGCCTACTAGATGAACTTTTGTAATAGCATGTGCATCTTCTGCCTTGTCTTCAGAGGCCTATGAGTTTGAGTCTTCAAATTCACAAAGGACTGTTGCTCTACTGCCAAATCTGATTAGTAAGGAACTTGGGAAACTTAAATATAGTGCTAAATATATATATTAAATGTAATAGTTATCAAATTGACTGTCTCAAAAGTAAATATCCATAAATTCCATACATTATCTGCAGTTAAATTAAGCAAAAATAACTGGGAGACGGGAAAAAGAATAATAGCTGGTGCTTGTTGCTTCTTGAGTGTAGCAATTACATTGAGAATGATTCAGTTAATTATTTTGCGGTATTTCTGGATCCTTGTTCATAAATATTAAATGGCTTTTTCAGGTCTAGAAAAGCTTTTACTGTCTAGAAGGATGGACCTTCTAATTTACAGAATGGCATCCTAACTAAAATCAAGAAATATACTCTGAGTAGCATGTCAGATTACTATCAATTTGTGTGAAACAAACATGCTGCAGTCAGTTGCTCAATTGACTGGAGCGAGGTTTAACTGCACAGAAATGGAGGCTATTCCAGATTATTTCTTGTTTTCACACTACTCCACTAAATACAAGAGCACTTGTAGTACGAGGGAATAGTTACACAGCACTTCCCATTTTCAGAGTGCTGTGCTCTACTAGCTGATCAATCACACCCTCACGTCAGTGAGGGAGGAAGTAGTTAATTATTATTATCCCTGCGATTGTAGGTGGGGGAGTGGAGACAAAGGCTGTGACTATGTCAGCAAATAGTGTGAACAGAAGAGTGTCTGTAGGGCAGAACAGCAGGTGCTGAGAACCTGATGTCCGTGTTTGGGTTTTATTTTGCTTAAAATCAGATCTAATCTCATTCCAGGAGCTATGTGACTGGTTGTGGCTAGATGCATTAGGTGTGGTCCTGAAGTACATCCTCCGTATCCTACTTTCCATTTTTATTGGTTTTGTTCTAAAGGAAGCCAGCTCCTTGCTTGGAGACATTTTGATGATAGTGCAGGAGAGCACAGTGAACAGGGGAGATCATGAAGATAGATTCTCAAGTATGCTCCTGAACTCAAGTGTGCTTCAAAGACAAATGTGTGGGTACCCTAAGGGGTGATGTAGTCAGGGGTTTCAGGTGGGAATTCTGCCATGCCTGCAGTTAAAGCAAGCCAGGTCTTTGTTTTCAGGGTTGCTAAGGCTTATGTTAGCAGACATCTCTAAGTAGCATTTTCTGCAGATGGAATAAAAATTTGGACCTAGGCACTGACTACTGCTCTGTACAAATTTGCACAACTGGCATTTCACCTCAGGAATTTTCCTTCCCTGCTTTGTACTGGTAGATAATGAAATATTAATCCTTCACGATGTGTTAGTGTAAGTTTAGAAACATCTTTTCAGTCTGGTGCTTGTAAAGAATATGAGCTGTGTATTCTTGGTGTATCAGTTCCTGTAATAATCAGTTATGGGAGAAAACTTGGAATATCTTGTTTTCTTTACGGTATTTTATATTTTAAGTAGTCTGAACCATTAACAATGTTTCACTTGTCTTTTGCCTTGCTTTCTGTGTTGGACTCTGCAGAAACCTTGAATGGCAACATAATTGATTAAGAAAGTCTTTATTCTTTGATTAGGTGGTGTCAAAACTCTTTGCTTGTTTGTCTTTCTTAGCATCTAGATTACTAGTCTTTTTTTTGTTCGATTTGACTTTTTCTTTCAGTTACAGTTACAGGTGCTGTCTAGTAACACCACTGAGTTCTTCAGTGGAAGCTTCAGCAAAACAGGAGATAACGAGAATAAAAGTTTCTGATCTTAAAACTAAGAAGGCAAGCTGGGAAAAATGAAAACAACCTTCTAGGCTGTCTTTCCGTCAGGAACAAAGAAAGATATCTTCCCTTCTGCAACTTCTTGCATGTGCAAGCGTATGTGTGTATATATATATGGCCTTTAAAAATAGCTTTGACCCATAGAGTGTATGTAGCTACACAACAGTGTTGTGAGAATGAGAGGTCTGAAGTCAGCTTTTTCATTTGTTATTTCTAAGTCTACCAAAATGACCTCAACTTCTGAATTTTTGTGCTTCAACTGAGCCAGATGCTCAGAACTTGATATACAAGATCTTTTACACATCTTTCAGAAGTGATTTACAAAGCTTATTGGCCACCAATAAGAGTTGAATAGGAAAGTTTTTATTTAATAAAGAGATGGGAAGCTTTCAGTCAGATGGCTAACAGGAGTGTATTTGGTATTGGAAACATATGTTTCAAAAATTCCCAGTGCTAACTAGGAAGAAAAAATCAGTCTTAGTCCATCAGGTGAGCTTGTAAGGGAGCATGCTATTACACTGTAACAGTGTGATACGGGAGTACAGTGTACAGGAGTCAGATACTGGTAGAATTGTGATCTTAATATATTACTGAAAACAAAAAGCGCCTGTCCTTACCTAGGCTGTAGTTCACCGTGGTAGGTCTTGGTGGCAGATCTGGGGTGACAGCACGGAAATAAGCTGCCCAGAGAGGCTGTGGAGTCTCCTTCTTGCGAGATAACGCACCTGAATGCTGTCCTGTCCAGCCTGCTGTGGGGAACCTGCTTTAGCAGAGGGGTTGGACTAGGTGATCTCCTGAGGTCTCTTCCTGCCCCCATGATTCTGTGATTAAGTAGGAGGGAGAAAACAAAGCAAAACATCTAAAAATTCTGAAATGGCTTGATTTGCTAGATAATTCGCTAACTGAATTCACAGGATATGGAAATATAAAACACTAATTTCATTGTCCAACTTCTTAGACAGAGGATCATGACTGTTTGTCTCCTGGCCTTGATGAAAGTTAGTATCTCAGATTTGATTAGAAATATCAGTTCAAGTAAACAAACCAGGGTAATTATATGATGCTTGGCCTCTAACTAAGGTTGCTGGTAAAAATTACTCTCTGATACAGCATTATGCTAGCAGTCCTTCCTAGTTAAAGCCAATACAACACTTTTAACAGCAAAGTCTGTTTTGTGATTGCACAGTCTGAAGTCCGGTCGTCTGTGTGCACTGCTGGTAGTGTTGGTAGGATGCTATCGAACCAGCTGTAGGCGTAAAGGAGTTGCCTCTTTGCTCTGGGAAGTCACGGTGGTGGTTTGATGGCAGTCAGTAATGGGCTGCCGTTTTGGTATGAAAATACTTGATGCTGTAGGTACTTAAGACAGCATTCTGTTGGGATGGTTAAAGCATTTGCAGTTGTGCAGAGTGGTGGTTTGGTAGGTTTCAAAGCACTGCACAAGGCTGTTTATTGCACAGTTTTAAAGGTAGGGAAACAGCAGCTGACCTGCCAAAAGCTACTTGCCAAGTCAAAAAAAAGGTGCCAGAAGTTGAACAGATTACCTAGATCTCAGTCCAGTTTCTTTTTCAGTGAGCTTTGTGGTTCACAACAGAAACTAATTCATAGGCAGGCAGCAGATTGCTGGCTTAGTGCTCAATCCTGGCTCCAAGTTGCACAATCCTTGGCTGCAGTAAGCTCCAGGGCATCATCTTCTCTTCACACTTGGATCTAGGTGGCATTTCCTAGCCTGACAGGCACATTACTGTTTAGTAATCCGCAGGCAAAAGAGTTCAGAAGTCGCTGTCCCTTCTGCTTGCTTTGACATGTGGAGCTTCAGTAGGACTTTCAAGGTCCCTTCCAACTCAGGCAATTCTGTGATCCTATGATTCTACTTGTCCGTTACATTTATCCAAAGTACTAGTGCATTTCAGCCCATGTTGTCTGTTAAAGGGCTTTAAGTGAAGGCCAGGCCTGTAAAGAAACCTTGTATCTTTTCTATTGGCAATTCCTAGTAGTTCTGCCTGGAATTGCCCAAAGTGAAAGTGGTTTAGGGACTACTCAGTGTGCCTTGAGTGTAATTTTGTCCTTTCCAAAGTGTAGCTGGGACCTGCTAACCTGGGCTCTTGCAGAGGCAGCCCAGGAATACTCAGTGGGCCGGTTAATTGTCCTGCCAGTGGTGCCAGCATGTGAATGTTGCTATGGGGCCCGCTCATTTGTACAGCATGCTCAGGGTAAAAGTAGTACACAAGTGCTGTGGTCACTGTGTACATGCTGAGTAAAGCCAGTGCTTTCCAGGAGTGCCGGGTTTACTGCATGCAGACCATCAGCGTGTTTGTGTGGAGGTTGTGAAGAAAACCCAGTGATTTTATAAATGGATCAGGCGTGTGGGCTGATACAAACATGGTAAATAGCCTCTGGAGAGTTCTGCTTTTGCTACTTATTTGCTTCAGATCCTTCCCTGCAGCAAGGAACGTCATGACAGGCAAACATGTACTACCCAGGTAGTATAGACAGCCTTCCAACATCAAGCTTGTCCTCTGTTCCTTGTCTTCCTCCTCTGCAGGAACAGGAATGGTTGTGTTTCAGCCTTGCTGACCCAGGAAATACCAGAAAAGCAGCTAAGACACTTATCTCAGGCTGTAGACCACTGTATTTAAAGCAGTAAAAATGTAGATCCTTTTTCAAATTCTGTATACTTTCCAAAGTTAATCAAATACCAGATTGCCTGCAGTCATCTATTTGAGACATAAAAGTTTTTGTGTAATTGGAAGCTGGTATACAGTGCAGAGTACAAATAACTGCATCTGCACTTACTTTGTTGCAGGTTGTTGTCACAGCATCTGTGTTTAACTGAAGACAGCTAAGACACCTTCTACTGGAGGGAATATGTCAAAAGGAAATATGTATGGTCATGGAATGCCAATAAACAAAGTTTTAAAGAAATGCAGATGGCTGTTGTGGTTTAACCCAGCCAGCTGCTCAGCACCACTCAGCCGTTTGGTCGCTCCCTGCCTCCCAGTGGGTTGGGGGAGAGAACTGAGGGGAAAAAAGTAGAACTCATAGGTTGAGATAAAAACTATTTACTAACACAGAAAAGGAAGAGACAACTGTCATGATAATAATGTGTATATGTATGTATTTACAAAACAAGTGATGCACAAGGCAATTGCTCACCACCTGCCAACTAGCCAGTCCTCTAGCAGTGTATCCTCCCCAGCCAACTTCCCACAGGTTTGTAGGTTCTTCTCACATGATGCCGTATGGTATGGAACAGCCAGCTTAGGTCAGCTGTCCTTGTTCTGTGCCCTCCCAGCTCCTTGTGCCCCCAGCCCCCTCGCTGGCAGGACAGTAGAGAATCTGAGAAGCTGAAACATCTCTGGCTCTGTGCTGCACTGCTCAGCAACAACCAAAACATCGGTTTGTGATCAATGTTGTTTTTCTCCTAAAGCCAAATCATAGCAACATATGAGACATATGAGAAGAAAATCAGCTCTGTCCCAGCTGAAACCCGGGCAGTGGCATTGTATGGAGATGCAGTTTGAATATGGAGTAGCTGGTCTGCTCAGGGATTGCTCTTGATACCTGACTTATGTTTTAAAAATTTGTGAAGGCACAAAGCAACAGTGCCTAATTTTATTAACTGTGGTGTGAAACTGATATCTCAAGAAATAGATATGTGGAATTAAGGAAGGAAAAAACCCTTAGTAAGATCCAGCATACAGACAAGATTTATAGACAATTTTTTTTTTAAAAAAAAAAGTTGTCTTGAAATTGGTTCTAACTGGAACTTACTAGTTAAGTACAAATAGCCTTTAAAAGCAATGCAGGAAAGTGTCACTAGTGTATGTTCTTTTTGTTTGCTTAAAGGTAGTACTTTTTTCTTATAGTGAAAAATACCAAAAATAATATAAATGCTTTAGTGAGTAATATGAGAAGTGTTAGTTCATGCACAAGATGGGTGAAGCATTAAGCACTGGGCTTAAATCTGTTTTCATTCAGATATGTTTCACCTCAGTGTTGAGAAGGAATGGGATCATGACCTGTGCATCTAGTTTTGGGATGTAACAAAATACCTTGCAAGGAACAGTTTCTCAAACAGAAATGGAAAAAAAAGCATTAGAACAGGTTAATAATGAAGTTGTAACAATAGAGCTGCATTAGACTAAATGTAGAGATTTAGTGGAAAATGAAGTCTTTTGCTCCTCTCACTTGATAGTTTGATTTAAATAGTGGTTACTAGAAAATTAGAGTCAACTCTTTAAAATAAACTTGTCTTTATTTCTTAGTATGCTAGAACACAGCTAAAATCACTTTTCTTGACAATGTTGTAGCACGTTTAATATTCTCATTAACTACTGAGTCCAGCAGGATTTACAGGAATAAAAGAGGAGTAATAAATTAATTTGGTAAAAATTGGTATTTGCATGTAAATGCTAAGGCAATTACCTGTGCACAAGAACACTGGCACAGCTGATCTGTGATAATGGCTCACACTGTGGTAACTTTATTTGTAGGTTTCTCTCTCCCATGTTAGAAAGCTATAGAGGTACCTAGGTTATTAAGTCGCATAAAGAAAACTTCAAAAATACCTAATGCTGTTTATTCTTTATTTTTCAAGAATACCTCTAAAATGATTAAAAGACATGTTGCAGTGTACCCTCGTTGTGTCTACTCTGTGTTCTACCCTCATGCATATTAATAATTTTCCCCTCTGAAAATGGCCTGAACATACTTTGGATCTGCATTGCTTCAGTGAGGCTTACAATTCATTGCAATTCTGATAGTGGACTTGTGTTATTTTTACCCCAAGCTGCATAGTGTAAAAGTGCATATTTTTATATGAATACAGTGAGCTTTCTCTTGTTCTTTTTATATAACTCAGATTACAGAAATAACTGCACTCGACTCAGAAATCTATATTTTCAGAGTTTTCATGTTTTGAAAGTTTTTTATTAAACTATAAGAAACATTTGCACTCATTTTCTAAACTTCCAAGTTGCTTTGGAGATGTAAGTACGTGGCAGGTTGAAGTCAAGCTATACAATACCTGGCATAAGTGCTAGTCTCTTCAACTTTGCAAAGTTTTGAAGAAGCCTTTAAAACATATTTTCATGTTTCCTAACAAAAAAATATGCAGTAAATACTTCTGATAAGATGACACAATGAAACCTGATTATCGGATTTTAAAGGTGATCTCTGGTGACCTTCTGAAAGGCTTGATACTGACCTAGGTAGAAACGTTCCTTTTAGGTTTTATGTCAGGGAATAACAGGACATCTGGCATTTGCTTGTCTTCTTTTAACCCATTTCTGCAGTTTTATTTACAGGTTTTATTGTCTGCCATAGTGAGAAATTAGTCTTTAACTGCTTAGAGCAACTGTTTTTTTTCTTTTTTTTNAAGCTTGTAACAGATTTCTTAGCAGCTACAAATTGAAAGCTGTTCCTAAAAACACTTTGTCTTTTAGGGAACTGCTTCCACAAGCCAGGGATTAGAAGACCAGCCTCCATTCCTCTGATAGTAAATGTGAATGTGCTTACAACCCTTGTAGAACATGTTAAAAGAACGAAAATTAACTGCAGCTTCTTGGCAAATATTTTTGAGGACGCAAGTGCTAATTAGCAAGCAGTGTTGCTTGCACTGGATGTGCATACATAAATCAGCAGCTGTTGTGTACTTATCTGGGAGGGTGCAGTGGTTAATTTTTTACTAATGTGCAAAGACTTCCATCAGTGTTTGGGTCTGTAATGCAGTAGTGTTGGAGCAGCTGGGATTTTTCTTGCATTTCTTCTGTGGCAGATGAAACAGCTGGGGTCAGTTACAAGAGTCCCCAAAGCTGGCAGCCGCACAAAGGAAGAAGGAGCACTCAGGACTGTCTGGCTCTCGTATTGCCTTGTGCTTCTCATCTCTCTTGAAAGCAGTGATGTTGAGAAGCACTGCATGGCGCTGGCCACAGGTGCTGATAACAGTGACATCCAAGTCCATTTTCAAACACCTCTCGCTACCAGCATGACAGCAGCCAAATAGCTCCACGATGATCGTGTTTGACAGATGGGAAAGGAGTGTGAAGTGCTTCAGAAATTCAGCTGTGAGCCTCATAGGGAGCTTCCTGACTCGGCTTCTGTGCCGTGAGGACGGTCTCCTGTGTCCTCCCCTCCCAGGTGCTGACCTGCGTGCTCAGTGTGACTAAGGCCTTGGGGTGGCAGGCTGAGCTGGTCTGTTCCACACAGAGCTCTCTCCTGCTCTCTGACCTGGTTGAAGGGCCTGCAGGGACAGGCTGAGCACCTGCTGGTGGGCCTGAGGGGGAAGATGGTGTCTGGAGGAGGGGCACAGGCCCTGGGGGTGACACCTCCTCCTCTGGACATCTCTAAGTTGTACATTCTGCAGCATGGTATCACAGGCCATATGGGAAGCCTGGTGACCAACTGTGAAGGCAGTGGAGGAAACAGTATTGATAATAGTACTCCTAGTGTTGTAGAAATTCAACATTGACTGTCCATAAAATGAACTTTTACTATAAGAAGATTGAAGACCTTTAGGGTAATGAAGCTGCTGTGCTATTGCTTTTCTTTTTCTTGTACATCTAACGGGACTAGGCTATTAATCGTCTCAAGTGTCTATCTGTGACTTCATTCTACCTTCCTTCTATAGCAGGCCTCAGAATGAAGAAAACACCGTAACAATTTCTGTTGTATTTCCCAAAGTTTTTCACAAGACATTGTCAGACATGCCAATCCTGCTTACAAACTGTACTCTCTAAACACATACGACCATTGTCTGATACAGAGACTGTTTTATTAAAAAAAAAAAAAAAGTTTGTCAGGTTTTGACCTGGAAGAATTTCAGGATCAGCTGTTTGCTCCACAAGTTCATGGGCATGGGCCTTCTTGCAGCTCCTGCAGAAGGAGGGCTTGCAGACCTGACTGTGTTCTAGTTGCAGAGGTATGAAAAGAGCGATGGAGAGTAGAAATAAATGTAAAAGTGCCAAATATATTCACCTAACGAATATTGCCATTGTGGTTGTTGGAAGTAAATCCTTCTTTAACTTTTGGCAGCTGTGTGGTTTGTGTTGACAGCTGGATGTGCTCTTGGTTGTTTGGCTACTTTTTTCAGCTAAACTGAAATTAGAATACGAAATTTTTTGAAGAATGTTGACTCGTGTGAATAACATTTTAATAGCCTAGGTTATAAACTAAAAATTTGGACTGGAATGCTTTTCATCTGACTGTTGTGCAAAGGAATGACGTGTAAAATAAATGTTTACTTCCTGGAAGTAAAAGTTTCCTCTGGAAAGAAAAAAATGACAAACAGTAACCAGGAGTCCTTCCCCCACCCCTCACCCCTGTGTGAGCTATAGTTACATGAGGGTTCTTGGCCCTGACGTCTAGATTTGTTTGTATTTTGCTGTACAGCATCAGAGGAGGGACTGATCACCTGCTGCAGCATGTCCTTGAGTCTTGCCTCATAGCACTGAAGAATGGCTAGAAGTATATTTGAAACATCTCTGTGAAACATGAGGTGAATGTAACTGGAGAAAAGCAGAATTACGTGAATGCCCATAAAAGAAAAACGCAGTGCTAGAGAACTTGGTTAGCCAGGGACTTCAGCGAATGTAGAACTTTCTCTCAGATGCAGAGGTAAAGCAGGCTTGATAACGCCAGTAACTTCGCCGAGCAGCACGTGAGCTCTTGTTAGACAGCAAGCCACATCTCGCTTGAGAGGTCACAGCTATGGAGGCTCTGGGAGAGAAGGGGGGCAGCACTTTCTAAAGCACATGTTCTTGTCTCTGTTGTGCATGTTAGTGGCTAGGGTTGGTGCTGGCCATGTGGAACAGTGGTTGTAACTCAGCGCATCTGGTTTGTGGGTTTCCCAAGATTTCTCCTTACAAATAGGAGGCAGTTACTTATTAATCTAGCCCTTCTTGGTCAGTATTTTGTGTGTACATATAAATGATAAAAAACAAACAAAAAAACACATTTTGCCAGAAAGCTCTAAAAACTTTGAGGAGTTGCCAGTCCAGTACACAGGAGGTTACATACACGCAGGGGTTCATGTGAGGTGCAGCCAGAAAGGGGTCTCCTTCAGGCAGCTGAGCTGAGATTTGTGGCAGCCCACCCGCACGGTGGGCACGTGTTGTCTGCGTACCGCTGCACGGCCTCATCCCTTCTCTGCTGCTGCAGCAGCGACATGTGGACACATTGCTCTGCTGGGCCATGGGAAGTGGCACGGCCATACCAGTACACCCTGCTGTTCCGAATGCAAATGCAAAGCGACTGGATGCTTTGACCGATAAAATCTGCCCCTTTGTCCTTGCCGTCTTCCAATACCATGTTCTTAAGTGAATAGCTTTTGTCTTTCCCTTCCCCACAAGCTTAATTTTTTGCAACTTTTCAGTTATTTCTTTGAGCAAGTACTTCACCTGAGAAGAGCATTACGTTTCCATAATCATGTAGTTAGCATGAATATACCCAGGAGGGGCAGTGTATAAGGCTGGCAAGGATGTCCTCTCAGAACCTCTCTATTCAATTTACTTTCTATTTTTTCTTAATAAAAAAGCAGGGATTTTTTTTTTTGTGGATAATCTAATTATAATTTTTTTTCAATTATAAACTTGTTCTTTGGTCCTATTACCCTTGACCTGATTTCTTAAACTCAGAGAGTGGCAGTGGTATATTTGTGTCTGCAAAGCCTTCATTACTCTGTGAGCGCACATGGAAGTGTGCATGTCGGTGTATTAAAATATGCAAGGAGCCTAATTAAAACACAGACTCGTGCAGCGATGCTTCTGTTATTGTTACTGGCCTTGCTAGAAGTGGGCTGCGCAGGGGCTGCCTCCCGTCTCAGCACCTTGTAGCAGCTGAGGAAGCATCAAAGTGCAAGGGACAGTGAAAAATAGTGACGCTCTCTGAGGGAAACTGCTGTTAAAAAGCTTTCCCAGGTTAAGGACAGTCTGCCATAAGCTGCAGGAAATGTGCCACAATATCTGGAACTGTGCTTCCCGTTGGGTGGATTTATCATGCTGCTGGCCTTGGAGCCAGCGTGGGCTGCTGGCTGGCTGTGTGTGTGTGTGTGGACGCACATGTGCACCAGGGCAGCAGGTCAGTCTCAGACAGAGTAGCCAGCATGCTTGTACAGGGCAGCAAGAGGAATGCTCTTTTAAGAAGTGTGTATGAGTGGACTTGAAACCAGGCAGGGGTAGGTCTAGGTAGCTACCACTTGTGCAGCCTCCTTGAGGAAGGAGGAGTGTCAGGGCGTTACCTTCGTGCTGGTATGAGGAAACAGGCTTAGGTGTGAGAGGAGCTTGATGCTTAAGGTACACTCTTAAGATAGTATAGCATTTACAGTACTCTCAACATACATTTTCTCTGGAAGCCAGGGGGGATACAAAATGAGTAATAACATTGTAATGTGTATTATTTTAAAAATCATGTGCTGCCCTGGCAGATTCCTTGCTGAAGTCACTGCTTGCAAGATCCTGGGCTTTGGACTCATTTGTAGTTTGACTGAAGTAAAAATTATTTTATGATTTTAGTACTAATGGTATATTTAAGGCTTGAAACCATCCTTCTCTGTCTTGGCTTACTGAATAAATGGATGTTATGGATCGTGCAAAGGTGTAAGACAGCTATCTGCATACTGACATTTCATGTATAGTTGCTTTATGTTTCTAAAATAACATTAGACAATAATACTGGTAAGTTGGCTCTTGTCTAATTATGCATTCAGAAACAGCTGTCAAATGTTATTAGTTCAAAAACATAGAGTGTTCAGAAACATGAACAACAAAAAAGCTCTTAGCAGATGAGACTAGGAGGATAGCTTTAGTATCTTTCCCATGAGTGCATGACATAACACGGTGAGATCTCAAGTACCTTTGAGGAAAAAGTACTCTTACCTCATCTTCCTTTTGAAGAACCAGCATGATCTGCATTTATCTTCTGATACTTAAAATTTTGTCAATTTTGTCTAAAACAAACAAACCAAAAAAAACGAAGAAGCAGTTGCTATTCTTTGTCTCTAATGTAGGACAGTGAATACTCAGTGATACCAGAAATACCGCCTGCATTGCATGTTGCACTGTATATAGCATCTTGCACTGTAATGGAAGCATGACTATTCCTGTGACTTCTTTTTTCAGCAAAGCAACATGTATACAGGTTTTGGTATAGTGATACAATTCATTTAGAATTTTAACTTTCTGTGAAACCATAGGCTCTGCTGTGTCCTTTCAGCTCCTGGATGGAGGCCCTGTGTATGAGTGCGAGATCAAATGTTTTGGCAGGCTCTCAAGACAGAGCTTGCAAAGATAAAATGGCTAAATATTATTATTAAACAACAAGAAACAAACACAAAACAAAAAGAGCCACCTTCTTTGGAAAGTGTTTTCATGCTTTTGCACTCTGATTGTTAGCATAGTGTTAAAAATTGACGATTTCGTAGCATTTCTAGCAGCATTTCTGATGTATACAGACAAGTATCGAATATAATCTCCATGTATTACATGTTTAAAACACATGTTACAGCACAAAAAACGCTGCCTACACCTCATAAAAGCAGAGCATAGTAAGTGCAAGACTGTGTGAGTGGTAAACAAGGCTTTTGTTTTGTAGATGTGTTCTTGTACATGATAATTATGTTTGATAATAGAAAATATTAAGAGATCCAGATTCTCCATTTCCAGTTATAATGACTGAAATTTCATTCGGGGAGAAGAACATTAGCCAGCAGAGGGAAAAACAAAAAAACATTGTTGCTGTATCTTGGGCAACCACGTCTTTTTCTATAGCTGTAGTTGTTTTTTAAAGTAGTCAAGATATCTTACTGTGTGCCATGCTAAAAATAAAGGACAAATACTAACATTATACTAACATGGTTACTAACAGTATTTGTCCTTTCTTTTGATTAAACAAAGTAGTTTATGCTATTTCTGAAATGTTGGATCTCAGAAGCTGATAGGAATAGAAATTATGTCTGTTCATAATCCCTTCGAGTAACAGAAAATGAAAGAGACTTGAAAGGAATTTAAACAATGAACTTCCTCCTAAGCACTCAGACTTCTGAAACATAAGCTTGGAAAGTAGATGCTATTATTTAATTTTACAACTGTATGTAAAAATAGAAAATGCAATATACAAAAATCTGTATTTGCATATTTTAATGCATTGATAATATGCAAATTATGTGTCAACAGGTCATCTTGATGCTTTTGATAGCATTTTATTGTAATAATCTTGGTGATTTCTTTTTTTTCTCCTCTGATTAAAAAAAAAAAAAAAAAAGATATTTGCAAAACTTAGTGTGTATGAAACAACTTGTACACTTTGAGTATGGTTGCATTTTTTCCCTAATTTTATTTTAAACCCATGTTTTGGATAGAGTTCATTAATGGCAAGAGTACTTCCTTTTCCCCTACGCTTTATATAGCTGTGTTCCTTAATGGGTTAATAAAGTTTCAAGTTATCTCAGGCCTTATCCGGCAGTGCAGGAAGCTAACTGACGTCTCAGTGAAGTTCAGCTCCCAAAGGTCTGCAGGACACACATGGCTGTATGGTCTTTCGCAGCTTACAGTGTTTTCAGTAACAGAACAACAGCATGGCTGAGGCTGGCAGGGCCCTCTGCGTCCGTCTGCTCGAGCAGGGTGCCCTGGACCACATCCAGGCGGCTTTTGAGGATCTCCAGGGAGGAGACTCCACAGCTGCTGGGCAGCCTGTGCCAGTGCTCCAGCACCCACCCAGCACAGCACTGCTTGCTGATGTCAGGCAGAATCTCCTGAGTGCTGTTCCATGCAAGGGAGAATAAAAGGTTGAGTGAAGAAGGTGCCTGTTCGTCTGCCTGGACTTTTATGTCAGGCTTATTCCTCAGGTGAAAAACCAGCACAGTAGTTTTGATCACTGCTGATACTTTTGTGCCTTGTAGCCTGCTTAAGAGAGTCATTTTCCAAGGCTGTATTCTGCCCTCAGGTGTGTGTGTCAAGACGCACTAGAAAGTAATTATGCCTAAGTTCCTGAAGGCAGATTTGGCCTTTCCTTCATCTATGCAAGGAAGGTAAGAACTTGTATCACACCCGTACTTCCATTGATGGTTGTGTCTGCTTCTGGTTTTGTATGTATTTTTTTCCATGGAATGGAAGCATTAAACAGACTGGTTTCCAACACTGCTGTCAGGTAGTGTTGTGAGTAGGGTAACGAAAATGCTTTTGAGGGTCAAAGTTCATTTCTGGCACTTTTTCTGCATGGATGAAAGGTTTAGGCAGATTTTGTTTAGGCTTCCTAGGGATATCTGTTTCCTTCAAAGCATGTAAAATGAAAAACTAAGCATGGTGTAGCGAGTAGCTTCACTTCAGGGAGTCCCTGGTTTTTCAGAACTATCCTTTTACAAGCAGGGAGGAGAAGGTCACGCAGGGTGGGGTTCTGTCCTCATCTGAACCGTTCTACAAAGCTGTGTAAAATCTCAGAGTTACTTTTCCTCTGTGATTGCAGCCAATTTTCTTTTCTCACTTTTTTTGCTTTTAAATTGTACACAAACCTTAAGAACATAGCTCTAGAATTGTGAAAATGATCTGACTGTAGCTCAAAAAGATAAGGAGGTTCTGCTTTTTTTTTTTTTTTTAAGTGGGTTCTTTTTTTTTTTTTTTCTTTTCAGAGTTGAAGGTGGAGGGAGGAAGACACTGACTTCCAGTAATGGGTTGTGCTTGGCTGCACAGTGTGGTTTTGATTATCTGGCACAAAGATACATCTGATTAACTAGATTTCTTGTAAAGGAGTTTGAGAAATTCTGTTTCAGTAAAAATCTTGAATTAATACTCATTTAAGAAGCTGCAGAACATCAGCTCAAATTTAAATTTTAATTCTATTTCCACAATTGTCAGTGATTCAGTGTCTTAATTAGGCTTTTTGTAGTAGTTACTTGGACTGTTTAATTATGTCACTGGTACAATGAGGTTGAGTGTTAGGGTTTTCTTTTTTCAGTTTAGTGGCTACACTAGAACGACAAGCAAGGTTTATTATCTCCTCAAACATAGCCAGATTAGATTTTTAAGAGGATTTATCTGCTTTAGAAGGCATTCAGGCTGTCTCCATTATGGGAGGTTTTCTTTACCTTTTTTTTTAAGGAAGAGAATTAAGCTGTCGTGCTTTACTTTGCTCTATAGAGCAATTAGTACAATTAGTACAGTATATGTATTGAGGGTGGTGGGACACTGGCACAGGTTGCCCAGAGAGGCTGTGGATGCCCCCTCCCTGGCAGTGTTCAAGGCCAGGCTGGATGGGGCTCTGAGCAACCTGGTCTAGTGGGAGGTGTCCCTGCCCATGGCAGGGGGCTTGGAACTGGATGGTCTTTAAGGTCCCTTCTGACCCAAACCATTCTGTGATTCTACAAGACAGCTGATACAGATACAATGTTTATAATGCATTTTAGGAAAGGAAAATTTATGGTAACATTATTAATCAATGGTAATGGATAACTTTTTTTAAAAAACATTTAGGACATTCAAGATTATTCTTGAAGGAATTCACAATAGATTGGTGTTGATGTTTGACATACTTGTTCAGTATAATTCTTCACACTCTGAGCTGTATTCATGAAATTCTGTGAGTCCTTTCTTTAGAAGAAATTGTTACTTATCTTGCCAGACATTTTTGTTGTTGTTACGTGAGTAATTCATGAAATATTTTGTGTTTTTTTTCATAGAATATTGGTAGTCATCTTAACTTTAGGTTTATAAATTACTCAAATGATAAAATGGAGGTGATGTAGTGAACAAAAAAATGATGTGCTTTCTTTTCTGAAAGCAAGTGAAATATGCAGATGTGGATTATGATCAAACTAATAAAAGGATGAGTGTGTACCAGTCATTGTCAGTGGCAGTAGAGCAGTATGACAGCTCTCCTAGGTTTTTCTATTATTATTACTATTAATGGGTTTTAATTTAAATGTGTGCTTTATTAAATTGTTATATTAATTATTTGAGTTGTGCTCATAACTTAGCTTTTCATAGTTAGTTCTGTTCAGTTTTTAACATAAATGGAAAACTGTGTTGTACTGGTGCAGGAATGTAAGCGAGGAGACATAAGCTCTGCTTCGGGCTTGTTTTGTTGCCTTGCCTGAAACTTCACAAGCTCTCTTGCCATAGTCTTTTCCATTTGTGTAACTGAAACATAACGGAAAGTGCTTCCTAAGATCGTGCATCTCTTCTGAGACATAATCCGTTGATGTTAATCAAGGCGTTTGGTAATCATAAAAGAAAGATACTGTGGTACTAGTGTTCATTTTATGGAAAACAAATATATACCTTCTGTATTCAGGCTCATTGCTGTGTCTCCTCATAGCAATTTTACTCATGTATCTGGGCAATTTTTTGTTTTAATTCTTTTGAGTTTTCTCTCTGTTTTGTGATTGAGATGGAAATGGTCAATTCCCAAAATTAATTTATAATTAAAATAGTTGGAGGCATAGGGAGACACATAAATATCCTTTAAGGTTTACAGTATGGAGATATAGTATGTTGTGGAGGTGACTTTTTCTAGCAGTGGGCGAAGGGAGCCCTCAGCTGGGCAGGGCTGCTAGGCAATAGCTGCGCCATCTTGGCTCCCAGGGCCAGCTCTCCAGTCGCGACCTCCTTTGAGATGGGCGACAGCGCAGGCTGCAGAGGTGAGCGTCTGCTGGTAAAGCATCAGGATGAGGAACCTATGTATGCACTTGGCTGCGTCAGCCAGGCAGAGCCGTGCGTTTGCTCGGCACCCCACTTCCTTCAGCGGTGGAGAAGAGAGGCTCCAGCTCAGCTCCAGGCGTTGCAGGACGAGCCACCACATCCCAGAGCTCTGCTGCACTGGGCCTGTGGCAGCCAGCCTGGCAGCCTGCGTCCTGCTGGTGGGACGGGCCAGCTGTCTCGCTGCAGCTCCAGGGATGACCTCATGCAGTCTGTCATACGTTTGGGATATTTTGGCACCTATGAGCCAGGCTTGTTCAAGGCCTGAATTCAGCGTGGTTTTTGTGTTTTCATATAGGACAGTACTTGGTATCAGCAGAAATGTGATCCTTGTGCATTCCACCACTGGAACGGGAACAAAAGAAATAACATTTTTTGTTCTCTCTTTAGCTGAATTAGTAGTAGCACAGAGGACATAAAACTCCTTTCCAAGTGAAATATAAGTTTATAGCTGAAATCAAACATTTTTCTTCTCGCATGTCTCACGCATCTCTATTACTGTTTTAGCTCTTACTCCTCAAACGATTTAGTTAAGTATGTGTACTTAAACCTAAAATTAACCTGATTTACTACTTAATACCTGATGAGTTTGATTTCTGCATTTTTCTTTATATTTGGGAGTTTGTGACAAAGTATGTTTTCTTCTGAGTAAATGAAAGTTTGATGAAACAGTGTAGTTATGGTAATACCTCAAGTAGAAAAGTAGTCAGCAGATAGAAATGCCAAGCTCTGCCCAGCCTGCATGGGATGGTGGTTCCACTCCCACCCTCAGTATGCACTTCCCAAGTGCCTTTGGGATCCTTTTCATCATGGCTAAATGCCAGTCTTCTGTGAACATACGTATATATTGTGAATTGAATGGTTCTTGGTAAATGTATGCAGATGGTGACCAATAGGGTGGTGGATTTCAATGACTTTTTTTCTTTTTACTTTCTTCTTGTATATTAAGAATCTTTTCTTCTTTTCCCCCTCTAGGCTTATGTAATTTACATAATAACCAAAGAACCAATAAAATATGACTTTTTTTTTCGCTTTTTGTAGGGCAAACTTAGGAATAAACACAGAGAGTCAGGCTTAGTTTAGCAGCATTTGTTCTCTTAACAGATGCCAGTGTGGATTTTGCTTAGAGATGGTATCTTTGTGGTTTTAGTTTAATAACAGCCTTATATGATCCCACGAGATACCGTACTTTGGATTTAAGTGGCAAATGCAGAGAAGTGGGAGAACAAGTACAAGTATGCATTGTGTGTCCACGTTTGCCTATCTAGCCTTCTAGTTCGAATTATATTTAAATTATTCTCCTGACTCTTCCTTGGCATTCACCACATGAATTTTGAAGCTGTTCTACCAGGAGCTGCATTGCTACCTATTCAAAATTTAATATGTTTTAAGTTTTTCCAGGTTAAAGAATGCTGTTTTTCAGTATTTTGTAGTTTTGTTTTGGCAGGGTGTGCACTAGCAAAAACATCAGTCATGCAGTAAATTGTGCAATGTGTGTGTGTAAGGGGTTACTGCTGCATTTAAGCAACCTGGCTTCCTTCCTTGCTTTTGGAGATATCACTGCTGAAGGACTGTCAAATCTCTGGTTGTAAGGCTTCCTGCTGATTTGTTGCTATTACAATTTGAAGAAAAAAGCTTCTGGGAGGTGTTCAGAGATTTGCCAGGCTGTAACATGCCAAACTATTTCACAACTCCTAAGTTTTGATAATCCTCTGTGCTATGCTTGAATGGGAATGTATCACTGTTTGAGATATTTATTCAGCCTTTTTTTTTTTTTTTTTCTGATCACACCATAGATTTCTCTGCAGAGTACCACCCAAGAGTTGTAGTAGGGTCATGTTTTGGGTCCTGTTTAAAAGATGTGGGGGATTTTTTATTATTATTTATTTTGAGGAGTTTTATGTATGCTGCATGGCCTTCGGCTGTTTTAGAATCTGGCTTCAGAGAGTGGATCCAGGTCTTGATTGATTTAAACATGCAACAGCATCAGCAGAAATGGACCTTGGTATAATTTTTCCACTTTGCTCTGTTCTGCTGGTCTTCACTACCATGTCGCCTTTGCTCTCTCCTTATATTAGAGCTGTGTCGGCTCAGGTGATGGTGGTTAGCGGAAGCAGTAAGGCACATCCTCCACAACAGACCAGCTCAAGTGTCTTGTTTTAGGATATGGAGACGCAGTGTGTCATGGAGAATTAGGCAATTGTCCAGTGTTGTTGATTACAATAGTGATAAGTAAGATTTTAGGTATGTGTTGACAAGATGTATCTCGTAACTTGCTCTGTGATGGGTGAATCGGTAAAAAGCACAACTGATGTGGTATCAGTCGTTGCCTTGATCTTCCCATAAAGCCGATCATGTTTAAAAGACTAAAGATATATAAAAATAGTAAAATCTAGTTTGGCTTCAGTGCTGTAATGGTAATATCCCACTCTCCGTCAGGAATAGTGCCACATTGATCTAGCTTTCGCTTAGCTAACTCTGGTAATTCATTAATCCCAATTTTTCCCTGTTCCCCTCACAATAAATAGTCTTCCTTGTTTTCTTCCCAATTATTTTGCTTCGAGAAAAGTATCTGAGTAAATCTCTGTAGACTTGCATGTGTATGATGTTTTATCACTGTTGAACAGTTTTCATATAAACAGGGTTTATTCAAAAACACGACTGTTTTTTTAAGAGAAAGAAAACTGTACATAACATTCTCTTTGTGTGTTTTTCTGGTCAGCAACAATATTAAAAGGAAAAAAAAAGACATTTTTCCTTGATCATAACAGTCCAAGAGTTTGTCAGTTCCTGTATATTGTGCTCAAAATTAACGTTTTCACTTCTAAATAATTTTGAGACATTCTTATAATTTTTATTATCTGTCACTTATACTTTAATCCTATTTCAGTGTATTCTGTGTGCAGGAAATTTTCTGTGGTTTCCTTTTTCACCAAGACTACTTTCCACATACTACCCCTGTTATGTGGCACTCAGAGCAGTTGAGGGCTAGAATGTTCTCATTTCTGCTGGTGACTTAATCAAAACCTTAGACTGGTATGAGCATTCACCTGAGGAAGGACAAAGCTGAGGAAATTTTTTCAATGGTCTTCAAAAAACAGAGTCAGTTTTGCATGTGTGTGTAAACATTGCGCATAGGTAGTTTTCACATACATATAATGGAAAAAATATATACAATGCTGAATTGCCATTTGGGGATTCTGAAGGAATCTGAGTGCCCCCATAGGGAAGCATCAGGACCAAAAATGACAGTTACTTTGTATTCCATTGATTCAGAGATGTTTGATGCAAGTGGTTTTCTTATACATTAGTTAAAGCAGAATTTTTGGTGAGAGTTCATCGTGTCGAAAAGGCCTATCACGTACCATTCTGTACTTTATAGGTTCGTGTTGAACAGACCTTTGTACTAAATGTGTGATGTTTCTTACAGAAAACCTAGAAAATACTACCAAAATGTTTTAAAACATGTGCTATGGCATTTTATTTCACTTTATATATGGGAACATGGCTCTGCTGCTTCACGTGTTGCAGAAAAAGGAAAAGCCTGAGGTCTTCTGAGTGTAACCTGGGGGTTCTGGTGGATGGGAAGCCTGACATGAGCCAGCGGTGTGCGCTTGCAGGCCAGAAGGCCAACTGTGTCCTGGGCTGCATCAAGAGAGGGGTGGCCAGCAGGGCGAGGCGGGGGACTGTCCCTTCTGCTCTGCCCTTGTGAGGCCCCACCTGCAGTGCTGCATCCAGGGCTGGTTGCCATGAATACTGATGGCTTTCTTAATGGCAGGGGCACATTGCTGGCTGGTGTTCAATTTGGTGCTGACCTGAACCCCAGACACTTTTCTGCACAGCTGCTTTCCGGCTCTGGAAAGCTGAGGCCCCCTGCATGTATTGATGCCTGAGGTTGTTCCTTCCCAAGTGCAGGTCTTTACTCATCTCCGTGTCGAACTTTATGGAGTGCCGTTAGCCTGTCGAGGCCCCTCAGCATGGCTGCGTGACCCTCTGGTCTGTTGGTCCCTTCTCTCAGTTTTCAGTCGCTGCAATTTGTCAGGTTGCATGGGGAGAGTTCTGCCAGGTCTACGCAGTGCCCTGCAGAAGCTTGGTGCCTTTGTTGCTGAGCTCTTGACCACAGCACAAGCTGAGGATCCCAGTGAAGGCTTTGTGTAGTTAGCAGGCTGGCTCTCACTTTTCAGTTTCAGAGGGTGTGCTTCTTCATTACAGTAACAATCACTTGTTGCCTCCCCAGAGGAAGTAAAATAGGTCAGTATGCAGTGATCTGCTTGAATTCTGGGAATGTGTGCTTAAGGAACACTTGGGTCAGAAGTTTGTTTTGTGTGTATGGGAAATGGGGCTTAAGGTTTCACAATGATTTTCGTGGTTCTAGCTTAGGAAGTGTGCAGTGTGTGCTACCTCAGAAGTGCGTAAGGGTCGCCAGCAGAGCATCATGCTTTAACTGTGCGATACACAGCTGTGAAACGCACATCTCTGATGGGACACCCAAAACATCATGTAATGCATTAGGCTGCTCTGTCCTGAGGTGCAAATGTTATGGTATGAGGCATGAAAACTTTAGAGAAATGATTAAAATAAAACCCAGGCTGCACGACTGAAAAGCAGAGCACCCTGGTGAATGTGTTGGGTTTCCTGGAGGGCTGGTTATCTGACTGAACACAGGGTTTATGTGCAACTGTTCGCTCTAAATTTCAACTCCTCCTTTTAAGCAAACATAATTTAGATGAGCTCCTCTAATGACAGAGGATGTGTTCACTGAAGGGTGGAAAAAAATGAGTGGTGTGTCCTCCATGACATTTCCAACAAGCAGATCTTAACTTTAAATAGACAAATTTTCAGAAAATTTATTTTCTGAATTTCAGAAATATTTAAAAATATCATTTGTGCTCGGTCTGAAAGAAATCTAAAGTGAGTGACTGCCCATTAATGAATATGAACCAAATTTTAAGTAAGGCTGATTTCATGTTTCTGAGTTTGAAGTTTACAGCACTGTAATTGTTATAGTACTTGATTATTTTATTGTTTTTTTTTTTTTTAAGTTATCTGTTGGTTGTCCATCATAACGTTCTGCAAGTTGGCTAAAGAAGAAAATTTTTTCTTACTTTCTGAATTCTTGTGATAAAATGCCTCAATGATTACCTGAAGTTAGATATTTTTTGAACAATATCCTCAACAACTGAAACTTGCACATTTTAAAATACTTGCTAGTATATACATTGCAGTTGTGTTTTAGTTATTAGTTTAGTTGTTAAATCACTGTTTTCTATCATGTCTCCAAAATTCAAGTGTTAATTCAATCGTACTTTGTTACTGGTACTGCTGTTTGATATTCAGCTGGTCTTTGTAGTTACTGTGCAAGCAGCACTGAACACTGTTCTGTCCTGCACTGAACACGCTGTTAGCTTTGTGCTAGAAAGCGATGTTTGTGTCCTGTGAGTAAAGTATATCTTATTTGTCTTGCAGGCACAGGAGAGAGTGGCAAAAGCACGTTTATCAAGCAGATGAGAATCATTCATGGATCAGGTTACTCTGATGAAGACAAAAGGGGCTTTACAAAACTGGTGTACCAGAATATATTTACAGCAATGCAGGCCATGATCAGAGCCATGGATACCCTCAAAATTCCGTACAAGTATGAACATAATAAGGTGAGCTTTCTGTTTATTTCCATAGCTGCTTTTTTTTTTTTTTTTTTTAATTTTGGGAAATATACTAAAAGTCTTCAAAAACTGCACATCACATATAAATTGAAGTGAAAGGGGCATCTTTCAGTCCTGCCTTTAGTTCTCTGCCCTTTGTGCTGCCCCTTGTGCTCTGACAACACAGAGGTGCTGCTGTCTCCATGACAGTTGCTCTTAAAAAGATGTCTAGTGGGGTTCATCACAGGGCAGGTTTTCAATGGCAGGGCGGTGCTTCCTTAGACTTCATTGCCTTTTTTCTTTTCCTTCCAGCTCATGTGCTGGCCAGAGCACAGTTAAACCATTTCTCTGTTCTGCACCAGTACTGCTTAAGGTTTACTTACCATTAATACTACGTGTGGAAAAACAAGTCAATAGAAATTTAATAGAAAAATAAGGTGTGGATGTCTGAGCATATTTTGAAATAAAATTTTTGACACAAGATCTTAAAACAGATTCTTCTGAGCTTGATAAAGTTGAAATGTAGAAAGACAGCATACATTTGAAATTTTTTTAAGGTTTAGCTTTGACTAGCCTGCCGCCTTTCCATTTTTTTTTTATTTGCATTTTAAAAGAAAGCTAAGTAAAATACTTCAAGCGTTCCATAAATGAGAGTGAAATGTGTCATGTTTACTTGAGTATACCGGAAGGTACAGGACTGCCTCACTGTATCCCTGACTTGTTGCCATAGAAGTAGCATGCGCTGTTTGAGAACAGTTCCTAAGAATCTGTTGTGATTTTTACAGTCAAGTTATTATCAGCAGCTTTGTCAGGCAGAGAGGTTGATCTCTCAGAAGTGGAGGGCTCAGCTTTCTTTGAACCTTGTGAGAATTGAATGGTAATTTAGTAATCTGGGATGAAAATAATATTTTCTCTTGATGAATTAATTAGTTTGTTTTTATTCTATTTTTTAAACAACAGAAACTGTGCAAAACCAGGGAAATCTATGATAAAGAAGTAAGTGGCTGTTAACCAGGGAAGTAATGATAAAATAAATTTGTGTTAACACAAAAATCTTTTGTCTATATAGATGAAGTTTAGTTATTACAATTGATCTGCTTTTTATGTTCTAAGGCAGGCAATTTAGAAATAGGAGAGATAAAGCTTATTATCAGATCAAAGAAGCTTTGCTTCTCCGTTTAGCATCTGCCAGTCATTGTGGCTGGTCATCCCTTTGTTGGTGACATAATGTTGCAGTAACCCAAGGATCTTGCAGAAACCTGAGTTTATGCAGTGGAAAGTCAGGAAGATCCAGTCTGCCAAAATTCATATTGTTAACTGTCTTTAATGTTTTAAGCACATGGGGAAAAAAAAAATGTCCAGAACAGTAAGAGACTGTTGAACTTCCTGGTTTGACCCTATGCTGCAGCTGTCTGGTTTTCCCTCATCCCTCAGAAATTGAAATCAAATGTGTAACTAGTATTAAAAAGAAAACTGCATTTATATGTGTTTCAGCTTGTTGAGTGTTTGCTTTTTTTCAGTTGTGTGCAGAGCAGCTTATTTCCCAGCGTTCTGACTGGAAAAGTTAGTTGACTGTGAAGCGAAGTTATTTTTTATTTGAAGTCGGTATTGGTTGTCGCTTTGCTGTAGTGTCTGGAAATCCTAATCCTAGATTAGTGCAATAAAAGGAAAAAATAACTTTAGAGCATATGTTCTGTGCTTATTGTTCAGGTTAAAAGTGTTAAATTTATACAGAGTATTTTGTATGGTTGGTGTGAGTGCGTATTTGTCCTAGCTGTGTGTGTTGTACTTGTGGCCAGACCCATCTAATTAGAGTTGTTCACTTTCTCTGCATACAAATGACTCCTCTGTAAGTGTGAGTCTCTCTGTGCTAAGCTTCTTCACAAGCATTTCTATCAGTTTTTAATAGGGCTAGATGTAAAGTAAAAGTCTAGAAGTGACATGATCTCAAGGGCATTCCTTTAAAAACTCCATCTGAAAATACAAGGGAATTGAAACGCACTATAACTTCATGCTACACTGGAGAAAGTGGTGGTCTACTACATGCGTACTTTGTGTTCCAGGGCCATTTACTTTAAAGTAGTGGCCATCAAACA
>VXAV01002942.1:0-16423 GCA_013399715.1 Alectura lathami
AGAGGGTGACGTGTCACTGTCATGGGACCCTAGCAGTGGAGAAACATAAAAGGTTTGTGTTCAACCTGCCATCAAAAACCTGCCACTGTCGACCTGCCATCGTTGCCACCAGCAACCTCTTGGACTCTTGAACTCCTGGGCCATCAATGAATCCCTGGAACACCTATCGGACCTCCTGGGTGGTGACTGTTCTTGCGACCCTATCTCGGATTTTTGCTTAATTTCTGCCTTTCCATTTCACTCTGTCCTATTGCTATTCTCTCTTAATTCCTTGATAATAAATCTAAGTTTGGTTGCACGGCATTTGACCTCGTTTGTGTCTTAATTTTTTCTCTTGGGATCAAAAAAGAAACCTCCCCCGATTCCGGATCAGGACAGGCCTGAAGGAAGGGATGCCATGCAGAGGGACCTGGACAGGCTGGAAAACTGGGCCCACGAGAACCTGATGAGGTTCAACAAGGCCAAGTGCAAGGTGTTGCCCTTGGGTAGGGGTAATTCCAGGTGTGTGTACAGACTGTGAGAAGATCTCCTTGAGAGCAGCCCTGCAGAGAAGGACTTGGGCGTTGTGATCGACGAAAAGCTGGCCATGAGCTGTCAGTGCGCTCTTGCAGCCAGGAAGGCCAATGGCATCCTGGGCTGCATCAAGAGAGGGGTGGCCAGCAGGGAGAGGGAAATGATCGTCCCCCTCTACTCTGCCCCTGTGAGGCCTCACTTGGAGTGCTGTGTCCAGGCCTGAGGCCCCCAGTACAGAAGGGATGTGGAGCTGTTGGAGCAGATCCAGAGGAGGGCCACCAAAATGGTCAGAGGGCTGGAGCACCTCTCCTATGAGGAAAGGTTGAGGGAGTTGGGATTGTTTATCTTGGAAAAGCAAAGGCTCCAGGGACACCTCATTGCAGCCTTCCAATACTTGAAAGGAGCTTACAGGCAGGAGCGGGACCGACTCTTTACACAGGTGTATAATGTTAGGAGAAGGGGATATGGGCTCAAACTGCAAGAGGGGAGGTTTAGGTTGGACATGAGGAAGAAATTCTTCACTGAGAGAGTGGTGAGGCGCTGGAACAGGCTGCCCAGAGATGTTGTGGCTGCCCCATCCCTGGCTGTGTTCAAGGCCAGACTGGATGGGTTCCTGGGCAGTTTGATCTAGTGAGCTAGTGGCTGGCAGCCCTGTCCACAGCAGGGGGGTTGGAACTTGATGATCTCTGAGGTCCCTTCCAACCCAAGCCATTCTATGATTCTATGATTCTATGAATGGCAGGGGCGATGGGGAGAAGTCTTTTTCTTTTTCTCCATTCTTTATATCACTGCTTGTATTGTATCTCTACATAAAACTGTTCGCCTTTCCTCAAGCATAAGCCCCCCAAAATGAGGATAAAACTTAAAAACAGTACATATATTTATTTTCTGTTTTATATTAAAAATGCTTTTTTCAAAAAACACAATGTCCTAAATTGCCAACTCTTATTAAATATTGTCCATCTAGCTGTCCCAATTGGCATGAGAAATATTTCTCAATATTTCTCTCTTCATATGCATGAACAAACATGTTTCATCAACATTTTTCCTTTTATATATATATATATATGAGATCAGTCCCTGATTTTCTACTTAAATGTTATTCATTGTCTTTAATTATGAGTGATAATTTTATTATACACTGTAAGGAATATTGGAGTAAGTCCCCAGAACTCAAATGTTTTCAAATCTAATGATACCTTTATGGAGAAGAAATGCCATCTGCTTGATTAAAGATGTTAGGCTATCTCTCAAGTTCATTAAGATAATGATTAACTTGACTGCCTGTTTCCACATCCCCTTTAATATTAATCTTCGAAAAGTTACTTACTAGAAAACATGTTTTTGTTAATAGCTGATTTAGGTAGGAAGAATAGAGGAAAGTAGGTTTCAAGACCCTGAAAACTCTCTCTTCCCAGAATTTCAGCAGGATTATGTTGATGTGATCGGTTATAGGGCACAAAGGGGTGAGTTAAGGTGCTCAATAGGAGGAGCTGAAGGTCAGCTCCACTGCTGAATTCCATTGGAATTCTTCCTGAACTCCATCTGAATTCTTACTGATTTTTCTTCTCATGTGTTAGTATCACCTTTAAAAATAATAGCTTAATATTATGTAATTTCTTATCATAGAATCATAGAATGGCTTGAGTTGGAAGGGGCCTTAAAAGGTCATCTAGTTCAACTCCCCTGCAATGAACAGGGACACCTACAGCTAGATCAGCTAGATCAGGTTACTCAGAGCCCTGAGCTCTGTCCAGCCTGACCTTGAAGGTCTCCAGGGACCAGGTACCCACCACCTCTCTGGGCAACCTGTTCCAGTGCTTCACCATCCTTACAGTAAAGAACTTTTTCCCTATATCCAGTCTAAATCTCTCCTCTCTCAGTTTGAAACCATATCCCCTTGTCCCATTACAAGGCCCTGCAGTCTATAGAATCTTTAGACTCTTAAGATCTCAATGCAAAAGTTAAAACAATTTTAGTTTTCCCAGAAATTTAAATGGATTTCTACCTATGGATCCTATGTATTTATACCTTCAAACTATTTTTTTTTTGTTTGTTTCCTTTTTCCCTTGCATCTCTTGCATGTGAAGGCTCCATCCACTCCAGCAGAGTTCTATGCTGGTGGTTTTGTATTCCAGACTGCTACTAAAGTTAATTGATGTCATTTGTATATCCACAAACATGTTAGTGGAAGAATAAAAATGAGAATCAACTAGTTACTAACTACTCCACATACAATCTTTTTTATGATTCTGTAAAGAAATGCAGCAGTTCTTCTATAAAATGGTACTAATGGAAGCTGCTGTGAAACTTCCCTTAAATTAGTGATTAAGGATATACAGCACATATAAGCAGAGTCTTTTGCTTAGCATTTAATTATTTTAATGAAAGAACATAACCCATATATCAGAATAGATTCAGTAGCAACAGATACAGTAGCAGCAGTAGAAGCTATGTTAAAGCACATGTGAGATGAGACAGCCAGCACAGCTTCACCAAGGCTAGATCATGCCTGACCAGTCTGGTGGCCTTCTATGATGGAGTGATGGTATAAGTGGATGCAGTGTAGGCAACAGATGTCGTCTACCTGGACTTATGCAAGGCCTCTGACATGATCCCACATCACAGCCTTATCTCTAAATTGGAGAGATGGATTTGAAGGGTGGATTTTTCAGTGGATAAATAATTGGTTGGATGGTTGTGGCCACAGGGTTGTAGTAAATGATTCTATGTCTAGGTGGAGGCCAGTGAGTGATGTCCCCTAGGGGTCCCTCTTGGGACTGGTGCTCTTCAACGTCTGTAACAACAACCTATGCAGCAAGACTGAGTATACCCTCAGAAATTAGCTGATGCAGTTGCCAAGCCATTCTCTATAATATTTGAGAAGTTATGGCAGTCAGGTGAAGTCTCTGGTGACTGGAAGAATGGCAGTGTCACACCCGTTTTTAAGAAGGGTAGAAAGGATGAGACAGGGAACTACTGACCTGTCAGCCTCACCCCTGTGCCAGGGCAGATCATGAAACAGATCCTCCTGGAAGCTGTGCTAATGTACATGGAAGACAGGGAGTTGATGCAAGACAATCAGCATGGCTTCACCAAGGGCAAGTCCTGCCTGACCAACCTAGTGGCCTTCTATGATGGTGTGACTGCATTGGTGGACAAGGGAAGAGCCACTGATGTCATCTATCTGGACTTCAGTGAGGCCTTTGACGTGGTCCCCCATAACATCCTTCTCTCCAAATTGAAGAGAGACGGATTTGATGGGTGGACCATAAAATGGTTGAAGGACTGGTTACAAGATCGTACTCAGAGAGTAGTGGTCAGTGGGTCAAAGTCTGGATGAACACCCGTCGGTGACAAGTGGCATCCCTCTGGGACCAATCCTCTTTAATGTCTTCATCAATGACATCGACAGTGGGATCAAGTGCACCCTCAGCAAGTCAGAGGGTACCTTCTTTCAGGTAGTTGTAGAGAGCAACATGGTTTCCCCTGAGCCTCCTCTTCTCCAGACTAAACATCCCCAGTTTCCTCAGCTGCTCCTTATAGGACTTGTGCTCCAGGCCCCTCACCAGCTTTGTTGCCCTTCTTTGGAAATGTTCCAGGGCATCAATGTCTTTGTTGTAGTGAAGGGCCCAAAACTGAACAATGTACTCAAGGTGCAGACTCATGAGTGCTGAGTATAGGAGGACGATCACCTTGCAGGTGCTGCTGGCCACACTATTTCTGATACAAGCCATGATGCCATTGACTTTCTTGGCCACGTGGGCACATTGCTGGTTCATGTTCAGCTGGCTGTCAACTAGCACCTCCAGGTCCCTTTCCTGTACGTAGCTTTCCGGCCACTCTGCCCCAAAACTGTAGCATTGCTTGGGATTGTTGTGACCAAATTGCAGGACCCAACATTTGGCCTTGTTGAACCCCATGCAATTGACCTCAGCCCATTAATCTGGCATTTCCAGATCTATCTGTAGAGTCTTCCTACACTCAGGCAGATCAACACTTCCTCCCAGCTTGGTGTCGTCTGCAACATTACAGAGGGTGCAGTCAATGCTCTCATCCAGATCATCCATAAGGATGTTAAATAGGACTGACCCCAGTACTGACCACTGGGGAACAGTACTAGTGACCAGTCACCACCTGCATTTTAACTCTCTTCACCACCACTCTCTGGGCCCAGCCATCCAGCCAGTTTTTTACCCATTGAAGACTAAACCTGTTGAAGCCACGAGCTCCCAGCTTCTCCACGAGTCAAAGGCTTTACTAAAGGTTAGGTAGACTAATCCACAGCCTTTCTTTCATCCACTAGGTGGGTCACATGTTCATAGAAGGAGATAGGACAATCAGGAACAGTTTCGAAGGAAATGAGTGGAGATTTAGTTTAGATGTTAGGGAGAAGTTTTCCATTCAGAGGGTGGTGAGGCACTGGAACATCTTGCCGAGAGAATCTGTGGATGTCTGATCCCTGGAGGTGTTCAAGGCCATCTTGAACGGGGTCCTAGGCCAACCCAAGCCATTCTATGATTTTGTGATACTAAGTTTGACGTGACTATCTCAGTTCCAATGTGACGTGCCTTTGAGTGGACATTTTTTTTTCTAACACCTTTCTAGATTCACTCCTATGTATAATGTTCAAAGTTATCTTTTAAACAATGGAGGACACTAAAGCTGTTGATCTGTAGAAAAGATAAAATATATTACAATGTGTTTATTTACACTACTTCTCCTAGTGGTATATTTAGTTTTTTTCTTGTTAATATGAGATTAAAAAAAAAAAAAATGTCTGAGAAAAATAAAAATCTCTGTGGTTCTACACATTTGCTGAACAATGGAAAAAAAGTACTTGAAACTTTGTTAATACAGCAGATCTCCTGAACACTTGGAGTTTATGGGGATGATAAAATATTTTCTTCTTTCTCAGCAGTGACAGTTCTATGCCTATTTCAAGTAGAACTAACAAGTGAGTCTGGCATATTTTCATCTTCAAGTCAGAACACGTACCAGAAACAAGCAACAAGACCCCCAAATTACATTTACACTGAAGCAGCAAGACAATGTAATCTGCCTATCAAAGGAATTGTAAACTCAAGTGCTCCAACTACTGCAAACTCAGTCCAGGTGTAATTTATTTTGACTAGATTTAAATAGGAAGGGCAGTGATAAAATCAGATATAGTTATTACCCATGGCTTTAAATACACCTGACATCAGACAACTGGCTACATGCCATAATGTAGATTTTGCTACAATGACAAAGAGAAATGCCTGAAGTTTGAATATGTGAATAAATTTCTTCATTCGGCTTAAAGTGTTTTATATTACTACAAGAAAATACATCTGTTTCTTATTTATATGCAAAATGTACAGTTGGGAAATTATGTACAACATCTGCGGACATGGCTCAGGAATTTAGAAGAACCCTTTCAAGTGTTTTTTTTTTTCAGGAATTATGTTTTCTTTATTTAAGTTTATCACACTGAGGAATAGTTTCTGAATTGTTTCAGTGACCTTCATTTTCAAATATTACAAAGTTTATCACTAGTCCTTTCGTTTTACTTTTCCATTTAAATCTATACAATGAAGAGTTTCATGATCTATAACTCCATCAATATGATTAAAGCAAAAGTATTTTAAAAATAAGGAGGTATTACTAAGGAAGAGCAACACTAAGATATATATGTTAAAATATGTTTAAATATGGACAGAATTTTTGCTGGATATTCTGATAAAGCTGATGTTTTTATAAAGATTACTCCTTGCTTTGTATCAGTTGATTTTAAGGTTACTGGTAGAGGAAAATAAGGGCCAAATCCTATTACTGTTATATTGAACTTGATGAGTGCTGAAAGTACTACATTTCATGAAGTGTAAGAGATTTTGTCTACTATACCTCTTCATATGATCAGTTGGTTGTGTTTGCTTTCATGTTGTATCTTAAGGGAAATTTTTGTATCCTTTATGCATGTAAAGGAAAACAGAATGAAAAATAGCTGAGGCTGGAGTATATGATTACATTGTTTTAACATCTAAACCAATGTTAGGACAGGATTGCTTGCAGATATTCACATAAGATTATATATTATGCTATTTTCCTCCCACTTTCCTGAAACATCTCTGTAAATACCTGAAATTTTGAGCCCGGCTTTCTCCCTGTTAACCCTGCTACTTACACAGTTCTGTCATCACTTTTAGTTACTGTTTTCAGGATCTTGCTACTAGCACTCGGTAGAATCCCCGTGGCCCAAAGGAGAATTAAGGTGCTGCAGACTGAGTCCACACCCTGAAACAAGAAGCAAGGATGTAGCCAGAAAGAACACCTGCTTTCTCCTGGAGTAAGCACTCTGACAGTTACTTGTTAAAAATCTGTCATTTTGTAAAAATTATTGATGTTATTGAAGTTTTACTTTCTATAAGAGTAGAACTATTTGCTAAATTGTAAATAATTCTAGAGGATGGCTTAATTAGTAATGTGCAGTAAAACATCCAATAGAGAAGATAATTACATGATTGTCAAATGGAATAACAACAGTTTTCTCTGCAGTGAAATCTCCACCACTGTAATTAGGTTATGTCATGCTTTGCCCTGCAGGGAATATTAAAAACACAAGACCAGCCAGTTCCATCCACTGTATTTTTCTATTTATAGCTTAGTGCTAAATTGCTGTCTTCGTGATGCAGCAAAGACATCAATAATGGAATAACAGCTCTTCTGTTGCTCAATTAAGTTTGCTACATATTAATGTAAATATGGATCTTGTAAGAGAATTCCGTTGACTCATCATTTGTAGTATAACAACAAAAATTATATAAATGATCATTTCTTAAGGAACAGGGCTAAACAAGTACTGATAACCATATCTGCAGAGGACGTTCATATGCTGACACATTTCATCTCATTTTTTTTTTTTCCTTTTGTTCAACATGAAGCACCAAAAAGAAAACACTAAAAGCAACACGTGGTTACTGGTAGATTATAGCTTGATGTGGTATAAAGAATTCCATTTTGCAAAGTCCATTTTGCAAAATGAGGTAAAAAAATTTTTCATTTAGGTCTTACTGTACATTAGTTTTTGTCCTTTTTTATATATAAAAGATCCGTTATCCAGAGTGTGAACACTGTTTGGTTTTCCATGTATGTTTGATAAATAGGGAAAATGAATTCTCTTATGCCTAGTGTAAAGTTGTTCTGCATTTTTTCCCCTAAAATAAATAATAATAATTAAAAAAAAAAAAAAAAACATTGTATTGCCAAGTGAATCACTTAATGGAGAAGAAGTACCAGAACAAAATGTGGTTACAAAGCCTTCAGTAAGTTTGGTGAATCTTGTTTGACATGTAAATAGTAGCAGATTTATCTTCTCCCCAAAGAAAAGGTAACAATTAGATAGATGCCTGGTGTAAGATCGAAGATTTTCTTACGAAAATGAAATTACTTTGTAAAATAAATTATAAAACAGCATAAGTACAAGATTAAGTCAGGCCTGGTCATTTGGAAGGGCTCAAGTCATGATACTTACAACTAAAAATGTATAAAAAGTCTTTTGGTAAATTGCACAAAGCAACCTGCTTTCCTACATATTTATCTCTGAATATTACATATTTTTTTTACATATTACTAAATTACATATTACTGAAGACTGCCCTCATTTTCTGAAACAGAGACAAAATTTTTAGAATAACAGAGCAAAAAATGGAATGGAATTTCTGATTAATGGATTGACGTCAGTCAAGTAACTTATATGTGCTAAAATTGAGTATCACGTGATTATTATTACTTGTATTTCTCTTACTATTGCTTTGATTCTTGGCTGTCTTCTCACTGAATAAACTGTCCCTGTATGACTGTCAAGTCCATCAAGTAAGAAGCATTATGTTGTATTATATCCCAGTTAAATAGTTACTTCATGCAGGTGTCACTTTTGTACATACTTTACATCTATTCCACAAACAATGTTTTTCATGTATTTACTATCAGGAAAAATGAATACAGGCAATTGCCTATTTTTAGTTATCAGCCAAAGCAGGAACTGATTATCAAATAATTCTAGTGTGAAACACAGTAAGATTTTAATTCTGCCTAAAAGATCACAGTACTTTTCAAATTATACAGTAATTATATCTGTAGTGCAATACAAAGTAGACTATTCTGTTGGATAGTTCAGTCATAGCTCAGGAAACTAGAGGGGAAATTTTCATTCTATATATGGTTGAGACAACGTGACTGATATAAGAGAATCATATAAACATAGAATCACTAAGTTTAGAAAAGACCTCTAAGATCATATTGTCTAACCGTCAACCCACCACCGTGCCCACTAAACCATGTCCCTAAGTGCCACATCCACCATTTCTTGAACACCTGCAGGGAAGGAGACTCCACCACCTCCCTGGGCAGCCTGTTCAAATGCCTGACCAATCTCTCAGGAAAGCTTTTCCTAACATCCCCTGACACAGCTTGAGGCCGTTACCTCTCATCCTATCACTACTTACCTGGGAGAAGAGGCCAGCCCCCACCTCACTACAGCCTCCTTTCAGGCAGTAGTAGACAGCAATATGGTTTCCCCTGAGCCTCCTCTTTTCCATACTGAACAGCCCCAGTTCCCTCAGCAGTTTCCTGTAAGACTTGTGCACCAGAACCTTCACCAGCTTTCATAATCTTTTTGTTGAAGAACTCCAAGGAATTTTTCTTCATCATGGATAGACAAAAGGTCAGTTTTATATACTGTTCAAAAAGACAGCCTCTTTGCTACTACAGTGCCCTAGAAAACCTCAGTTCAATTCTGACTTGGAGGAATATCAACAAAAATGCTCTTTGACATTTTGCTGGAAGGTTTATGTTTGAAGTTCTAATGTAGGGCAAGTCTGCTTATTGTATGAAATTCATTGGGTCGCTGACTTGAGGTGACACAACTATAAGACAAAATTTATTATAGGCCATGCAGGTTTTGACACTTTAGGAAATACTGCTTCACATAAGTATGAAGGTAATCATTTTTGCAAACCTAGAGTGTGTAAACACCAAAGGGAGACAACGTGTAATGATACTCTTGCTCTCAACTGACAAATCAGCCAAAACTATGATGGTACGAAGTAAGATTGACTGGGTTAACAAGAAGGCTACAGCTATTGCATCCGCTTTCAAGGTCTTGTTGACACAGAACAGTAATTTTAAAACAGATGGTTCCCCGAGGTAGAAGGCCTAGGCACATCCACCATCAGTATCTTGAACAGAAGTAACAGTGCTACTACTAAAGACCTCCAGCCACTTCAACAAATGTGAAGTTTACTGCAATTGAAAACTGTTAGTATACACGTTTTTTTTTTTTTTTCAGTCCTCATGGGCAAGAAAGAAGGATTCTTCTGCATCTTAAATACTATCTAATATCTATCTAGTAAGTGTATCTTGAAACTCAGCATCTGATGTACATGGAATTATAACCTCCTCTGTTCAAGTATACTTGCTTATTGATAACTTCTGTTATGAAAAGTGCTAAAATTTTCTATAATCTGTTTCCAGGTACCCTAGTGCCAAGTGATAGGATTTGGCAGCTCAGGGTGACAGTAGTACTAAATGATCGTTCTATGATTCTATGATCTTGAAAGTCTTTTCCAACATAAATGATTCTATAAGTCTATGTATCTTTAAGTTAAACGAATGAAAAATATATGTCTGAAAAGATGCTCATTAAGCAGTGATTATTTCCCTTCCTTTCTTAAAAGACCATCAGTGCGTTGCACTGATTTTGACAATTTGATGGATTGATCTCTAAATTGCAGCCATAGGTCTCCCTCCCTAATGTGCACCTGCTAGCATCCAAAGACGTCTGCTCTAGGATTATGAGACAGATCAGTCCCTGTGTCCTGGCAGGCCTCTGTTTCACTGCTGACACTACTTAAAAGGATGCCAGTTAAAAGCAGTTGTGAAAATGGCTTTTCTTTAACTTAGGTTTCTGTCTTCAACAAGCAGGAATGACAGTATTGGACAGTATCAGTTTTTTTTTTTTTTTCCCTCTCCAACGAAGTCACTGAACAACACATTTATTAAAACATTTTCAGTCATAATATGTCAAAGCAAGGTAAGAGCTTTGATGGAAGGCTCTGTATTGTGGTAGTCAATTTACCAAACACTTTTCACACATAAGTAAATCTCAGCAATTGAATGCAATCAACGTCTCCAAGATACGCTTTCAAAAAATATAATTCTGCTTCAGGTTTGCCATCCTGTTAGTAATCCCATGCTAACATTGGTTAGATATCAGGTCTTATGGCTCAAATGTATGTTGAGTTTGATATTTTCTTCACTTGATGAGCAAAATCTTCTATATTCTATTTTAGAGAAAAATCTAGCCAGAGGATGTAAAACACTCCCTTCTCCATACTTTATTCTTCTCTGTATTACTGTGCTGACAAGCACCGTTTTCAGCTAAACTGCTGAATTGTAAGGAAAGATTCCATGGGGCTATGGATATGTGGAAAGATACTCTTAACTCCTTTATATTAATTCTGAATAAAATAAGACTCAATCTTACAAATATTACATCATAAGTGTATAATAATAGTGTGTTTCCTCATAACCCCAGATTATGATTTCTTGTGGTTCATGTCATCTTTTTTTTTCTTTTTTTCCTCTATATTTGCACAATCACATTTATATTGACTGAACTTTGTGGTGGGAATATTTTATTTTCCCATGTTTTGATGTTAGACTGCCTTTTGCAGTGCAATAAATGTTTTTATTATTATTTGGTTTATTCTCTGTAGTTCTTGATTTGAAAAATGCATATTGACTATTGCTGTGGCACGTGGTCTGCAATCCAAAATGTGCTAAGAAAAGGTGTTAAATTTTTTTGTTACAAAATTTTTCATATATTCCTTGATCACTTGCAGATACGATCAAGTTTTTGAAATATTTTCTGAAGAAAAATTTTGAGGTTCCCAAGTTAGGTGAACATATTTCATACATGAAAATAAAACAAAAATATGGAAATATGGAAATATGTTGAAAAGAAATGCTGAGCAGAGTTTGATTTAGATGCTCAAGTAAAACATGAAACATTTCAAGCTAATTAGAGTAAATGTACAAGACCAGACCAATGAGACAAAGGACAAAAGACAAAATGTTTTCCAATACTCAGGGAATGAGAAAATTAATGATAATTGCCAAATCACAGTAAGATAGTTTTAGCTCAATGGCAGCAGAAAACTAGTGCTGAAATGTGACCTCATTTCCTCTTTTGCTTCTCTCCTCAGAAAATAAACCATTCTACTGGAAGAAGCTGAGCTCCTTGATGGATGCTCAGAAGAATCTACAAATTCATCTCTAAGAAACCAATCTTGTTTGACTTGTATTCTGACTCTACAGAAATCTGGTGCACTTACAGGAATCTCAGAATGGAATAATTGAGTGTTTGGGGTTGGAAGGGATCTTATAGATCATCTAGTTCCAACCCTCATGCCATAGGCAGAGATACCTTCCACTAGACCAGGCTTCCATCCAATTTAGCCTTGAACACCTCCAGGGATGGAGCATCCACAGCTTCTCTGGGCAGCCTGTCCTGGTGCCTCACCACCCTCATAGCAAGGAAGCCTAATAGCTAACCTAGATCTCCGTTCATTTAGATTAAAATAATTACCCCTTGTCCTGTCACGACACTCACTGATAAAGAGTCCCTCTTCAGCTTTCCTGTAGTCCCCCTTTTGGTTTTGGAAGGTTACTGTAAGGTCATCCTGGAGCATTGTCTTCTCCAGGCTCAACAACCTCAAATCTCTCCGACTCTCTTAACATAAGAGGTGTTTGAGCCCTCTGACCATCCTTGTGACCCTCCTCCGGATCACAGATGCTGAGGGGGGATCACAGACGAGGGGGAATAGACTAAAACTGAAAGAGGGAAGGTTTAGGCTGGACATCAGGAAGAAATTTTTCACTGAGAGAGTGGTGAGGCGCTGGAACTGGATGCCCAGAGAAGCTGTGGGTGCCCCATCCCTGGCTGTGTTCAAGGCCAGGCTGGATGGGTTCCTGGGCAGTTTGATCTAGTGAGCTAGTGGCTGGCAGCCCTGTCCACGGCAGGGGGGTTGGAACTTGATGATCTCTGAGGTCCCTTCCAACCTAAGCCATTCTATGATTCTATGATTCTATGATTCTATGATTATGACGGTACCAGTAACACAATGGACTCCCATACACTCAAAACTCTCATCTACCAACTTTGTACCAAATACTCAGCATACCATGTGCTGAGAACTTTATGCATGCTGGATATTTCTTCTTAAATCTTTCAGAAGTCACCTTTTAATTCCAGATGCAGTGATGATGGAAAGGTCAGTGACAGAATTGCAATTTTCAAATTATAATGGCTGTCTTCAGCTCTATACTTCGTGGATCTCTCATGTTAATCATCTGACATTAAATACAAGATGACACCTTCACAGATATGTCAGAAATTTTCCTTTCCCAGGTTATGATAATCTTCCTACAAGTACAGTATATTCTTATGCTATAAGTTCTTAGTCTTCTTGTAAACGAATGTACAGTCAGTAGCATCGTGCATGTGGTAGCAAGCTTGTCGTGGACTGTTTCCTTATGTTCTACCTACTGTTGTTTTTTGAACTAAGTGCAGTCCATTGTGGGTATGAAGTGCCTTGACATGGATGGAGCATCTGGGATGTCATATAAATCCCTCCTCTTAGCAGCTCTTGCAGCCTGCAGTCAACAAGAGAAAAGTCTTCCAGTGTGCAACAGGTGTTATCTCCTCTGGCTGAGAGGATGGCTTGGCAGCAGGGCACACAGTCTCATACTAGCACAAAATTATTGTTAGTGTTTAGCCGATTTATGTCTTGAAGTGGATCACATATGATTTACTAGATCTGAACATCCAGAAGTCTGTTGCTCTAGCATTACTAGTCCTCACATCATGGTCTAAAGGAGATTCTGTGCCTGTTTGCAGGAAATTGAATTATAGTTCTTTCTAATGCAGAAAAATGATGACCACTTTTAAATATATTGGCTACTATTGTTTAACTATATTATGCACTATGCTAATAAGTCAGAATGTCAGTGTTTATTCTGTTTATCTATGTTTCAGAAACCTTTAGAATAAGGAATAATCTGAGGGAACAAATAGAATATCTAGCCAAAACCAACTAGATATGCTATATACTTTATCAGTTAAATGTCTAGGAAACTTCTTAGTAGTACCTCAATGAGGTATTCAATTATTGTAGAAAAGTAAAAAAAAACTACATCTCCATTACCACTTCATAAAAAAACTGAATGTATGGAATTAAAAACCAAAGATAAGAAAATGTTGCATTTATAAACAATATTATGTCTCTATACAAATTGCAGTATAGGCAAATAGGAAGCAAAATTGACAGTTTCCAGAAAAATAAATAATCAGAAGAAGGCTTTTGGCTTGTTTTTCTGTAGTTCTTTTTTTTTTTTTTTTTTTTTTTTTTTTTTTTTTTGTCTTCTATAGCAGAAGAACAAAGTGAAACACTTGTTTGGTGTAACAGTCTATTTATCAAAATAAGTTAACAATTTCTTTAAAGGCGTTCTATTCTGAGAAATGTGAATTAAAAAAAGAAAGTTTTGTATATGAAAATTTAGACATTCATTCTCTAAATCCTAGTGAGTAGTCATTTTATCATTTTATTGTAAAGTGAAATACATCACATGCCACTTTCACAAACCTTTTTTTTTAATTATTTTTGGATCTATGTAGAGTTTTCTTAATCTCTGTACTTACAAGTCATCGCACTTTTTGAAGTTCCAGTGCACCAAATGCCACTCCTTCTTCCGTCTTCATCCTTTACTTATCTTCACTATTTTAATTTCTTCATAATATATGTTTACCTTTGTTGCCTTAGTGTACTTCAGTGTCAATAGTTCCCACTTTTTAATTTTTATCAGACCTCAAATGTAATTTATATGTTCAAGTAATTTATTTGCAAATTCATTATCTATTAAAATGAAATTTAGGTTGGTTTTCTTTCATTGTTGTTTTGTTTCTTTTTCTTCTTTTGTGTGTGTGTGTGTTTTGTTGTTATTTGCTTTTTGCTTTGTTTCGCATTCCTAATTTTTCTTGTTCAGCAATAGCATGCGTATATATAGTCTCAATATCTGTGTAGTACTCTGTGTTCAGAAGAATTCACAAATCTTAAGCATAACTAGTATGAGCCAAATAGCAAGTAATCAGGGATGCTGAAGAAACTAGATGAGGTTGAAATTTCTTCAATAGTTTATTTTAGCTAACAAAATATTATGGTTTAACCCAGGAGGCTGCTAAGCACCACACAGACATTTGTTCACTCTTCCCCCTGCCAGTGGGATGGGGGAAAGAATCAGGAAAAAATAAAAGTAGAACTCAGAGGCTGACAGGTAAGGAAAAGAGAAATAAAAATAATTATCATATATATAGATATAAAATTATGAAACAAGTGATACACAGCGCAATTGCTCACCACCCACTGCCTGATACCCAGCCAGTCCCTGAGCAGTCATTGGCCAGCTCCCTACAGTTTTTAAAGTTTTTTTTTCACATGATGTCATATGTTAAGAAATACCCCTTTGGCCAGTTTAGGTCAGCTGCACTGGTTCTGTCCGCTAGCAGCTTCTTGCGACCCCAGTCCCCTTGCTGGCAGGACAGTACAAGAAGCTGAAATGTCCTTGGCTCTGTGCAGCGCTGCTCAGCAACAATTAAACACTGATGTGTTATCAACATTGTTTTTTGCCTGGAGTCAAAACATAGCATCAGACCAGACACTATGAAAAAAATCAACCGTGTACCAGCTGAAGTCAGGAGTAAATAAATAAATAAATTGTAAAGGTTCATTCTAAGGGAACAAGAAATGTGATTATGATTCTGGCCAACTATGGACAACATTTCTGTGTCCTGATTGGACAACAAATGTGGAGTACAAGCACTTGAATATTGTTCTTCATTATTCATTTTTTAAATGCAGATGAAACCTGAAAACTCCATGCACAAATGTACACTAAGCTTGTCCACCAAGACTCAAGTTCTGTACTTCATTTTGGCTTTCAGTGTTTAGTTCCTAAACAGAGTACTATTCAATCCTTTAATTCTACTGAAAGCTCATATATACCAGAACTACCAGAAAAATGCTGCTTTTATGATGTTACATCTGTCTTTGGTAAAAATAGGCATATGAACCAATAAACTTAGGCTCTCTACGTTCTTATGATCACAGCTCAAGTCTGTCAAATTAATCATCTGCTAGTGAATCACACCTGCTCCCAATACCTTGAATGGAGGTCAGTAGCTCATTTTATAGCTTTCATAGTCCTTCACACTTCTGCCTTTCTTCTGCTTTTGTGTTACTGTTGGTACTGGAGGTGTAATATCCTTTTCTGGCAGGTTGTTTATAGGACAAATGCAAGTGATATATTCAAAAAAGTTAGTAAATTCATCTTCAGGAGAGGGAAGTTTCATTTAATGCTTTCTTGTTTCTTCAGGAAACTAGATTTCTTGTGCTGTTCAGGAGAATTTTCTTTTTTTTTTTTTTTTCTTTTCATTTCTTTGAAGATTCCTATTCAAAGAAATGCATCCAATCTGTTAATTATCCATTTTGAATATGTTGTTTCATGCTTTTGTTTTCTTCTACCTTCTATTTTCTAGCCTTTTTTATTGCCCAGATTTTAGGGTCAGTCTTTGAATTTAAATGGCAGTGACCATTCTATGTTTCTTCCTATGAGTTTAACATTCAAGTGTTTAATAAAATTAAACTTAGCAAAATAGTCTTACCATACTCTGCAAAACCTAAATTCAATAAGCAGTCGTAGGTAAAAGAAAAAGTGTCCAGAAATTTTGGATTCAGATATTAGTAGGATGACCTGGGCCTTTGCTACAGATTCAATACCCACTTCAATTAAGAACCTAAAGTAAGCACAGTTT
>VXAV01002942.1:72433-91128 GCA_013399715.1 Alectura lathami
ACATTTAAATTAAATGGAAAAAAAAAAAAAAAAGACACTAAACAATTACAGTTGAAAGTAATAACTATGCTAGGACAGGTCAGCAAATGACAGGTAATCAGTACTTTATTGAGAAGGTTCTACATTGGTGAATCTGAAGATTTATAATTATGTCATGTTGTCTCTTAGATATGTAATGTTAGCTGAAATATCTAGTGAGACAGTGAATATCAGCATCAGATAAAATCAGTAAACAGTACGTAGTTAGTGTACAGTGTATATTTATGGTAGGTTTTCTGATTTACAATGTGCTGTTCATCGTATTACGAGACAGTTGCTTTTATGACCATTGCATGTGGAGTTTGCATTTATTTGCAGGAAAACACTGAGACACATTTTAGCAGCTCATTTAATGTTTCAGAACAGTAGTCTTCAGCATACATCAGTTACGTTCATGATGCATGCACTGAGTTTTTCAGTCTCTGTGCCACGCTTCAGTGTGAATTTGACACTGAGTATAGCAAAGATAGTGGGATATAATAGCAGAATTCCACACCTGAAGCTTATACATTGCTGAGAAACATAAATAAAGTTCTTATTTGTCTTGTACTTCAACTCTTGGCAATAAATAAAGTGACAATTGACCTAACGCACTATGGATTAAATACTTTTAAAACGATGAAGAAATTTACATTACTTCCAGTGACAAAATGATTAGGTCCCAAATCATTTGTTGTACTAGCATAATTGAAATCAACTATGCACGAAAAAGTATTAACAAAAATCAAAATGGGAAAAAAACATAGGGCAGGTGATGTAACTGAAATAGTTCAACAACGTACATGAACTAGTTGCTTCTTTCTGAAAATACGCTTTGATTTGTGGATATAATGCTTTTTTTTGTGTAATACTACAATATTTTGATCTTTTTTTTTTAGCTTCTCTTTCTGGTGTGCACACAACAGAATTTATTACTGATTTATTATTACCTAACTGTATTTATTTCATCAAAAATTATCTGAATATATTTTCTCAGGTGTGTATCTTTTGTATATCATCATTGTTACTTTTCATTTTCAGTTAATTCATATCCACAAAATATCTGCTAAAAGAACTTACATAGTTCTGCTTCAAAATGAAATACAAGCAGCAAAGGGTTATTCTTTGTTCTTGAAACTTCAGTTCATAACCACTTTTCTATCAGTTTGCTACTAGTTGAACAGATATAAGAAACTATTAGAAGTATTTTGTTAAATTGTTTCTGAATTTCTGAATTACTTCAGTAGTGCATAAAATTGTTGCTGTCATGTAAGTACAAGCAATGAAGCACTAGTACTCTTTTTTTTTTTTTTTTTTAATTAGAAACTCCTACTACTTGGAAGTAGAGGAGTTTAAAAAGGAACTGGTTGGCAATCATGAAGTCCAAGGTTTACCCATTGAAAAGCTGTTCATAGGAAATAACTTTATAAATATAAACTGGATTTTGGTGTTTCCCCTAGGTCTGTGCATTAACAAGTACAGTATGTGTGGAGATTCATGTCAGAATTTAAACATAGTTTTTGAAAAGTTGTGTGATCAGCCTTTAGAAGGAAAACAAATTTTAGTTTGTGACCTGAACAGAGGCAGTGTAACAGGATTTCAGTACAGGCAGTGCATTGGGTAGAATAGCTAATAACGTCTTTCTGTGCCACCTGTCACCATTGTTGATATGATATAAGAGAATCCCACATGTGATGGAAGGGAATATTAAGATGTACACTTCAAATGCTTCCTTATATCATGAAATATTGACTTGTCCTAGAGTAAGATTAAATACCTCTTAAAAACCTCCCAAGGTTTTACTTTGTCTTTTACTTTGTCTCTTTTTACTTGTCTTGTATAACCAATTTGCAATTGTTTTTAATGTTCTGGTTGTCTTGAGATTTAGAGGAGAAAAAAAAAAAAAAAAGATTGCAAACTTAAATTCTTAGAAGGATGTGGCAGCTTACATAATTTTGATTCATTGACTTGTTATGAGAACAGATTATTTCACTATCAATTGTGGTGGCAATGTTCAAATGTTTTCAGTAAACTGGCAGCTTCAACCGCATTGGTCAGAAATAAGGGTACTGTGATGATGCAGTGATATTGTTTCAAATATTTCTTCAGATTTATAATCTAGTTTTCTGTTTCTTGGTGTAAAACAAACAAAAAAATCCCCCCCACTTTTTTTTTTTTTTTTCCCTTATCAGAGAAACATTGCAGGCAAAATAAGAGCAGAACAAGCTAGAAACTAACCAGCTGTTGAATGTTTTTCTTCTCTACAGCTCATGTCAGAAGAGCAGCTGTTTCCTAGTACTAGGAGGAGTAGTACTAATACTTCATACTTGTCATGGATTGTGTTAGATACTCTGACAGCCCATAAAAATCTGGTCTTTTTGAACAACTGACAAAGACAAACACAATACGTTCTTCATCAAAGAGATGAGAAAGATGACACATATATGGAACAACACCTGCTTCAAACATTGATCTCTTATCTAGCACATAAAAATATCTGTGTAGAATATTAACAATTCTGTGAAAGAACCAAGAATAGAAACAGGTCTGTGTTCTTCAATTCCTTCCCCAGACCCACCAAGGAACTCTTCTGGAAATGAGAATATGAACTATTAGAACTGTGAAGCCAAATAAAGCAATGTGAAAGATAGACTTTGAGTGAACTGCATGCGTAGGAATTTGGCAGACAGGAGTGTTACCACAGAAAATTTACTCAGTTCAAATGATCTCATGGGGAAGATTAGTCTCAGAAAATATATTTCGTTTTATTTTTTACCTTTGAAACTGGTTAGCTTTGAAGATGGATGGTGCCAGGTAAATTCTGCCTCAGAGAGAGATCAGTACCATTGCCATTCTTAAAATGAATGAATTAAATATATATATTTTTAATAACAGTTGTAATAATTTATAAGGTTGAAACATTTATTTTCTGAATCTAACTTTCCATGTGTCTTCTGCTCTTCAAAAACTCTCCCTAATAACACATAGAAAAATAATCAGTAAAATAAACAGTGAGAACAGAAAAGAAAACAAAAACCAAGCTCAGGCACAGAAAAAAATAATTTTAAGCCTCTTCCTTCTTGTATCAATAAAGGAATCTTTCTACTTTATGGGCATAGCAAAACTAGTGATTTTAAGAACCCCTATTTGTGCATTTAAATTATTGTGAGGCTCAGTAAAGTAAAATCTCTTGACCGTGCGAATCTTACAGATGTTTTTATTATGTTGTTGCTCTATAATTGCTACGGAGGACATTTTGTGTATCTACAAAAAAAAAAAAAATCAACATTGTATGTTTCTGAGGAACTTGAAGAACTTTAATGATGTTGATGAAGTGCTATTAAAGTCAAAGATCTGAAATACAAAAAACAGTTTTAACAGCATTAAAACACATAATCATCCATAGCTGGATTACACAACATAACATAATACAATAGTCTTAGATGTTTTTTGATTAATTTAGGAATAGGGATATTAATAATTATTTTAAATTAAATAACTAATAATTATTTTTAATAATATTAATTATTATTNAATTCCCCCCCCCACCCCAGTAATCATAAAACAGCTCTTCTTTTTGTACTTGGTGACCCCAGCTGTCTTTCGTTGTATTTTTGGGTTTGCTACTGTGGACTAGAACATGTGCCAAGATCTTGTATTTCAATACATGGTGGTTTAACCCACGATTGCTCCCAACAGTCGCTTGCTCACCACCCCCAGCCGGAGAGGCCTGGGCCTGCTGGCGGCCGGTATCAGCTGATGGAGGAGGGGAGTGAGAGGACTAGAAAAAGGTAGAACTCAAGAGTTAAGATAAAAACTAGTTTACTAGAATAGCTAAGGAACAAAAGATAACAAAAATGTAAAGGGAATATAAGGGTAATAATACTGATATTGGGAAAGCAGTGACTTATGAGAAAGGGGATTTCTTACTATTTGAGATTGTTAAGAAACCATGGTCTCAAATCAACATAAGCAGTTAAGGCTGGAACCTTCTACAATCAGCAACACTTGTGACAGTTTTACATTTGAAAGCGCTCCTTGGACAAAGCCAGAAGCTGTTTGCTATCAAATGAGAAAGCCCAAGGCAGGAGATAGAATCGCAGTGGATGGCGCTTCATGAAGATTCATTACAGAAGAATTGTAAGGATATCAGCTTTAAAATTCCGGCCATCTTGAGGTCCTGTTACACACTGTGATGCTGCAGTTTCAGAACAGGGAATAAACGAGAAAGACAAACTGTACCAATGGCTTATTGGAAGAATTCATCAAAAAGAGCTGAGATTCATGTGAAGGTAATTAATCTTGTGATTATACAAGACAGATTTAACATTCACATACCATGCCTAAACAGGATTGGATCTGTTTATGAGCTGCCTAAGAGGGCAATGGCATTTATTGCATAAAGAGAAAAGTAATGTGAACAGAACATGCAGTTGTATTGGGCAACTTGTTATCGGATGGGTTGGGCAGATTTTATACCAGGACATGAAACACAGGATCTATTTTTACGTATTCTCAATGATGGTTTCTTGGAACAAGCATCTTCAAAGGCCAAAGAAGAAACATAACATTTGACTTTGAATCAACCATCATGTGGGGTTCAGAACCTTACAATACTCTTCAAAGTGAAGAGAGTAATAAGAAGTTGATGTGTCTGAACAGGAATGTAAAATAAAAAACATTAAAAATAATATTGTAAGTATTAAGTGCCTACTTAAAAACAGTGAAGTTTTCTCCAGGTGAAGGAAGTTGGAAAATAAACTGTAGCAGATGCAATGCGAAATTATGCTAATTAGTTTAAACAGTAAATGTCTGAGGAGCTACCAAGTGAAAGAATCAAAGATTGCAGTATGCGTTGTAAGGCTGTAGTATGGATTTTAGAGAAGTAATTAAATAGAGGAAGGTTGTAGCAAAGCAACTCAAATGTTTTTCATTGTGTTAGAGAGTTCATTATAAGATAAATAATGAAATCTTCCAGTCTGTAATCCTTTTTCAGAATCTGGAATGGGATGATGTTCAGCAAAAGATTGGTATAAATAACAATGAGGGTATTGTGGTAAAAATACATCTAACACATATGTTGCTTTATGATAACAGTGATGACGTTTTAATGTAAATATAGTATAAACATAAATAGGTCACTGGGATATGATAGTTTACACCTAAGAATTCTAGCTCAGTTTTGAAACAATTGATTTACTAACAATGGCATGTAAAACATCCTTGGTACTTAAGAAGTGTGTGACAAGAAGTGTGTTGACGATCTTCAGAAAGATGTTCCAGATGTTCCAGACATCCAGATCTGTATGTCTGACATCGCTCCTGGGGCACACTACTGAAAGTTATTTTGAAGGATCCAATTACTGGACTGGACATGGCATAAATAAAATCTGTCTGGAAAAGGTCGGTAAGCTTGCTTTAGAGAGAAGTCTCACTTTAAATTCCTTTGTTTTGAAGGCATCAGGGAATATATATGTTGCTACATATTACCTGAATTCCTAAAAGGACTTTTTAATGAATATCAACATCCCTGTAGTGAAAGGGAAGGACTGGAGTGGATAAACAATTAATGGAATAAAGGATAAGATCTTCCAGTGTCACCACAGCAGCTCTGCAGACATCTTTTCTGGTATCTCTTATATCTCTGGTATCATTTTCATTTATAAAAGTGAAGTAAGAAAGATTGCTGACAGTACAAAGCTACTGTGTGTAAAAAGGTGAGAGGTGACTGGGAAGAGTGGTAGAAGAACCTTAACAAAACTGAGTGACAATAATATGTCAGGTGAAATACAGTGTCAAATATGTACTGATATGTAACATTTATAATAACATTTTCACAAATTAAGTGGCGAGTTCAGTGCTACTCAGGAAAAGGCCTTGAAGGTGAGATAGATACTTAGTGGAAACAACAGATCAGTGTTTGACAGCAGTTGAGAAAACAACTGACATATTAGAAAGTATTAGAAAAGTATCAGAAGAACACAACAGAAAAAATAATTATACAGCTGCATAAATCCATGGTTTGCCCAGCTTGAAAATTACGTGAGGAGTTCTTGTTGTTTGAATCATAAAAACAAATATGTAAGAATTCAAAAAAAAAATATTCAGAGAAGAGCAATATGGATAATCAAACGTAGGGATTACACCTAGTATTTTAGGTACAGCTGCAGGTATGCGGATTTACCAGCTCAGAAAATAGATGACTAAAAGGGGTGTAAAGAAGTATATAAGGTCATGAATAGAAGAGTAGGCTGTTCAGTGCTTCTTCCATTGTAACAAGCAGTGTTTGTCACATGCAAATTAATGTGGAAACCTGTGTAACACAAAAGGATGTTGTTCCTCATGCAAAGGGAAATAAACTTCTGGAAGTCTTTGCACATTGTGCAAATTCAGTATGTGCTTTGATGCTGTGAATGCAGATTTTAGATATGTTCAAGGTGAGGCTAAACAAGAAATTGGAGGAGAGATTAATCCATTCAGGAAATCTTATGAAGTGAAAATATTTTCAATATTTTCAGGTTGGAAGAAATCATGTGATAGCATGAGAAATATCATACTTTTGTTCTTTCCAAGGGATACTTTTATGTCCATTGCTGGAACATGTGTACTGTGTTAACTGCACCCGTCTGCCTTGTTCTGATTGTATATCGTTGTGCTTGAAAACTGAACAAAAAGTGCTATATTCTAAAGAGGTTTCTCTTGAGTTATTGTTTTATTTCACAGTTTTCAAGAAGAAATTATGATGTGTTATAATTGCTTGGAGTGTTAACTAAAAGCAACTGGGGAATTGCAGGCTGTAGCCCTAAAATCCCAGCTGAGTGAATGAGTGAATGGATACCAGGACTCTTTCTAGTTCTTGATGCAAGAAAAGACCAGTTACCTGAAGATTTTACAGAAGGAAAGTAAAAATTCTGAGTTTTTCTTTGCCTGGCACAGTAGTAGAGAAGTTGGCTTTACTCTACTTTTTCCACATATTTACATCTGCTATCCTGGAGACAAAAAACAACAACAACAACAATAACAACAAAAAACACAAGAAGGCATAGGATAAAATGTGGCTTTATGCCATATTGGAATTCTCACCACAGAGTGAGTAATTGCTTTAGGATTAGGTTTGCATCTTTCTGGCTGTTACATGCAGGAAATAGATCACTGTCTTCAACTGCTGACATTTGTGATACAATATAGTTGCAGATAAGCCAGAGCTTAAATACAAAGAAAACAATGCTATGACTGACAGTGATTTTCAGAATCCGTACATCATACTCACTTTTTTGCTTTTTCATCCTTGTGAACTATCTTCTAGCTCATATTCTAAAGAGATTCGATGTAATGCATGTGTCTTTATTTTTTTTTATAAATATCTCGTTAACCATTTAATTGATATCTTGACCTTCCAGTTGACATTCTAATTGATGTTTCTTTTCATTGCAGCTGTTTAACAATTCATTTTCGTGTGCTCATTACATTGTAACAAGTTGTCTTCTCTGTGGCTATATGTATTTGATTAATACATATGGAACTTGGCATTTTAAATCAAACATCAATTGCATGTTCATTTCTGAATCACTTCTTTTTAATCAGTCTACTATTCTAACTGGAATAGGAAAGATTAAGATATAGTTCATTAACATGTAGTTCTTCTTTTTGTGTTTTTTTTTTTTTTTTAAAGACTTAGTTCTAGGTATTGTTTGGATACTACCATAATATAATTCTGAATGCAAATTATCTATGCTAATGCTGTATTTATTATAAAAGTTTTGTATCATACTGTATGCTGACCAGACCTGTATGTATTTGAATCTGAAAATGAGAGACCAGTAAGAGCAGACACTGCTTTGTGAGAGAAGGTGTGTTGAGAGCTGAGCCTAACAGCAGGGCAGGGACAAAGGGTGCAGTCCCATTGGGCCAGATGATCACAACAGGTCTGTGGTACTGATGGGAGTCAGTCAGTAGTCCATGGTAACGTGGCAAGCCAAGAACCAAGGCAGGATGTCAAGTCCATGAGTCAGGATCAAAGTCTGAGTAGAAAATGTGACCAGGAGCAGCTAGGGTTGCAAACTTAGGCAAGGGCAGAGGTAAAAGCCTGAGGTTAAAAACAGCTTCCAGTCAAACAGAGAGGATGGCTAACAAGTGTCTGACAGCTCTCTGACGTAGGGCTGTACCCTGAGCACAGGTAGCCAATTCACAGGAGGAATATAGTCTGTTCCTATCTTTTCTTCTTTCCTTCCTTCCTTCCTTCCAATTTCCTTACATGTGAGAGTCAATAGGGTGTGCAGGGCATGCAGGGCACTGTGGTAGCTTTATAGAAGTGCACCTCAATGAAACAGCTTTGAACTGTGGGGTCTACAAGCATGTCCCAAATATCTGAGTAGCAGGGTAGCTTTGTAGGCAGATAAAGTGATCTCCTGTCCCAAGTCTCACTGAAACTTTCTAGAAATGCATAACATACATATATTTAATGATATAAAACATCTTTTGATATCAGTATTGAAATGGTGTCAGTTTTCACAAATATAGTTCATTGTATGTTTTTATATCAACCTCCATTTAGATTGTGTGCAGGCTTAATACTAAAATAGGAAGGAACAGAAAATTGTAAATGTAAGGAAGAACAAAAGACAATCTTGGAAATTGAAAGAGAACATGTAACACAGAAACTTGCATTTGCCAAAGATGGATTTTCTAGAACATGCCTTAAATGTGTCCTATTTATAACTCCATACTCACCCCTCACAAGAGCATTAAGTTTCACCATATTCAGTTACCATTTAGTCTTGGGTGACTTGAGATGCTATAGTTGCTTAATTAATTTCCAGGGATTGTGACTGAGAAAAAAGCTATTATGAAATTTTTCGTGTTTTAGTATGAGCAATGTCTCTTCTCTTGAAAAATTCTTCAAAGCATGCAGAAATTCAAGAAAAAATGCTGACTTTTTGTTGATCCTGAAAAATGTTTACAATTGCATTTGATGGTACTATATTGTAGCAGTATCTGTGCTGAAAAAAATCAGACTGATTTTAGATGTAGGCTAGGTTGATGGATGTTTCAGTCTGTAACACTCAGCTGATTATGTTTCTTTCTCATGGATATAAAGGGTTATAATAATGTTCCCGGAATTGCAGGTTTTTCTTCAATTTTATTTAGTGTTTATATTACCTTCTGGGAAGGGGTACTTTCTTTAAGACCATGTTGAATCACTCTCTCCCTTTAAACTTTTCTGCAGTGGTTTACTGAACATTAATTTTTCAAATCATAAATCATGCCCTAAGTAATTTGTGACTGCAGGTTAAAAGTAATGTGATTGTTCTATTAAGATCAGAAGTTTGAAAGAATAATCTTGCATTGGCACATTTCAACATTGCAAACTATCAGTGATATCTCTGTTTTCTTATCACAAAATGGTTGTGTATAAATGACCAGGTAATATTCTTATGAAGAAACAAGAATCATGCTAAGACCAACAAATAGGTAGTTCCTAATTTTTACTTTGTGATTCTAAGGAAGTTTTGATAACTTGAGCAGAGTTGATGAAGGAAAAAAAAGCTTCCTAGAGCGGCAGTAGGGCAGAGTAGTAGCATTTGCCCTTTCTGCTTTGGTTATAATCTTTGAATGGCAATGCACAATTAAGACTGAAATTTTAGAAAAATCAGGAAAAATAGTCTACTTTTGATAATGCAAAATCTCCAGCCTGGAATTAAAAGATGAAGTTCAAGCCAATCATGTTAACAGTCATATAAACAGTCATAGAATGGCTTGGGTTGGAAGGGACTTCAGAGATCATCTAGTTCCAACCCCCCTGCTGTGGACAGGGCTGCCAACCACTAGCTCACTAGATCAAACTGCCCAGGAACCCATCCAGCCTGGCCTTGAACACAGCCAGGGATGGGGCAGCCACAGCTTCTCTGGGCAGCCTGTGCCAGCGCCTCACCACTCTCTCAGGGAAGAATTTCTTCCTGATGTCCAACCTAAACCTCCCCTCTTTCAGTTTTAGTCCATTCCCCCTTGTCCTACCATTATCCACCTGTGTAAAAATTCGGTCCCCCTCCTGCCTGTAAGCTCCTTTTAAGTATTGGAAGGCCGCAATGAGGTCTCCCTGGAGCCTTCTCTTTTCCAAGCTCAACAATCCCAACTCCCTCAACCTTCCCTCACAGGAGAGGTGCTCCAGCCCTCTGATCATTTTGGTGGCCCTCCTCTGGACCCGCTCCAACAACTCCACATCCCTTCTGTACTGGGGGCCCCAGGCCTGGACACAGCACTCCAGGTGAGGCCTCACAAGGGCAGAGTAGAGGGGGACGATCACTTCCCTCTCCCTGCTGGCCACCCCTCTCTTGATGCAGCCCAGGATGCCATTGGCCTTCCTGGCTGCGAGAGCACACTGCCGGCTGATGTCCAGCTTTTCGTCAATCAATTGTTAAGGATTTTAATGTTTACTGGAATTGCAATACAAACTGTTTGGGATAGTTTTCAGAATAATTGTCCATAGGTGACATTTTGCCCTCATTAAGAAAGGGAGAATTCCTTCTGCTGAATTTTGTTTACAGAATTCACTGTCTGAGAAGCATGTGTTTGTGTGGGGGGGGAAGGGTGTGTGTGGAAATTTCATATACTAAGCATTATTAATAGTTTTAAAGTATAGGCAGATTTTGTGGTTCAAGACAGTTATATTATCATAGAATATTTGCATATTTCTGTAGTAAGAGAATTAGGTTCTGAGAATACTGATGAGATGTGCTGTCTGCCTCAAAAATTTGTGAATTTAGTAGGACAAAAGAAAGGTAAGCTGTTCTCTAGGAGAAAACATCAGCATTATGTGTAATGAAAAGGAAGGAAAGAAGATTTATTTTTATTATTATTTATAAGGATTAACTATTAAGCTGTGAATTTCTGGTGAATAAGAGATGTTGGTGCACCTAATGCACTACACTTTGTTGTTACATGACTTATATGGTAAAATGTGTAGTTACAGCTAAGATATAGGACAAAGCTTATTTTCAGTAAGCTGTTAAATGTGTTATTTTCTTACAGTTTTTTAATACAGACTTTGCAAACAAGAAGGGTGCTCAGTTTGGAAGTCTGAGTGAGTACTTCACTGTAGAAATTAAGAATATGTTCATAACAGGCTCATTTGGATACAACTTTGTCTGAACCTGCCAACACATAGGAAACTATGCTGCTCTTGAGACAAATCATACTTTTGAATTTGGAACAGGACTGATCTCGCCAATTTCTGAAATCACATTCTGTGTATTATCTGTTTTTAAAGGTGGCCTGGCAGTTTACTTGGAAAATGGATAGAATTCAAATTCTCTCTCTTGATGTGTTCACGAATAGTGAAAGCAAAGTAGTCTTTGCTTGGTTTTAGTCTGCTTAGAATTAAATGAAACAAAAACTTGTTCTTGATCTTACATATCAACTCAAAGACTGGATTATTTCTATCACGTCTGCTGCTAGAGAATTAGAAATGCTTTTACAAAAGAGGTGCATAGAACTGTTAGTTTAATTTTGTTGTCGTCTAAAAGTGTGTAAGACTGTTGTATTACATTTTGCCAATAAGAAAGTCTTACTGTATACTGAGTAAATTGCTGTGAAAATACATGATTTTGGAAGAATATGGGTTAAACAAAAGTAAAGAATTCATACACTCTCTTTAAACAGTACTCCTGCAGAAATATAGTTAGGTCGTAGTACGTGTGACCAGACTTCTTGGAGGACAGCTATGTCTCTGCTTAGCAAATATTTTGCAAACAATCTAAGACAAAAGAAATAAGCTACACAGAGTGCAATGAATGTAACTGTGATATCTTAGATAAGAATTTTCATTCTTTTGTGGTTTGAGGGAGTTCAAGAAAAGGTTTGAGTATCCACATAAGTGGATTTATGTAAGTGACACTATCATATGAACTCACTGCATATTTGAACAAGAAATGCTGGGTACCAACCATGTTTGTGTCTTTAGGGAATATCTATATCCACTCTAGACAATTCAATGTCTGCAAAATAGGAATGATAACGCTTATGCTTTTTTCTCAATCAGTGTGACAACACTGAAACAAAGTTTTGATACATATATATACATTAAATTCCTTAGCTGAAAATAATGTCATTTTTTTGCATTTTTTTTTTTCCTGCAACGAATCTCCTGTCTCCCCAAGAGCTGACAGGAAAAAAAAAGCAACAAAAGACTTTTTATACACCTGTTTTTGTTTGTTTGTTTGTTTGTTTTTTCCCTTATTTCTTCCATTACAGCACAAGATTTTATTCAAAATCTGAGTGATCTTTATGATTTCCCTTTATCAAGGGAAAATATGTTGATTAGCAGGAGCTCATGGTAAGTTAGAAAATGTGTTTTCCCCTGTTGGGGTAAGTGCCTGTTAACAGCTTCAAGGTGATAAAAATCTCTTGATTCAGGTTCTAGAAAAGAGAGAAGTCTTATTCAGTAGGAGTTATTCTACATGACTGGAGGGAGTGAGACAGTTTATTGCATTCTGTCTTCCCTGTTTATAAATTCATAATACTCAGTAGTTAAAAGACAGTTTTCTGAAGTATCCAGTAACAGGAACAACTCTGTATTTGTTTTCCAAGTAAGTTGAAAGCTATTAATTCACAGTCAGTGGCCATCTAACATTTTGAGATACACTGGCAGTGTCCTGAAGATCATTTACCTTATTCCACTGAGCTGTTTTTCCTTCATTCTCCCTGCAGAGACTCAATCAATCAGTCATAGAAACAGTCATAGAATGGTTTGGGTTGGAAGGGGCATTAAAGATGATTATTGACCTTAAGACCTTAAAGATCATAATTGGATCATTTTTGTGGCCCTCCTCTGGACGCTGTCCAACAGGTCCATGTCGCTCCCGTACTGAGGACTCCACATATGGACACAGCACTCCAGGTGGGGTCTCACCAGCGCAGAGCAGAGGGGCAGGATCACCTCCCGTGCCCTGCTGGCCACACTTCTTTTGATGCAGCCCAGGATGCGGTTGGCTTTCTGGTCTGTGAGGGCACACTGCTGGCTCATGTCCACCTTGTCATCCACCAGTACCCCCAAGTCCCTTTTGGCAGGGCTCTGCACAATCCTTGCATCCCCAGTCTGCACTGGTACTGGGAGTTGTTGCAACCCATGTGCAAGATCTTGAACGTGGCCTTGTTGAAGCTCATGAGGTTCTCCTGGGCTCACAGCTCAAGCCTGTCTAGGTCCCTCTGGATGGCATCCTGTCCCTCAGATGTGTCAACCACACCACACAGGTTGGTGTCATCCGCAAGTGACCATGTTAGAATATGTTACCCAAAGCCCTATCCAACATGGCCTTCCAGTGATGGGACATCCCCAGCTTCTGTGGGCAACCTGTTCCAGTGCATCGCTACATTCATAGTAAATAGTTTCCTCCGAAAATCTACTCTAAATCTACACATTTTTAGTTTAAAGCCATTACCCACTGTCATATCGCTATACACCTTGATAAAGATTTTCTTCCTGTCTTTCCTGAAGGTTTCCTGTAAGTACTAGAAGGCCTCAGTGAGGTCCTTCTGGAGTCTTCTCTTTCCCAGGCTAAATAACCCCAACTCTCTCAGCATGCCTTCATAGGAGAGGTGCTCTAACCCTCTGACAATTCTCGTGGCCCTCCTTTGGACCCTCTCAAACAGTTGCATGTCCTTCTTGTGCCAGTGGCCCCAGAGCTGAATGCAGTATTCCAAGTTGTGTCTCATGAGAGTGTAGTAGAGAATGTTATAATTTATAGAATTCTGAGGAGAATTTCTTTGCATTAATTCTGACACCTGTAGTGAATTTGTTGGATAGTAGGAAGTAAGGATCGTTTAAATTGTTTGTTTCAATCTATTAGAATCTGATTGTCCTTTATTATATCTGATTGTCCCCTTTATTAACAGTTGTTGAAATGTACCAATAGAAAGATGGAGGGTGTTTGTAATAATTTCCAGATTTCTTATTTATTTGTTTTTCTACTCTCTGTTTTGTATGTGATAGGAGCTATTTAGTCTTTCAATATTATCTTCTTTGTAGAGAGGTCACACTCTATAATACTGGAGTCTGTTGACAGAATGATGTGTATATATACAATCTCTCTCTCCTCCCTACACCCTTTCAGTTACAATACAATTCTCAGAAGTTGAAATACTTCACTCTGATTGGAAGAGATTTAATTCAGGGTATCATCATTCAAAATGCTTTTTTTGAGTAGAGCACTCCAGAAAAACCTAAGTGATGACATTACAAGTGGTTAATTTATAAGATGTCTAGTGGTACATTTTTTGCAACCAGGTATTTTTCTACTTTACTTTTGGAAAGCAAATTTCTCTCTTTTCTCAACCATATTTGTATCAGAAATGATACAGTAACTTGGTATTTTTTGCATTTTTTTTTTTTTTTTTATTCTCAGGCTGTTAGAAATGTATGGCAAAAATACACAAGTGTCATTTCTTTTGCAGACCCTACAGCAAGACATTTACAAAGTGTGTTTGTGATTGCTAAATAGCATAGAAACCATATGGTAGGCAGATATACAGTGTGGACAATGTAGAATAAATTCTTCTACAGTATTGTCATCTGTAGAAACTCATGTCCCTTTTTAATTTCTTTGTCATTCTTTCAGCAGACAAGTATGTAATTGATTTTTTTTTTTTTGTTTTGTTTACTATAAGGCTTGCATGCTTGTATAAATATCGCCATATATTATTTCACTTGGTTCCACTGTAGGAAGTTAGAAGGAGCAGAACTGCTGTGACTGCAATTACTCGGGCAGCTTGCATTGACTTCAGTGAGGTGATGATCAGAAATTTTACCCTTCAGAAAGTCAGTGCTTTTGTGTTGTTCTAATGAGCATCACTGTCTAGCAAATAGCATTTTATTATATAGTAAACTTTCTTCAACTCAAAAAAACCAAACCCCAAACCTTGAGCTTTATGTAGTTCACTTTTCTTTAAATCATTACATTGCAATTAAAGAGAAGCAATGACTGGGGAGTAAGTAGAAAATTGTATTTCATATACTTTCAGTGAACTAATAAAAAATTTATGCCATTTTATAACAGTATAAGCTGATGCAGGGTTAGAGGGGATTGGAGGTAAGATGTTATTCTTAGTACAGAGCATCTGTGATTATATAGCAAATTTTGTCATTGTATCAGCATGTATATTTTACACTGGTTTATGTAGATCAGAAGTATCATATGCTAGTCATTAAAAATTAAAGAGCATCACAGCAGACTTGAGTTTTAAGCTGGTACTAGGATGGGATCGTTAATAACTACATTTGAAATGAAACTGATAATGGCTTCAGAATTATTCAAAAACTGTTGCNNNNTTTTAAAATTTTTCAAAAACTTTTTGTTTTTTTTTTTTTTTTTTTAATAAATGTTCTTCCACTATTCCTATATTCAAGCACGATAGTACATTCCACCATAACTTTTATCTACTTGTCTGTCTGTCTGTGTACCTATCTATTTTTAACTTTTGGTCATATTTCAAATACGTTTAGCAAGTTTTGAATATAGTATTAGCTAGATTAATTAAAAACCTTATATGTGGTATTTACGGTTTGTGTCTGTTGCTGCAAATTGAAGTAGTTCAGACTGCTACCTACAGCTTCACTGGCTGCATACAAATTGTTTGATAGAATATCGGCATTCTTCAATAAATAATGGACTTGTGGAATGTGTATGGGCCAAGGAAAACCAAGAAGTTATTATTAAACTCAACAGCCTAACAAAAGAAATATTGTTATTCTAGGCACATTGGTATTGACATACTCTGTTCAGATTATCTAATTACTACTCATTTACATTAATGGCACAATTGCAAATAGTATAAAAGCACTTTGTAGCATCTTCCCATCTCCTGGGTGTCATCTTAATTTCTCCACTGATTATAGGCATTAGGATCAATTATTTAAATTTTGGGGTGAACTGGCAGCTTAACATGTCATTGACTGGAAGAAGTGTGATGCAAATTTTGGGATTTCTTTTACCTACTCCTGAATCCAGTTGGTATCATTTTTATGTGATTAATAGTGCAGTTCACTAACTTACTGTTTCTTCATTAATGTGCTGTTCTGTATTACGTCTTATATTTGCAATGTATGAATGATGGACTATGTGTTTCATGTTTTTGTTAGGTTAGCCACTTTGTTTTGCGGTCTTTCTTATATCTAAACATAATGCTGCTTGTTATTACTATCTATTACTTAAGGATATAAAAGTAGCAATGAGTTGCACAATGCATCTGTACAAAGCTCAGCAAAATCTAAACCAAATTATTTAGTAGTCACCTGGTTGCTAGAAAATTGCTGTTATCACTAAGCAAGTGAAAACAGACCTCAGAGCAGTCCAAAATCAAGTTCAATCAGACCCTTAGAAATCCTGAGACTTGTATTTTTAGATTAACATAAAGGCTATGGACTTCTCATGGCAACAATGGCAACAACATATTTAGTGGACTGTGTGGCAACACATATCTGATGAACACATGAACTAAAGATAAACACATCCTATAGTCTATGATACTGGCTACTGAAAATAAATAAATAAGGAGATGGATATTCTTACCCACCATTCACATTGCTGTCATATTTCTGCTTTCTGTCTACAGAGTTTCATAGACAGAAGTATTACAAATATATAGTAAAAAATGATATATAAATTGCCTTCTGAGAATAACAGATCAGTATCAGAAGTATAGAACCAAGATATCATTGAATCTCTCAGTTTCCAAATAAATCAAGTTTTCAAAATATTAATTTTTCTTACCACTATTGGTTTTTCCTGCCTATTATCACTAATTATTGTTTTGGAGTTTGTCATTTTATGATTAGAGCATTTCCACACTCACTGCAAAAGTAGTGGTGTAATAACAACCATTGTCTGAGGCTTTCCTGATGTATCCACTAATTCATTGCTCTGTATTTAATTATTTCATTATAAACAGATTAGCAAATTATGCAGCCAAGACATTATCATTTCAGCAATGGGAATATTTTCCCCATTATGAAGATTTCAAAACCTGGCTTTACTTCTGGAGAAAGTAAGGGGGATAGAATTAGAATACTTCTCTTTCCTTCTCCCATCAACTTTGGTCAAGGAATATCTTGTCGCATTTATTTATTTTGTATGTTTCTTAGCTTTTTAGATTCAGTTGCACTTCATTTTTCATGAATATAAGCATCTTAGACTGCTTTCAAAAAGCCAAACAAGCTTTTCCATATAGTTCTGCCAAAGCACTGACCTGCAAAACCCTTGGCATTTGTTTCCCTGGCATTTCGTTCTTTGGCTTCTCCTGAGTAGAAGCTGACAATCATTCAAAGCAGTGCCAAATTGTGCAATGCTTTTGTGATGCAAAAAAAAGATCTATTAAATGCTGGTAGGAGACTACCCAACTGATTTCATTTCAATTGCAAACAAAGTAAATGAAGTCAATACGCACAAATCTAGGCTTTCAAGAATAGAAATCTAATTCAGTCACATTTTGCTTACAGCTAATGAATTAAAGTTTTCTTTTTTTTTNTGATTTAATAAAAAATATAAATGAATTTATTATTTTCTTATATTATGCGTTACAGAAACTGAAGGAGTAAGGAAAGCAGTAAGAGATCCTTTCTAGCATTTCCTAAGAAAGAAAACAACAACAACAAAAAAAAACAATGAATAGGAAAGTCCTGACAGCTAGATTCCGGGAGAGGGGAAAAAAAAAAGTGGAAGAGAAGTTTGGAGAAATTAAAGGATCTGAGAATGGAAATGTAGGGGAAAATGAGAGACTTAGAGTGGAGCATGAGACTGGCAAATTTCATAGTCAGTTTGGACAATGGAAAGAAAACTATGAGCTGAGCTAAAAGAATGCCAGCTGATTTCCTTAGAAGAAATAGCAAATTAAAGACAGAAAAATTGCAAGATATAAGGATTTTGACTGTCATGACCATGAAAATAAAAAATGGAGGAAAAAAAAGAGAGGAATGGAATATATGCTCAAATGCTTTCACTTCATAGGATGGTGGTTAAAGAGATTTCCTATAAAGGCCACCAATATATATATGCATCAAAGTGTCTTAAACATGATGTGACCATGCAAAAGGTCCGTAATCCTGAATCATCTTGAAAAATTGCCAGAAAGTCTGTCACTTCTGAAAATGCTGAAATTTGAATTTCAGAATAAAAGATCTTATTCTCCCAGCTGTAATGGACATGGTAGTGAAAAGTACGTGAAAATATCATAACTCCACTAGCTAAATATGCTAAGAAAATCCCTCTAGCCTCTGACTTCAGAGGCTTGCTAGGACATGATTTTGTGGCCACTTAAATTGGGTGACATGAATCCAGACTTTTATTTCTCCAAGCCATGATTTTTTTTCACCTGGCTTTCAGTTTCCCATCAAAGTGTTCAGTCATTGGTCTCCAGTTGCTCAGCAGGTGAAAAATCACTCATTATCATGTTCAAGATGCATGTTTTTTTATATTATGGTGACAGTAGAGAGTGGAAGAGTGGCACATCACAAGAGTGGAGACTTCTATGTTTCTGTTTCCAGTATTCTTTTAAGAAAAGTCTTGTGTAATACTTCTTCACTGACAATACTGTATGTATGAATTTTCACAGTGAACTGCAGTAACAAGTACCAAGTGATGCATGTTGGTTTGAAGATGAAAGTGGTTGGGTTGGATATGCAGTATTCT
>VXAV01002942.1:124454-141145 GCA_013399715.1 Alectura lathami
AGTCCCGGGGGCCCCCCCCCCCCTTTTTTTTTTTTTTTTTTTTTTTTTTTTATCTTGTACATATTAGAGTGTCAAAAATCATCAGAAATGGATTGGCTTTTACAGGAAAATGCCTCTAAGTTTCCAGGGTGGTTGTATAATATCACTAAGAGCAATTTTTGTAAATGGTTTGTCATCCAAAGTTTGAGACATCCATTGCATCTTTAAAGTATAAGGCAGCTATTACTGTAGACAGCTTTGGAAATTTATAGGCTTTCTGTGAAAGAAAAATATAGTAGCTGCAGACCTTAGACAGATAGTATTACAGGTTTGTATATATTCTGCCCTTCTCATACACTCATCTGACTTCGGAAGAAAGTAATCTTGTCATTGCTTGAAATTAGATATACTTGTCTAAGAAAAGTGTTTCCTTTGTCGCTGATGGAATCCCTGTATGCTTGCCCTCTGGCATCATTGGTGATCTATGTAAGCCTTTGTGTCTTCAAAAGTTGTCTTCACTGACTGTTAATAAATCCCACTAAACTGATCAAATTTTGCTGGAAACATTTCTTCATTGATGATTTTATTTCAAAACAGTTGAATTTTTTAAATAGTTTTTCCACTGGGAAAATTCACATTATGGGCGAATGAAATAGATTTTGAAATCTGAAAGAACTACCATTTTGTAGCACTGTACATCACTGACACAAAGTTAAACTTTTGTGAGATTTAGATTAACTAAAGCTTATGACATGTGTCCAAATCATAAGTTTATTCAAGGATAGTGAGGTCAGACTTGGGGACCACAAAACCGAATGAGACCCCAGAAGAACCACTAGGCTATTCGTAGGCAAAGCGTAATTGATTATTTTAATATCATTGTACTTTGTAAATAGTCCTGATAGTCACCTTTAACAAGGGAAACTTATCATATGTTTCTTATTCACAAAGCAAAAGGTGAGGAGGAACCTGAGAAATGTGTTAACTTTTCAGTTTACCTCATTTCTAAGTGTGAAAGGAACCATGAGGGTTATTCTTCTTCGGTAGTCCAAGTGAAGATGGGACAGATAAGCTGTTTTCCCTTTCTGACTTCCCCTACTGCTCTTTAAAAAACTTGATTGAAGTGTGACTTTGCTGCTGGTTTCTCTTATCTGTATGGAAGAAGACGGTAAGGAAGAGACTATGATCCAGCTTTTTCTTCAATTAGAGATGAAGCATGGGAAAAAAAATCATGCTTCTCTTTTTCACTTGATGATTGAGGGATTTCAGTGTAATCTAGAAATGAGCAATTTATAGCCTAGAGAGGGCTAAAAGCAAAAAATTCACAGAATACTCATACATGTAAGGAAGGAAGGGAAATTTGTTTGAAAGATCTTGAAGTCTGGCAATGTTCTCTGAAGAGAGCAATAACTGGAGCTCGGGGGATTCATGGAAGCAATTGCACATGGAATACACATGGAAGTGTATTGCACAAAAAGTCTAAGCTTATTCTGAACAGTAAACAACTTATAAACCTTACATGACTGATTAATACTTCCCTTCTATATTGCCAATGTTACAGAAAGAATGTTCATGCTATTTTATAACCTGTATATAAGGAGTATGAGAATGTTTGATTATTTATTAATGTCAGGCTGATATTTAGGGGAGTCAAGAGAGGGTTTTTGTACTGCTTAGATTTTCATTATGCTTTAATGTAGCTCTGCTGACCAGTGCATACTGCAGTCTGTTAAAGAAAGTACTAGTGAATATTAGAGTGTTTTAGCCAACAATTCTTATTCTGAGTTTTCAAGTCTACAAACTATAACAAAATTACTGTCTTCTTTTTTTATTTTATGACAGAGGAAAGATGTGAGGATCCAGTTCAGTAACTGTCAATACCTGAAGAAATAGCATCCTAAGTATTCCAGATAGAGAAACTGTTAGCATCTACAGGGGGAATTTACTTACAGATATCTCTAATTTTCCTGTCAAGGTAAAATGTGATATAAACAGAAATTGACCTCATGATCCATGCATCCCAATTTAATTATTGGGGCACAAGACCATCTATCAATATAATTTAGTTTCCAGTTCAGGGAAATTAATATTGGCCCTGCTTTGCTATAACTTGTGTTCTCCAAGCCACCTAAAGGACATGAAATGGGGAGCTCCTTTCCTGTGCTTTGATTCCTATAGGAACTCCCAATATCTTACACTCTAAAATATAGTATTACAGACTCAGTGCAGTATAATTATGCATACATGAGTAGTTCTATAGCAGGAAGATTATATGAAGGTCTGAAAAAGTGTTATTACTTACGGACTCGTAACCAAAGGAGCAAGGATAGCAAGTGATTCATAGATACATAAATTAGATTTTCATTCTTACTGACAGTTGTGCTTCTGCTTTTAACAAACTGATCACACAAACACAAATAATAGACTGCTATAAGGATTAGTGCTTTAGCAGCTGATACAGCAGGATTTCTTGAAATAAGGATGCTGTAGTATACATAGAGAAGTGGATGCAGCATACTGTATTTACTTGAATAGTAAAAAATGGTAAAACAGTTGTTTTCTGTTGGTAAGATGCATGCAGGCATTAGGAAAAGTAGAAATTATTTTGGTTGAAACATTGCTTAAGATTGAAATCTTCTGAAAAAATGTCCTTTCATTTTCATACATTCATTGTTAAACATCTCTATTGTGGCTCAGATACAGCATAGTTTGCTAAATATATTTACATAGAAGTATGATCTTTTGTTTTAATTATTATTGTATTTAGTTCACTCTTCTACTTCCTCTTAAAAACCCTTAAGGGTAGGCTCCTCATTAATCTTCACTGTGGAACACATTATATGATGACAGGGCTCTGCTTCTAATTGTACTAAACCAGAGATAATATGACATATGTAATGTGAAAACTCTATATGTCAAAAGTATTTTTACTACTAAGAAAAAGAATCATAAAATCATAGAATATCCTGAATTGGCAGGGACCCACAAGCATCATTGAATCCAACCCCTGGCTCCACATAGGACTGCCCAAAATTCAAACCCTATGTCTAAGAGTGGAGTCCAAACACTTCTTAAATTCCATCAGGTTGGTACCATGACCACTGCCCTGGGGAGCCTGTTCCAGGGCCCAGCCACCCTCTGGTGAAGAATCTTTTCCTAACACTCAGCCTAATCCTCCCCTGACACAGCTGTGTGCCATTTCTTTGAGTCCTGTCACTGTCACCAGAGAGCAGAGATCAGCGCCTGCCCCTCCACTCCCCTTGAGGAAGTTGTAGGCTGCCACAAGGCCTCCCCTCAATCTCCTCTTCTCTGGGCTGAGTAAAACAAGTGACTTTGGCTGCTCCTCATCCATCTTGCCCTCTAGACCCTTTACCACCTTTGTAGCCCTGCTTTGGGTGCTCTAATACTTTTGTGTCTTTATATTGTAGTGCCCAAAACTGCACATAGTGCTTGAGGTGAGCCCACACCAGCACAGAGTAGAGTCCCAATGCATCCCAGGGTATGATTGGCCCTTTTGGCTCCCAGTGCACACTGTTGACTCTTGTTCAACTTGCTATCAACTAAAACTTCCAGATCCCTTTCTGGAGGGTTGCTCTCCAGCCTCTCATTTCCCAGTCTGTGCATACATCCAGGGTTTCCACATCCCAATTTCAGAATCTAGCTGGTATGGAACTTTATGCAGTTAGTGATTGCCCAGCCCTCTAGTCTGTTAAGATCTCTCTGCAATATCTCTTTACCCTCAAGGGAGTCAACAGCTCCTCCCAATTTAGTGTCTGAAAACATAATGTACCTTTAAGTCCTGTATCCAAGTCATTTATGAAGACATTACAGAGAACAGTTCTTAAAATGGACCCCAGTGGAAACTAACTAATGACTGGCTGCCAGCCTGATGTAGCCTTATTTACTATAAACCTTTGAGCCTGACTCATCAGCCAGTTGTTTACCCATCCCATTATGGTTTTTTTAACTGTATGCTGAACATTTTGTTCAGCAGAATACCATGAGAAACAGTATCAAAAGCTTTACTGAAATCCAAAAAGATAGTTTTTCAGTAACTCCTAGAATAATCTCCAAAATTTTGCTAGGAAGTGAGACTGACAGACCTTTAATTACTGAGGTCTTCTTTCTTGCCCTTTTTGTAAACTGGGGCAATGTTTTCCAGCTTCTAGTCTACTGGGACCTCTCCAGATTCGCAAGACCATTGAAAAAAAAAAAAAAAAAGGGAGAGCTCTCGCAATGACATCAGGCAGCTCTTTGAGTACCCTGGGATGAATTCCATCAGACTTATATGCATCCAGCAGGAGTGGGAAACCCTGCGTGTACTTGGAGGTGGTTGGGTGTTTACCATTACTACAGTCACGGTCCTCCAACTCAAGGCTCCAGGTTAAAGTGTCAGTGTTAAAGACAGAAGAGAAGAATGCATAAAATGTCTCTATTTTGTCTTCATCCCTATTTGTGAGGTGACCATCCTCATCAATTAGCAGACCAGAGTTATCTCTTGTCCTCTTTTGCTTCCAGTGGCCATACATTTTCTGTTTCTACCTAAGCTCTAAAAGAACATCCCTCCTCAGCCAAACAGATCTTCTGTCCTGCCTACATTTTAGAATTGCTTGTTCTTGTACTCTTAGGAGAGGATACTTAAAAAGTGACCAGTACTGATGGATCCCAAATGCCTTCAAAAGCAATTTCCCAGGGGACCTTGCTAGTTTGATGTGCAGCCTGAAGTCACTCTCCACATATCCTGGATTGAAGATTTGGTGGCAGTTTTCCACCTATCATCAAAGATTTTAAACTCAACTACTTCATGGTTACTATGGCCAAGATTGCCACCAATCACTACTTCACCCACCAGAGCCTCTCTGTTTACAAAACACAAATCTAGGAGGCCACCTTTCCTAGTCAACTCCCTTAGTACTTGTATGAAAATGTTACCATAATGGTGTTTTAGAAATCTCCTGGACCTCTTTGTATCAGCTATGTGGTGTTCCCAGTTAATGTCTGACAATTTGAAGTCGTGCACAAGGATAGGAGTGGCTGATGTAGAGGTATCTCTTAGTTCTTTAAATAATGGTTTATTGATCATGTTGTCCTGGCTAGGTGGCCTGTAGTATTCTCCTACAACATTTCAAATGTGCATCATTGTACCCAGCACCTTGTGAAGCAGACTGAAGAGTCTTGCTAGCATGCAGTCCCTCAGATTTTGACATGCTGTCCCATAGCTTATTACTGGCAAGCTTGGCTTTTTGTGTTTCCCTGTTTGTACCTAGTTTAAAGCTGTGTCTATCAGCCCTGCTAACTCTGGCACAAAAATCCTTTTCCCTCTCTGAGAAAGGTGCATTCCTAGGTACAGCAGGCCTAGTATCTAGACCATCTCATGATCAAGAAATCCAAAATTCTGCCGGTGACAGCAGCCTTGGAGCCTTGTATTGATGGCCTGTGTCTGCCTGTTTATTTCAATATTGCTTCCTGCAGCTGGAAGATGGAGGAGAACACTGCCTGTGCCCTTAAACTTCTAACCACTTACTCCAAGGCCTTGAAGTCCCTTTCGATTTCCCTTAGACTTCTTTTTGCTACTTCATCACTGCTGACATGAAAAAAAAATTATAATGGATACTAATCAGAGGTCTGCACTAGGCTAGTGACTTTTCTTACTAGACCCTACGGAGGAAGGAGACGTCCCTATGTGTTGGATGTGGTCAGAGTATTCCTCTGTTCCTCTCAGAAGAGAGTCACCTATGATAACAACCCTCCTCTTTTTCTTGATGGAAGTGGTAGGGATACAGAGAATTGGCTGAGCAGACCTAGGTAAGCCCTCCAATCTGGATGGCCCTTCACCCACACCATTGCTTTCCTGTCCATCAAGTTCCACTGCCTTTGTTTTTTAAGGAGGGTGAGTGTACGTGGGAGGGTGAGGTAGGCAGAGAGAGTATTCGCCTGCTACCCTAAGCAGAAATCTGCTTCCATTCCCCTCTGTCTCTTTGGGCTCCTCCGTCAGCCTTGTAGCAAGAGGTTAGGCATCCTTTGTTTCTTGTACTGTGGCTGGCTAATAGATATATCTCAGGTATCTGTCTCAACTCCATCCGTCGATCTCCTTTTCTTACTCCCTGATGCTCCTCAGCCTGCCCACCTCCTCCTAAAGCTCTCTCCCCAGGCTAAGCAGTACTCTTAACTGAGTGCACCTCTCACAGTTGTACTCACTGCTGCCATCAGACACTGACAGAAAGCTCAGCCTGAGACTTGGACGACTGCACGTTCCCTCGGAAGCTGTGTGAGTTCCTGTGGCTGGAGAGGTGACAGTAGCTGGGACCAATGCTCTTTAATATCTTCATCAATGTCATCGACAGCAGGATCAAGTGCACCCTCAGCAAGTTTGCGGATGACACCAAGATGTGTAGTGCAGTTGATACACATGAGGGATGGGATGCCATCCAGAGAGATCTAGACAGGCTGGAGCAGTGGGCCCAGGGTAATCTCATGAGCTTCAAGAAAGTGAAATGCAAGGTCTTGCTCCTGGGTCATGGCAAACCCCGCTATCAATAGAAGCTGGAGGATGGAAGGATTGAGCAGAGACCTGCCAAAAGGGACTTGGGGGTACTGGTGGATGACAAGCTGGACATGAGACAGCAGTGTGTCCTTGCAGCCCAGAAAGCCAGCCACATCCTGGGCAGCATCAAAAGAAGTGTGGCCAGCAGGGCAAGGGAGGTGATCCTGCCCCTCTGCTCTTCACTGGTGAGAGCCCACCTGGAGTGCTGCGTCCAGATGAGGAATCCTCAGGACAGGAGGGACATGAAGCTGTTGGAGTGTGTCCAGAGGAGGGCCACAACAATGATTCAAGGGATGGAACACCTCCCCTGTGAGGACAGACTGAGAGAGTTGGGGTTGTTCAGCCTAGAGAGGAGATGGCTTCAGGGAGACCTGATAGCAGCCTTCCAGTGTCTAAAGAGGGGCTGTAAGAAATAAGCAGACAGACTCTTTAGCAGTGCCTGTTGTGACAGGACTAGGGGAAATAGTTTCAATTTGAGAGATGGGAGATTTAGACTCAATATAAGGAAGAAGTTTGCTTACAATAAGAGTAGTGAAGCTCTGGCACAGGTTGCCCAGAGAGGTGGTGGATGCCTTGTCCCTTGAGACCTTCAATGTCAGGCTTGACAGGGCTCTGAGCAACCTGATCCAGCTGTAGATGCCCCTGTTCACTGCAGGGGAGTTTGACTAGATGACCTTTAAAGGTCCTTTCCAACTCAGTCAATTCTATGATTCTATGATAGAGATCTCAGAGAATATGACTTTTTGCTGAGTGGATACCTTAACCAGAGCACCTTGTGAGCGGGTTACAACTGCTGTTGGAAGTGATGAGTTCATGTAATGTTTTTTGTTGGTTTGTGGGGTCTGTGGCTTCTATTGTCCCCTTAGAATTATGACTTATGAAAAGCCATATAGTCTTAGTTTATCAGAGGATATATAAGCATTTTGCAAACAGAGTGCTGCTGTCTTTGCTACAATATTGCCATTTCGATCACTGGGGAAAATTTCATATAGTACTTTCAGATATATTTATCTGTGTATATTCTTTTCACTTGAGTGGACAGACTTGCATGGTAGTCTTTACTGGAGAGATCCATTTAAAAATTGAAAAAACAATAGTGCTATCACCTTGTTGGGTAAAACTTTATAAGAGCAGCAATATTTTGTAGTTTTACCCTTTCATAGCAGAAAAACAGATGAAATTTACAATGCCCTTGAACACGTAGGCAGAAGAGATTTAAGGAAAATATGAGAGTAACTAACCACATTTTATATTGAAAAACATGAATTGAAGTAGTTGCTTAATGGATGGATAGTCTGGGGTGGGATTTTTGCAATAGCATCCAAATTCCATTGAAAAGCATGTGACCTTTTAATTGCTAATTGCTTGAGGCTTCTTCAAAACATCGGAGCCATTTTACACATTAACAATTTACCAAACCTCTTTCTGGTTTTATAGCAGTATTTTGTAGCAGAAAATGGCATATTATTCATGCCTTGTGTATAATTTCTGAAATGGAGTTTGTTATATCCTCCTACTACTTGACGTAAGTTTAAATACATAATAATGATCAGAATTTCTCTGATGGATCATATTTTCTTACATAGTTACTGATTGATAAAATTATTGTAACAGTTTGGTTTTGATGCACTTCTATGGATTTTTTTTTTTTTATGTTTGAAGTTGTTTACATTGAGAATGCTATGCATTAATTTTGATTTTATTAGTACTGGAGTTTGAATACTGAGTTTAAGATACTGAAATCAAAATGGAAAGTAATTTATTTGTATTTATTAATCATTAAAGCAAAGCATTACTTTTTCCTGAATATTTGTTTTAGTTTGTATCAGTTTGTATCTTAAGCTTTTGACAAGTCTGTGGATATGCCTGTTCTTTAATCTACCAATACACATAAACCAGGAAATCCCTTTGCTTAGATTCTGGGGACACTTCCTATTTCTGCCTGACATCTGCCTAAGTTCTTTTACAGAAGATTAAAAGGAGACAAAAACAAGCAATCAAAACACCTTGCATGGGCTCTTCTTTTGGAACACTCATGAGGTGTTACTGGCATTCATGAAAAATTCTTGAATATTAATTCCTTCTACCATATTTTCATTGTGAACTGGACACAGTAAAGAACTAGTTACATACAGTAGCATAATAGTCTCCTATGAATATCCTGCTAGCTATGGTCACACAAAACAAGCTCAATGTTTAACAAGTGAATTTATAACATTAAGAAAAACAAATTTCATATATATTTTACCAAAAGAGTTTGCAAATACTGTAGAAAGAAAAAAAAGAAAAACAAAACATACATTGTCATAATTTTTAAAAGAATGATTGTCTAGTGAGTTGTGTTTCATGGGTTGTTATTTGTTCTGAAATCTGAGTGTGGGCTTTTAGGTACTTGGCAGGTGAAATTGTCTTACAGTACTACATGACTGGATCCCAGTTCTTTATTTGTTGTTAAAGTGAAAGGAGACATCTTGGGTAAGTTTTTAGGAGCAACATGTGAGATTGAAAGAAATTACAAACACTTAGAACTTTAAAGTCCATTTGCATTCCATGTAAGGCCACAAAGATGACAAAGGGGCTGAAGCATCTCTCCTGTGAGTAAAGGCTGAAAGAGCTGGCATTATTTAGCTTGAACAAAAGAAGGTTCTGGGAAATCTTATCAATGTTTATAAATACTTCAAGGGAGGGTGCAAAGAAGACAAAGACAGGGTCTTCTCAGTGGTGCTCAGTGCCACTGGCAAAGGGAACAAACTTGAACACAAGAAGTTCCCTCTGAACTGAAGCACTTTACTGTGCAGGTCATAGAGCACTGGCCCAGGTTACCCACAGAGGTTGTGGAGTCTTCCTCCTTGGAGATCTTCAAAAGCCATCTAGACACCTGCTCTAGGTGTCACTGCTTGAGCAGAGAGGTTGAAAGACATGACCTCTAGAGATCCTTTCCAACCTCAACCATTCTATGATTCTATTTTTCTTATGGGCTTAGATGTAATAATTTATCATTTTTTATTATAATGCAAGCTCGTCTTTAAATTAATGGGGCTGAGAAATAAAGTTTCTGTATTAGGCAAGAAACTTACCAGGTAAAACTGCTTTAGGATGCTGTTTTTGTCTTGAGTCTTGAGTTATGGGCATATGTTCATATGAACTGGAGGTAATAAAGTCAGTCCACAGTGAAACATTTATGTTGAAGTGATATATCATTAGAATTGAGCCACATACACCAAAGAACTAATGAAACCTTCCACTTATTTTTTCTACAGTGTGGAAATCTGATAAGGTAATGCCTGATGATAAATTGAGTTTATGGTGAACTGCTAGATTCAATCTTTGGCTGTAAATCTTCAAAGCTAGCTTCTTTCAACAGAGCAGCTAAAGCTACTGCAGTGTACACAAACTGTCACTTGAATCAAATTCATTCTGGCAAGGATAGTATCTCTTGTGGTATCTTCCTTAAATGGGGTCACAAACAGTTCATAATAAAAGACCCAAATGGAAAATTTCTCCTGCAGTAAAAGAAATTTTCTTTCAAATGATATGTCAAAAACTCTTGATATTTCTTTTTTTTTTTTTTTTTTTTTTTTTTTTTTTTTTTTTTTTCCTTTTGTGACTTTATAGCTTAATATTATGAAATTAAATAAAGTGTTAACTGTTTTCTGGAGGGTAAATTGTTTAGCCTCCTTTGAGAATTACAGCTTTGACAACAATGAACTTAAGCTCTTACTAAGAAGATTCTTGTATATTGTGATGTAGGATTTATAAAGCAGACGTCTGTAAAATTTACTTCTCATATCCTTGTCCCATTCAAATTCTGATTTAGGGACTGAGTACTTGTCCCTATCCGATGTCGAGGGGGGTTTCTTTTCGATCTCAGGAGACAAAATTAAGACACAAACGAGGCCAAAGGCCATGCAACTAAACCTGCTTTTATTACCAAAAATTGAGACAGAGTAGTGATAGCACAGAATGAAAAAAAGAGTAAGGAAGAAGAATAAGCAATACTTTGGGACAGGGAAGCTCAGATAGTGAAAGAAGTAAGAGAAGACAGAGAGAGAGATGGACAGAGAAAGATAGATATCTGGACAGCAAAGCAAAGCAATTTCACCACTCCTCAGTTCCAATGATGTCTTGGTGTCAGGGGTGCCACTCTTTGGTAGTGGTGGGTCGTCCAAGGTGTGATGGCGAGTTGATGTTGACCACCATAAATGGAGCACGCATGTTCACTTACATATAGTCCAGTGGTCCCAGACCACTCACAGTTTCTGGCTTCCAAGTTCTCAGCAGGAATCTCCTTTGTTCCTGTCTTCCAGGCCTTGCAAATTGGAATCAGCAGAGGTAAGAGGAAGCAGGTAGATGCCAGACTGTGTCCTGCCTTCACAGAACACAATGGCATCATCTCCTAACTTCCTTTACCAAGCTGAAAATATTTGCTCCCAGGCCAGAGTCTTCAGACACAGCACATTACCATTTTGAATCTTCAGGAAGCACCATCCAGTATCTCCTGCCTTGGGATTTCTCATGTGAAAGCAAACAGGCCTTTGTCCAAGGAGTGCTTTCAAATGTAAAACTGTCATCAAAGTGTTGCTGATTGTAGAAGGTTCCAGCATTATCTGCTCATGTTGATTTGAAACAATGCTTTCTCAACAGTCTCAGACAGTACTGTGAGGTGTTCTAACTGAAACCTGCTGCTGAATCGATAGGAAAGATTATTAACAAAGAAATTATAACTACAGAATTTAGCTGTAAATAGGTAAAGTTACTGCAATAATTGTGCTTGTATTGAGGTGTATTGGATTTACATGTTAAGGATTTGATAGTGGGGGGACTCTAGGGGTGGCCTTTTTTGAGAACAGGCCAGTAGCTGCCCCATGTCAGATCAGAGCCAGCTGCAGCCAGCTGCAACAGGGACCTGCTGCTGGCCAGAACTGAGACAATGAAGGACACTGGTTGTGCCTCTGTAAGAGCAGTGATAAGAACTGGAAAAACTGTTGCACAACAGCATTTAGGAATGTGCAGTGAGAAACAGTAAGAGAAACAGCCCTGGAGCCACCAAGCTTAGTGCAAAAAGAGGTGCCTCAGGCATTAAGCAGACATCACCTGCAGCCCAGGAAAGGCCCATGGTGGAGCAGGCTGTTCCACTGCAGCCCATGGGCACACGGGGATCTCCTGTTGTAGCCTGTGGAGAAGCCCACAGTGCAGCAGGTGGATGTGGCTTGAAGGAAGCTTGGAGCCTGTGGAGACCCCCTGCAGGGACAGAACCTGAGCCCAAGCTGCAGCCCGTGGAGAGGAGCCTGCAGTGAAGCAGGGGCCTGGAGGAGCTGCCGCCCATGGGGAGCAGGAGCAGGTCCTGAAGAGTGAGCTCTGTGTCACAGACCCGTGCTGGAGCAGTGCTTGGAGAGCTGCAGCCTGTGGGAAGCCCACGCGAGATCAGGTGGGGCAGGACAGTACCTGTGGGAGGGACCCAACGTGGAGCAGGGGCAGAGAAGGGACCATGGAGGAGCCACAGAGACAAACTGTTACCAACTGACTGCAGCCCCCATTCTCTATTCCCCTGCACTGCTTGAGGGGAGGAGGAATAAGAGGGTTGATAGGGGAAAGGTGTTTTTAATTTGCTTCTAGTTCTTATTGCCCTAGTCCATTAGTTATAGGCAATAAATTATATTGATTTTCCTATGATGAGTCTGTTTTGCTTGTGATTATTATTGTTGAGCAATTTTTCTGTTCTTATCTATCTCAGTCCTTTAGCCCTTTTTCATCATATTTTCTTCTCGTCCTTTAAGGACTGGGAGAGACAGTGGTTGTGGTAGAGTTTAGCTGTCCATTGATGTAAAACCACAGGATGTTGCATAACTTTTGTCTTTAACAGTTGGAACTTATTTCTATCAAATCTACTTCAGTGGCAGCATTGTTAATCACACTGGAAAGCATATAGGAATAAACTGATCATTCAAAAGGTATTTTATAAAATGTGACAGGAGTGTTTTTTTAGGTGAAGCATGAAATTTATTTTCTAGTTGTATATTCGTTGTGAATTTGAATGAAAGCAACATAATTTGCAAATGTTAGTAGAACTAAGCTTAATAATAGATTTTCTATGTATGATCTTTAAATTATAATTCAAATTTTAGTGCTTTAGTAAAGAATTTTGCTATGGAGAAAAGGTGGAAGGCTAAAATCAGAATCAGATTACTTTTCCTGTTGAGATATTAATTGATTAATTGGCTGAACCAGTTGTGTTCTTTCTTGGTAATCACAGAGCAAAACCAGCAATAAGTGGATATTCAAGCTGAGAAGAAATTAACCAAAGTTTAGAAAGGTTTGAAAGAATTATCTGTCTCAGAGAGAAATAACAGATGTATGTATAGAAATCGGTGAATAGTAAAAGGCAATCTGTTCATACCTGTTCATGCTTTTTCATATTAGGCTATTTTTAAAAGAGGATGTAATTAATCCACAGAACTGATTGCTGAAAGATTGTCAATTCACCACAGACTGAGCAGTGATCCAGTATTGGTGTGGACTGTAACAATGTCCAGAAAAGCTTTAAATTACTGACATTGCTGGTTTTAATTGTTCTACCTTTTTTTTTTTTTTTTTTTTTTTTTTTTTTTTTTTTTTTTTTTTTTTTTTTTTTTTTTTTTTTTGGTGTTGGGCAGAGGAGAAAAGGGGAGGCAGTTAGGTAGGGTGGTAGGGTGGAGGGGAAGGAGTTAAGTAAAAAGTAATGCATGCTTAAGACACGAGATAACAGCTAGCAACAATCAGTGTTAACTGTTCTATTCATTTTCTCTTGAAGTTTTTCTTCCTGGTAAGTGTCAGAAACACAGCAGTGAACTCAAATAGTGCAGAAGATCTGGTGATCTGCCTCAATTAAAAAAAATAAAAAAAAAAATAATAGTTTGAACAGTATCATTGTGGACCTTCGTCCCTGTTGACCAAGGCAGAGAAGGTGTAGGGGGGTAGATGAACAGACAAATCCAAGAGAGGAAGGCAGGGACCTGCACTTGGTTGCAGCCTTTCTGGGCCCCACAGCAGCTCTATGCAACCTTTTACTTACACAAGAAGTTAAACTGTAATTTACATGCAATTAGCTTAATTTACTGATGAAAGGGAATTTTGTGAATTGATTTGTTCCTCTAGTTCTGCATGGTGTTTTCTCACTAGTGTTACCATGAATGATTTATTGAGAATGCTGATAGTAACAAATTGGGAAAGCCAACAACAGTAATCAACAGCAGTTCTGTTAAAAGTGTAAGCCTGGAAGGTGCTGAGTGTTTTCTGCTCCTGTTGCGTCTTCCTGTTTTATCTTCTGCTTCTTTGAGTTTGAACTTTTATTCATACACAAAAAGTCAAACATATCACAATTTTTTTTTTTTTTTTTAACACAAATAAAACATCCCAGGCCTTATTGTATACATACAGTTTCTTACTGGGTTGTATTTTTTGTATTTTATTCAGTTTTGTACAGTATCATAGAGAAGGCTGAAAAAACTTCAAACTTAGAAACAAGTATATCTTGGGACCTTGGCTTGTAACAAACACTTTATTAAGCCCATCCAAACTAATGAATAACTAAGTGTGTTAGTCTTCTTTTCAGACCTGTTAAAAACTGTATTGCTCTGAAGGGTGTTATTCCTGTATTCTAACAAAAAAGTGCACAAGCTGTAAATTATCACCAAGTGGGAGTGGTATATTGCTGCCAAGAGTGATTAAATGGGAGAAGAGAGGCTATTCTGTGTTTGTATATCCAGTAAGAAAAATGTCAAAACAATATGGACAATAAAAGTAAAAACAATATACCAACTTCAGTAATTTTTTAATGCTTAATGTGAATTATTGCAATATGTTTAGATTTTAGTTGTTACTTTTCATAAAGAAACACAGAGCTTGTAAGGGAATATATTAAACACAGTTAAACATATAGAAATCTATATGGCATCATCATTCAAAACAGGAAAAATGCATTTCCTATTGCATGTACAGAAAATAAAGGATATAAACTAATTTTGATAAATTCCATCTCAGTGGCAAACAATGTTTTAAATTCAGTTTTGACAAAATGTGCAAATAACTGAAGTTATTTAAAATCTTTTTCAGAGTGCTTTATTTAGTAAGTCTGATAGTATTTACTACATAGAATACTAACAGAAATAGGATTTTTTAGGAGTATAGGAGTCAGAAATGCAGCATCACTGAAGACAATATGAAAACATAGAAAACGCTTCTTTTGGTCCTAATTACTTTCAAGAAAAATGCCATTCTGTTCAACCTGGCAATTACATGATCATATAATAACTCTTTCTAGATATATATCGAGTAAGAATGAGACTATGTTAGCAGAATGCTCCACTTATAAAATGTTTTAAACTCAGTTTACCTCCTTCTTAATTATTAGATTCAACTTCATTAAACAGATATTTTTATAGACTACGTCAGCAAAATCCATATCATATTCAGAATCTAACACGAAACTTTTTGAGTTGCATAGTGAATTCAGTCATAAATAGTAATCTTGCATAAAAGGTTACAGTGATGCTCACAGTTTTGCTGTTGCATCTATTTTAGGTATATTTAAAATATCGTGAAGCTTTTAGAAACATTTGCAACAGTATGAAAAAGTCATAAAAGAGAAATGGCAAACCTGTTGTCAAGATTTGACCCTTAGTTTTATTATTAGTTAGGGCAATATAATATTTGTTAAATTTGTTGAAGATTGCTGGATTAGCCTATTGTGAATTATTTCTGAAAACTGGTACATTTGTATTCAAGGCGCTTATCAATAATTAAAATGCACTAAAATAGCTGCACAACACATCTGTTTGTCTTTTAGCACTGTCTCTTTCTCCCAAAACAGACAATTGCTGGTCTGTAAGATTTATTATAATGAAATTAATCACATGCTGAAGTTTCATCTAGTCCCTGTGATACTGCTGCTAAAGTAAAAAGGTTTTATGAGAATCTGATGTCAAATTAGTTAATGTAAATTCCTTGGCATTTCACTAAACTACTGACTATTAGAAAGGCTGAAATTTCATTATACAGGCTGTGGATTTAGATGTGCATGCTCTTTTTTTCTATGAAGAAAAAATCTTCAACACATATTTTATGGAGTTAGGTGTGTGAATTCCTGTAAGAGTTCCTTTGGTCTGTGCAATGACATATAATAGGTTATTGCCATGCCCATCCTTTGTTTTATGCACTAAAGAGCTGAAATGCAGCATCATTTTCAGCTGGTTATGCAGATTGTTGTTGTACCTACTGTTTTATTTAATTTTCTTTTTAAAATATCATTGGTCAAGTTACATGTATTGTACAACCAAGTATATTTTGCCTGTAGTAATATTTTCTTTCATAACTGATCATGCTGTATTTTTTTCTTTACAGATAGACACTAAAGATTGCAAAATTGAAATCAAAAATATAGTGTCTCCATAATAAATAAATGGACTAAAATTTTAAATTAAAAAGGTGTTTTATAATTAGAAAATTAAGACAAAATACTGTATTCTGTGACTTGCATTTCGAAAGTGTGAAGAACATGAAAATAAACAAGAATGGTATATGAAGGTAAATGTTTTGGATGTAACTGGAAATAGTTTTATTCTAGTTTATTATATATTAGTTTTGTTATAACATTAGTTGCCTGAAGCTTTCAATGTCAGTCTAAGAAACGATACTTACATTTTTAAATATTTTTAAGGGTTTTATAAAATACCTAAGAAGACAGTAAGAGGATAAGATACAGCATAGAATTGATTCTCCTTATCAGACACAGAGATCATCTATAGACTGGAATTTAGTTATTTATTGGTTTAATTCTTAGTGAACACTGAGTCCTGTTTGCTTGAGTAGTCCAACTTATCACATATCTGTGATGAATTTTTGAGAGAGTCTTAGGCAAAGGAGCCTGCTTTTATGTTGCTAGTGTTGTATTAATGCATACAAATTTAACTATCCTTAAAAAGTAGTCGGAGTTTTCCTAGTTAATAAGATATGCAAACAATTTTATGTAGTTATTTATTTATATTACTCTAAGTACACACATTTTAAAAATTAGGAAAGCCTTGTTTTGATTTGTAAGCTTTGAAATTTCTTTGAATTTTTATGTTTGAATGATAGAATGATACAGTAATGTCCATATGAAATAATGTAATTGTGACCAATGTCCTGTCAA
>VXAV01002943.1:0-15541 GCA_013399715.1 Alectura lathami
CATCACTGAAGTACAGGAGGAAACTGCATAGATTATTTTAGGGAACCCCATGTTAACCCATGCATGCTGGAAATACTGCTCGAGGCAAGTTGATATTTTTCTGTGTGAGGGCTAGAGGGGGGGGTTATTTTGCAGGGGCAATGTTATTCCACTTATCTTTCTCTCCAGCAAGGCTTTCCACATACTGCTGATCACTTGCCTCCCAGCAGACCAGACAGGACCAACACCCCCCTGCCAGCTGAGCACAGTGATGGAATCACCCAGTTGAACTAATATTAGTTTGCCCTACCCAATACACCATTTCCAAAACAGAGAACAGTCTAGCAGCTCAATGTGCCACCACATTAGCTCTGCCAGAAGACAGAAAACACAATTACTAGACCAGAGAAAAAACCACGTACCACTTGAGGAGGTTGACTGTGTTAACAATATTCCAGCCATTCTGGCACAAGTTCTTTTGAAACTGCTTCAAGACATCAGCAACTCTGGTTGCATTGTTCAAACGCACCTCCAGCGAATCCTTCAGGAGAAGTGAAGCGTGGACTTTCACAACCTTGGAAGGCTGAACAAGGAAGGCAGAAGCAAAAATAATATTGTGCTTAAGGAAAGACTTTTTATCATTAGCTAAAACACTAATTTTTGAAACAGATTGGAGAACGTGAAGTAAGACATTTATCCAGCCAGCTGTTTAGAGCATTTATATTGGTTTCTTCTCCCACATACTAGAGAACGGAAGCATCAAGGAGAGCCTTACAAGCAAATCATCTGTGCTTCCCTGCTGCGGCTGGGGAGAAAAGCTCTGATCTCAACCAGTGTGCGTTGGTGCTCTCTGCTGTTCAAAATCAGTACTGGCACTTACAGGTTTGGGATTGGTCAGAATAAATTTTGAAAAACTGTTTTCCACTAACCTGATAGATTTCTCTGGAAATCATTTAAAAAACAGAAATAGGAGCTTAGGCAGTTGAACAGCCTTACACAGACGACTGTGTTTTAGAACCAAAGGTAGTTCCAAAAGGCAAGCACTGACCTATTACAGCACCCAGTTCAAGTGCCGTTTTGTCAGAACTGTTTTCATCAGCTCTTTCATGAGCCAACTTTTCAAAGCTTTGGTGCAGAACGTTGAAGCATTCTAATCGTGTCTGATGTGGAGCAAGTTAATTTTGCAATTCTAGATCTGCAATAACAACGCTGCACACTGAGATCATTAGGAAGCACCACTAGCACAGTTCTAAGCATTGAGCCATCCGCTGGGCTGCCCAAATTGTAGTTACACTCTGAAATGACAGCACCTTCACGACTGACATGTATCCTTAACCAGGCAAATTTTATGCATGCTTCTCAGTAGCCCTACTGGTACAGAAAGGTGGGAGATGTACTGGCTTGTAAGAACACAAACTCTTCAGCTCTGCAGATTTAGGCTCTCCGTGTTTTACTCCTACCTGCAGGCTTCATCTTGCTCACATCCTTAGATCTCAGAGGCACCAGCACTCCGTAATGTAACCTAGCTGTTACAGACCTGCACTACTTCAAGTTACAGCAGCAACCCAAAAAGCAGAACCACCGCAACAATCTTCTCCCAGCCTCAATATTCAAATGGAGCTGGTAGCAACATCCATTTGAAAGTCTCAGTCAGCACCAACACAAGAGGTGGGACAGAGCTGTTCTCTCCTTTTAAAAGAGAAGCAGCTTGTTCTCTCACCCTCCCATATAGATCAACAGCACTATGGAGCAAAAAGACTCAAAATGTTCTTTTACACTAGAGCAATAGTCTAAATTTTTTGCTTTAAGTTCACTTACAGAATTCTGCCTTTATCACATCTCTGTCTAAACATGTGGATAAACATGGGATATCTAAAGCCATGTGAATTCCGTTTGTGCGAAGCCCATCATTTTTCCCGGTCTCTTCCCCTCTTCTCCCAGAAACATGCAGCACCTTAAGAATATTTTTCAGTCTGAAATTTATTCAGCACACTTGCTGCTGGGATCAGCTTATGCTAGGTACAACCTGGCCAGAAGTTTGGGAAGCTGCTTCTCATGGTTCTGGAGATTTTGCTCCCTCTTGCTGTATAAAAAGCATCCCTCAGGTTTTCCAAGCTGTCATTAAAGGATTTTAATGAGAAAATATTTGACACTTGTGAATTGAACCAGTTTTTGCAAGTCATATCTCACCTCTGCCTGATTCTTTTCCACTTTGTCTTTATCAGCATGAATCTTCCGCAACAAGTTTTTTATCCGTTTGTCACAGAACTGGTACCTTTTGCTATTGCTCTCATTGAGTTTTCTCACTTGAGCTACAAGAAAAGAAGAGACCTGTGCAGGGAGGAAAGGAGGAAACAGGAATTAAAACAAACCAAGCAGAGATAATGGCAGGATGCCATTTAAAAACCCAAACATCACATTATGAAGTTTCTTATATAGACAAAACACCTTATATGCCTTGAAAAGAGGCAGCCTTGGACTTCAGCTAGAGGTTTGGTCTACAAACATTTAACTCCTCTGAAATTTCCAAGACTATCCCTTCCCCTAACGCAGTTCCAGCCAGACTAAGACACTGCTATACCATACTGCAAAACGCTTGTGAAACTTACTGTCCAGAGCAAATCCTGGTAATGGATCATCATCCGCACAACATCAGCTGCCCCCTCTGCCAGCTGCTTCTCCTTCCCTTCAGGAATCTTGCTTGGCAGCCCTTTGTGCATGAAGAGGTTTGGGGCCATGACTGTGGAAACGTTCCAGAGATTCATTTTGTTGTTTTTCTCCCTGGCAACCACTTTGCTGAGAAATTCAAGTAGAGCCTGAAGAGAGGGGCAGAGACTTAAGATATTAATTCCTAATAACACTCAAGAAACTGGTGTTGCAATTGCTGAAGAGACCATTTAATCAGCATCTTTTCTAAATATGTGTGAGAAAATCCAATTCTCTAGTCAGGAAGTGCAGTGGCCAAGTTCTAATACTGGGATAACAAAAAATAACTAAATTGAGCAGGGAGAGAGTTTGTCCAACACTCATGAACGAGAGGAGACAGTATGTTTGGGAAACAGGTAAGTTCTTACTCCTGACTGGTGGCAATTTACAAGCCCCAGCTGTAAAAGTTAAAGAATCCAAAGATAACCCTCTCTTCCTCTAATATCCCCCAAAACTATTCCTAGATATGGAAAAATAAACCCTTTGGATTACCTCTTCTGCCCCACACCTTCAAAGTTATGATGCAAACCAGGTCATCTTCCATGAGACCATGTATTCCAGCATTCTAAAGTCTACAGGGTGCTAAGTGAATCTTGTCTTCGTTACCTGCAAGTTGAACTACTCAGCAGAAAGAGCAACAAGAAGCCACATAGTTCTTGTCAAATACAGAACAGTAGAGGTGTTCTGCACTGCCTGAAGCTGATCCCATTGGCTTTTATTCTTTCAAAAGCAACAGGATAAAAGTTTTGAAGTGCCTTTTGATCAAAAAAGGCAAGGAAGTTATAAGCTTAGCAGTATTTTTTAGTTTAAAGGGAAACTGCACCGAGACAACAACAGCACAAAGCATGAATCATATGATGCAATTTCTTCCCCTACATCTGAGTGTACCCACAGATAATTTAAGAACAATACATCTTCCACTCCATATCAAAGGGCTTTAGTACACTGAAAAGCAAGAACATGTTTCTAAGTCAAGAACTGATAGGGTCACCTTTAGAGTGTTTCTGTTGGGCTCTGGCAGAATCAGGATCAGGAGGTTTAAAGCTTGCAATCTTTGCTTCAGGTCTGGAATATCTACAATGGGAAAGCAACAACAGGACAAAGAATTCAGGCTTCTGCCACTATTCTTATGGAGAACAGAAACTGTATTCCCAAGTCACAGATTGAGAGCAGGGATAAGGCAATTACTTACTGTACTATTTTTCATCTGCAAAACAATGCCTCAAATCCTAGAAGTGAATCAAGCTCACACAGCCCTTATGGAGCAAATTACCTCTGTTTTAGAAGACTGATGTGCTTCAGAGTACACAGTCTATCAACAAGTCATCAAAAGACCTCACCCTCTACTTTTACCCAAAACAAAATAAAAGTTGGTGAGCTATCTGAGCATACACATGCAAACCACCTATTGAAGCACAAACCTCAAAACATGATGCTTGCAGAATGCTGCTGCCAACAGGCCAAGATCACGGACCCTGCCCACTTGCCACCGCTCAGTCTGCACGTCCTGATTTATCACATTGTCCTAATCCACACAGTAATGTTGCAGCCTCAAATAAGGCCACATGATTTGCTCAGGACAATATTCCTACACAAAGATTTTATATCCAAACAAGCACTAGCAACTAAGACTCTCAGGCTGATGCATAATAGCGTGCGTAACATCTTGCAAACTGAGTTTGACAGGCAGTAGTGCACGTGATGCACAGGTGAACAACACACCTGACAGGAGAGCCCAACACCACAGAAGCACAAACCAAACCCATAGTAAGCAGCCAAGAGGGACTCACTTTGCACAGCTGCAAAAGCAGGAAGATACTCTGCTGTCAGCAGTGGGGCAGGCAGCTCTCTTATGAATCTTTTCAGTAGCCCAGACACATCATTCTGGTGGACTTCATCCCAGCGGAACAGGCCAGTATAGAAGTCCCTTTCTAGCTTCTGTTCCAGACTCTATTAGTGAAAAAAATATATAATTACATGCTTCAACAAGCAAATACAATGGAAATTCTATAGCCGAACCCATCAAGTCAAAAGACCACAGATACCTTACTGCAGATACTTCCCGATTTCCCAGTAATGGACATTTCTGATTGTACAGGGAAGGGAGACAAGGCAACTGGAGTTAGACCCTATTTAGAGACTTGCTTCAGCAATGTACTCCCTGATTACGTCCCATACTTTCCAAGAGTAGGTAAAAAAGCTTGTACCTTGATTCTAGTCTGGGACCCAGAGACTCTCAGAATGCCCTCTGTTTCAAGTCCTCTCTTTTCCAAACAGGACAGCAGCTATTAAAAGGGGGAAAAATAAAGCTCTTAGGTACAGAGGATGAGAAGTCAGCCCTTCCTTATCACTGGCCTCAAAGGCTCGCTGCCTCTGAGGATCATAAGTGTGAACAAAATCATAAGAAAACTTACTGACTGGAGTAACAGAGGGACCTTAGTGTTGGGGAGCAGTTTTTGGTCATTTTCCAGCAAAGTGTTGAGTGGAACTCCAAAGAGTCTTTTTTCTACAACAGAAACAGCATGTTTTCAGTCTGTACCAACATTAATAAAGGTGTCAGGGATACCTCCAGCACTGCAGACTAAGACAGTACTTTTATAACTACTGGAGAAAAAGAAACAGTTCATAGGACAAGTGTACATGACAGATGTGGTGCTAGGTCTCAGTAGCACAACCCAGTGATTCCAGAAGAAATTGACTAAAGCACAAAATGGTGGAAAAAAAAAAAATTCAAGACAGTAAAACTAACCTGTTGCTTTCAGTTTTGCTGCCTTGTTTCTCTTCAGTTCAAAGCCTAGAACATCACAAAGAGCTGTTAGTTCAATAAGGGCCAGCGTGGGGATCTTCTTCATGTCCTGAGCAGATAGATCTCCAATCCTGGTCACTCCTAGTCTGCCCTTGGGGATCTTAAATTTCTAAAGGAAAACACACACAAAAGGTTCAGTACAAGCAACACTACTGATCCTACTGATTATCAAGTTTTGTTGCATTTTTACCATTCCTTACCACTAACCACCTATCTACACATTCTCCTACATTCAACACTAGACAAACAACCCAAACTACTTGTCCTGCTACTCAACCCACAGCTCAGTAAATGCACCCACTTCTCAGCATTACTCTTGAAACGTACTGGAGATCCCAGTTTTCCAAATTAAAGAAACCCCAATATCCGTCTTTGTCTACTTGAACTTTGGACGCAGACCAGTACATTTGCAGAGAATAAGCTGTTAGCATTACAAGAAAGTCCAGTTATTCTCCTCCTTTCAGTGGCAACAACCCAGATCCATGTTACAACAGGTGTGAGATAGCACACAAGTACTACTTCTTTCGACCCCGCACTACGTAACAGTTACCTTTGCCTGTCAGCGGAAGGATAGCTGCATTACCTGTCCAAAACCACCCACCTAACAGAGACCTGCTGCAACACTACCACAGAGCACATTTCCAAGAGCTAATCACGCAATTGAATCAAACATCTTGCACGACTTTTGACGAGCTAATTAAACACAAAAAGTTCCTATGCTTACAGTTAGAGCATTTCCATCCTTTATCCTTTTAGATTCAGACAGGAATGTTCCCTTGAGCAGGACAGCTGCTTGCTCTGAGTAGGCAACGTCCATGTTGAACAGCTCCTCTTTTCCAGGGTTTCGAACTGTGCAGGAGTAATCCTGGGTTTCTGCTACAGAGGATAAACATATCTTGAAGTTCTAAAAGCTAACGGGTGAACCTTAGAAAACAAGTGCATTAAAATTGTTTGATTTGGGGATAATTGCTTTTGGGAAAAAGAGAAAGGATCATATCAGCATTTAAAAAAGAATGCTGTCATAGCACAGTCCTGTGGCTGATCCATATGGTAAGATCAGCTTAAAGCTACAACATTGCAGATATGATCACCAGGTAGTAAGACATGAGTATGGCCTTAAATTAAAGGGCATACCTAGGGTTAACTTCTCTTCATGCAATTGTGTATGGTGTTTATAGGATTTCACCATACGATCTTTACTAGAGTGATTCAGTTTGCACCTTTTATTATTATTATTATTGCTTTCTCAACGATTTAAGGTTATCAGTTTGATTGCTAACTCCTAACAACACTAGGTTCTGGAACAGTTTACTAAGCCCTCAGCTCTGGATAAGCTTGTAATTAAAAACACAAACAAGGCCAGCGTTTCAGTCTTCCCAGACAGCAGTATCATATAAGCACCAGCCTTCAGTAATGGAGACAAAGCTGCTCAAGTTCAGAGCCCAGACAGCATAACTTCCCTTCCAGCTCCAGCCCCACTTCAGGTACTACTCCCCTTTTCAATCCTACTCTACATTTAAAAATTCCTTCTTACGTTTCTGAACATTTGAAGTCCGCAGATTGTGCCACAACAGATCTGGGCTGGACTCCTCTTTCTCTGCTACTGTTTCCTGAAAAATAAACCAGAACATATTTACCTAAACAAAGCAGAACAGAGGTCTGACAAGAACCAAACCAAAATTAAAACAAACAAACAAAAAATACACCTGACATTGCTTGCTACTCTAAGAAAACGCTGCTCAAGCTCAGGACTATAAGAATGCTCTGAAATTCAGAATTATTGAAAGGCATGTGGAAAACAGATGACTTTCATAAACAGCATTTATGATGAATTTCACACTATTAAACTGATCCTTACTTTCAAACAACCAGCAGCCAATTTTTCTCTCTTTATTCATGCACTGAGGGGCTAATGGTGCCAACCAAACTGCACAGGGTCTAGTCATTGCCTCTGACCACAAAACCTCCTTCATGCAGAAGAACACAGAAAGTAGACTCAACACCTAAAAGCTTCCCATCTCAGGCTTTTTGGTAACCTACCTCTTCAGACCTAGAAAGAGAAGTGCATCTTTAAGAGTGCAAGGAGAGATTTGGCAGTCAATTCTACTAGTAAAAACCTTACTTTCACTACAACTAGCTACAGTGCAAGAAAAAGTATTGTGTTAACAAAAGTTAGGAGCTTTACGTTAACCTGTTCATAACATGGAGTTGTTGACTGACAACTGAGAGCTAAAAGGAACCTGTGCAAAGTAATTGCAAATGGACAAAACAGTTCATCTGTACAGCAGATGTGTGTCTGTGCTAAACGTATATTACAACTGATGAGCTTACCAGGAAGAACAATCCATTTATTTAGCATCTGTAGCTAGGCCACATCAAAAAGTCATTTCAGAATATCAGATTGGATTTAGTTGCTCAGATTCTCAAGTGTAAATATTAGCAACATAGTGAGTGGGCATATAAGATTAACAGTTCAGAAATCTCCATGCCTATAAGATACAAGGTACAACAGGCTTCTATGTAACGTGCAAGTTTAAAAACTTGCTGAATTTCAGTTGAGGGACTTGAGATAACCTTGCAGCTGGAATAAAATGTCACTGGAGTAAGGAAAACACAAGAGGGCTCCAAACAACATCAGCTCTCCACCAGGCTGCAGCACTTTAGGTGCTAAACAGTCTTTGAAGATGTGGACCTGTAGGTTTTGCAGCAATCCTCTCTCAACGCTGCACCCTAGATGCAGCAGCTCTACAATCTCAGCTTCATTTCAGCTTAAAAGATGAAGCCATCTATTTTGGAAACGAAAGCAGCCCGAGGCCCAGCAAGCCAAGGTAGCTACCACAGCGCGACAAAGCCTTTTCAGGAGATTCCACTCAACCAATCAACGTACCCCAGAGCCGACCACTCCAAAAATGTCTCGGACATCACGCACAGGAGGCTTGTTCTTCCTCCTCCGAGAGCGGGAGTAGGTATCCAGCCGTCGCTGCACAGCAGCGGCCTGGGTCTTCGTCAGGGTGGAGAGCAGCACCACGTTGTCATTCTCTGAGGCATGGTCCCCAATGAGGTCGGAGAGGCCCGCGTCCTGGAGCCACTCCGCTTCGGCCTCTCCCTCTACGAGGCAATGGATGAGAAGGGGGAGCAAGAGGAGAAAGGAGAAGATCAATCTGAGTACTTGAAACATGAGAAAACCAGAAGCCTGAGCCATCCCCTCTCTGGGGTGGCAGTAGGACATCACTGGGAGTGACATCTCTTGTGGGAAGCCAAGGCTACTTGAAGTCTTAGCCCTGTTCCCAGGTACCTGGCTGAGCATCAGGCTGCAGCCAGACAAGAGACAGCACTTTCCGCAGTTCTAACTGCCCACACACTGCTTTCCCCTCACTGAGGGTGAGAAAATAGACTACAGAGGCACGCCTGCTGCCAGGAACCAGGGCTGTCAGCAGCTGGGCAGAAGGGGGCACAAGTGTGACTGCATAGCATTAGCATGAGGACTTCAGCGGGAAGCAGAACTCCATCAGCCCAGTAAGCTGGAGTGAACGGCAGCGCCTGCCTAGGCTCACAGGATCCCCTGACCTTTGAGGAGGGGCAAAAGGTCTGTGAGAAGGCACAGCACCCAACTCTGCCCATGCGGCTGCTGTACTCCTCCCAGTGATTTGGCCATTTCAGTTGATCATTTTTTATCCATATGCATGCCTACATATCAGCAGCTTGTTCAAAAATTATCCACATACTAATCTGGTAGATTCACATATATTTAATATACTTCCAGAGTTATTTGTATGCACTGTCACCGCTCCTGTACTGTAGCACACTCTGAAGTGGATTGCTACCCACACAGTCATTTGACAATAGCGAAAGTATTATTCTTACTCTATGCATTCACTTTATGTATTTGTCCATTCAAAACACAAAATTAAAGACCATTCCTGTTCCAAAGTAAAGTGTGAGGAGCCTGGAGACAGTAACAGCAGCATTATCCAAATAAGCTCAATTCCACTCTTCAACATGAAGTTGCACTTGAAACACAGGAAAAGTCTCCCCTTACAGGATGTGACATTTGTGCAAGTGAGAAAGTGCCCAGAGCAAGGCAGTTACTTGAAATCCAAGGATAAAAGCAGCAATTTAGCAGCTGGCTTCAACTTCAGCAGAGTGAACACCAGAGGGCCTGTACCTTTTCAGTTCTAGGTACCGCATTCATTCACTGCAGGCAGCTCCCGCACAGCTCTGCCTACGGTTATACTGGGAGAAAGAAGAATCACAACTGAACTGACTGAAGCGGAATAGTTCATTCCCATTCTTCCTTCCTGATGCAAACTGATATTTCCTTGACTATCACAGCTGCACAGGCAACATTTCATTATTGTTGCATCCACAGTGAAGCCACACAGGTCGTGTCATGAGATCAAATAATTTATCTTTTCTGGGGAAACTGTTTTGCCATAGTATGTAAAATACAATGAACATTGTCTGAAGGCTGAAAAGAGGTGAATGGAGTGACAATATCTTTTTGCAAATTGCATGAATACAGAGCTCTATTCATCATCACACCATAGTGAACAGAGCCGGACCAGCAAACTGGCTAGCTTTGCTCTGTGGTCTTAACTTTGGTTACGTCTCACGTCCAGTTCTACAAAAGCGAACAGCTAAAAGCACCCCCACTGGTCCTGCTCACTTGGTTACAGCTCCTCGTGCATGTGTCCGGTTGGGACACTCAGCCCCATTCAGGAATTCTCCCTGTCAGCTATTTGTCCTACATCCGCGATTTCACACAAGCACATTTATTTTGTCCTTCGCAACTACAGGAAGTTAGTATATTGCTTGCAAATTTTGAGAGTATCCAAATCCAGTCATAACAGGAAACTAACCTAATATACAATCCTAACCAAAAGACCATAAAATCAGACATCCGCTTAAACCTACTGCCCTACCTGATGCCAAAGCAACTCGGATGTTAATTCCTCTATTTAATATTTTTGGCCGGATGATGTTTACTGGTAGCACAAAGGGAAGCCAGTAAAATAGGTTATTTATGGGAAAAAGAGGAAAACCGGAGAGGAATGAGCCTGAACTGAGAAGTCCACAGAAGTTTGGCTACAGGTTTAAGTCTGTAGAGTTATTAAAATTTGCATTGTGAGATCTAGAGAAGCAACATTTAGGGTAGGGGGCACAACTGGAAATAAATATGCAAAACTAAAGAATGCCATTTGCAAGAACATACTTGAAACACGACCTAACCCAAACCAGAATTTACCAGTAATCACATTCGGTTTCCAAAAAAACCTGAACAACAGCCAAGCACTCTACAACATCAGACAAAACGTTAAGCACAACTTCCCATTTATTTTTCAGAGGAAGAGGAGAATCAGTCTTGGCAGATACTTCTCAGACATGACCACTAACAGGTATTTTCCTGCCACCACCACACACAGTACATACATTATCAATCTGCTGTGCCATCAGGCCTCAGAGACAGCTGGAGGAGACAGCTAGGGAAGAACTACACTGCTCCTGCTACAGAAAAAGGCTAGTTTTTGCTTGCTGGTGAGGCCACAAGCATCAGACACCAGCACCTTTCTGCTGACCAAGTTCTGCAAGGCTACCTGCCTGCCTCCCACTAACAATTGGTCACAGGCAGCTTCCCACCCTGCCACCCATCACGGTGTTTGCAGAGGAGAGCAGCATTTTCAAGTGGGTCAGCATTTTTGCAATGCCTTGTCTACACGTGGCCTCCACGCTGTCTCTGTGCTGAGATTGCTGTCAGGGATTTGTCACACTGAGCCTTACCATCTCCAGACAGAGCTGCTACCTCCTGCCCCAGCACAGCTCCTTGGGCCTTATGCAAACAGCAATGGTGCCTTTGGCTTGAAGCATCCACCCTGCATTGCCACCTGACAGTGCTCCCACTGGAGACTGCAAAGACATGAAAGCCAGAAGGCACCAGCCAAGCCTGGCTCCTTGCATCCACACATCCTGAAGTTTCCCCTCACTATTTAGCTTCAAGCACAACACACATTTGGCTGCACTCCTTCCCCAGCCTGCTAGGAAGGCTTCACGACTCGGAGCATTGTTTCAAGTTCATCTGGTTACAGCCACCAATTAAGCAGTTAGCTCTTACCTACAAGATTAACACACAATATTAAAGGAAACTTTCTTGTGTCCCTGCTCACACACAGCAGATTGCCTCTGGCATATCAGTATTTCGGATATCCCAGACAGCCTTTCATCTCATGGCATGGCCTCTTTTCCAGAGGCTCCTCCCTGATGCAGTCAGTTTTCTGAGCCACTTTTGTATCTCTTCCAGTTCTAAAACACAAGCTTACATCTTTTATGTAGGGACAATGACAGCGGGCCCTGATGTTCACAGTGCCTTGCCCATTATGGCCAACACAGACCATCTTCCTGCCTTGCCCCTTTATGAACCCAGGATAGCTGTTTACCCTTCCCAAGCACAGCACCACACTAGGACTTTCACGCAAACATTTCTCCACCGCACACGTGGGTCCTTCCCAGTGTCAGGCCAGAGCAACAGCTGTAGGCTGCACAGGCTGCAGTCCTGCTGGTCAAAATGGACATGTGTGACCCCAGTCCTCGGGACTGATGGTGCTCATCGTTCATCACTCCTATAACACCACAGGATGTTGCAATTCTTATGTGAGAAAGAAACTGGTCCAGATTCCAATTAATCTAGGATTTTGGAATCACATCAATGCTATACAAAGCCCATCAGAAACACCCCATGCACATGAAGTGGTCTGTAAAAGAACTGAAAAATAAAATAAAATTAAAAGAATCATCAGTAAAACCATGTGTGAATGCGCCCAGGTCATTCTAGATGTTTATTATGGTTCCTTGAACAGTGAATCAGAGGGGGAAAGTCTGCCTTCCACAAAAGCAGCTCTTGTAAAAGCCACCACGGTGAAGTCTCAGAACCACGTACGCAAACAACCCTTCCTAAATGATGTTGGCTGTCAGCGTGCTCATCACACAGCTACCACACGAGGAGTGAGAGCACCCAAACTTAGTGGCAGCTGCTTGAAAGAGTCTGGAGCCTTGAATATACTACTGACCATCTTTAGAGTCAGCTTTTTTCCCCAGAAGCTGAAAGTAGGTGAGGCCAGCACTCCTTTTCTGTAGGGAATTAACCATCATCTAATGAAAAAAAAATAGATGGATATATATATTTATATAGATCTGTGATTTGATAGGCAATATTCTAACCACATGCCAACATGTTTTCAATCATCCAGGTGCATATGAAAATTTTCAAAGATGAACGTCTTCCTTCCTCCCCTCACTCCCAGCATTTTTGGCAACCTACCCTCTTGTGTTTTGACATCTGCAAGGCTGCATTCCTCTTGCTCGGCTTCAGTGCTCTGTTTAATGTTCTCTACTTCCAGCCAAAAACTGTCCATTGACAAGTTGTCCAAAGAATCTACCATGGAAGTCACGCCCTCTGACAACGGGGATGCCAAAGGACTCTTCTGAGGAAGCTGGCTCATTTTGCAAGGACAATTTCTGGTACTGAGAGAGGAAGAGACAAGGAAGAAACATTAAGCTTTGCATTATTCAGGCAGGCATCCACAATACATCAGTCTGTTGATTAATGGCTGCAGCCAGAGGTAAGTGCTAGACTTCCTTTTGCTAGTGTTTGGCAATAACAGACAAGTTGGGATCAAATCCACCAGAGTAGGGGGGGGGGTGTGAAAAAAACAAAAAACTACTGTTTGAACCTGTGGGAGGACACAGCATCAGCACAAGTCTTCCTACACTGTTCTTCCAGCAACTTGAGACTTCTCCTGTCATTCTCAGACTTGCTTCCAAGACACCCCTGCAAGCTTGCACAGACACACGACACTCACAGACAACCAAGATGTTTCCAGCCTCGCACACATATGCTCTGCTTCTCTGACAAGTCCGACGGCTCCCGGCCGCAGCCGAGTAACCTCGGCAGGCCTGTCCTCCGTGTGCAGAACTGGACGCAGCTCTGTACCCCGCACTTCAGTTCACACAATAAACAGCTCAGATGTTTGAGGCCCTTTTTTCCTGCCCAGACTAGATTTTTTCAGCTGTGAATCAGTAGAAGCGTCCTCAGAAACCCATACATGCAGAATTTTCTTACTGCCCTGCTGAGTGATCCACGGCCAAAGTTCCAGACTGGGGCAGCTCAGCTAAGCTTTCAACTTCTTTAAAGGAAGCTGGGAGTTTCTCATCATTTCATAAAATAATGCTTCTCCTAAAACGAATTTTAATTCTCTTCAAATGGTTGTAAGCCTTTTGAATCCTGCTGTACATCTTTTAAAAAGACAAGAAAAAAAAGGTACGGCTAAGTGTTGCCTACTTACAAAAACACCCTCAGCGGTTCAGCTTATGAATACAAAATTCAGGAGACTGAACACTACAGCAACAGTGGATGGCTTGAAAAATGTTACCAAGAATGAAGAGCCACCACCAGGAAACACAGAGCAGAATTGCCTTCTAGTTGCATGACAGAAAAACAGATCTTGAAAAAGCACAAAAACACCCAAAACAATTTAACCTTCCAACTCTAGAAGGACTATAAAGTTACTGATGGCAAAATATCTGGGAAGTTTGAAGTTCCCTTCATTCTGGAAAGCCACTACTAGCAGTTCTGGCACTAACTTACAGGAAGCATTTCAAGTCTTAAAATACTGAATCTGAAGATCTAAGAACTAGGGGGCACATGTTATAGGATATGCTGTACTTACATTTACTCACGTGCTCATAGATTATGACAATACTTATGCATGTAAGCACCCTCTCTCTTCTAAAGGTCAAACTTAAAGCGATAACCATCACCGCAGGAACATCTGGAGCCAGCAACAGCACTGAGAACACGAATAAGAAGTCTTTTGTTTGTTTTACAGGAACACAGAAGTTAAAGATTGAAAGGAGCTATTACACCACACAGCCCACCTCTGACGAGGGCAGAAGTGTCCCATTCGTTTATTATCCATCCCCATCTTTTTTCCCTTCCCACTCCTGGACATCCACATGACAGACTTGCAGCTGAGATTCCACTTCACAGCCTGGAAAAGCACTTCAACATTCCACCTAAGATTTTTATTTTGCTTTTAAACCTTCATAGTCCACATCTGTTTTTCACCATCTTGATACAGCTACCATCCCAAATCATGATTTTCTCTTTCAGCTTTGTACCCACATGTCTATCTACTAGGATAGAGAGTCAGGAGTTTGCTAAAATTGAGATAAGGTGTTAAAACTGTAGATCACTTGGCTTGTTTTAACTCTTCATCTTCAATACTCCTCTGCATCTGCTTGCAATGGCTGACAGCCTTCTCTTGAGAGGATTAGGTTTAAACAAACCCACCTTGCTACCATCAAAAAGCCTATTCCAATATATCGTTGTCATGATACCCCATTAGAACGTTATTACATGACAGGCAATAGAAAATACCACTTGCAACATGAGATTAAAAGGATTTTTGATCATATTGAGGGACTTGTTTTCAGCCAGTATCAGCACCACAAGCATTGTGGCAGCCAAACTGGCACCAAAGAGTGGTCTCTCAATGCATAACACTGAGCAGGCTAAGGAACTGCCTTACAAGCTGCCCTAATAACTCTGCTAAAGGCACTTAGCAGGCATGTAGCTACTCTTCCTACCGTAAGTTGTTGCACTATACTGAGTGGGATCTTGAAGTGCAGTGCCTATATAAGAGCACTCAGAGGTCTAAGTCACACAGATCAAAGTAGCTCTAGAATGTGCCTTTCCTCCACGCTCAGCTAATTTAGAGCAGGCTCATCCAGAATCCCAGAAATCTCAGTGGATTCAAGCCAAAACAGAACTGATATCCAGGTCGGCAGACCCACAGAACCTACCCTAGAACCAAGCAGGAGCTTGCACCAAGCTCACAGGGTCTGTAGCAAGACCGCAGCACACTTAGCTATGGCAATGCCCTCCACCTCACATAACAGCTCCACCCAGCATTAGCAGGATCCAAAGCCCAGCTCTACATGTCCTAAGCTAACACTACTGTTTCTGTCTCACAGGACAGCACCAAAGCAAAAATGAGG